>LPNX011007107.1:102637-194916 GCA_001517045.1 Pseudotsuga menziesii
CGGACAGCCACCAAATGTATGTTCCAAACTTGTAGCTATGCAAATAATTTAAATTTTCAGACTTTATTTACCTCTCTTAAACAATATCACCATCCAACTAATAGTTAACCTTTGATTCAGTTTGGTGTTTACTGTGGTTGCAGGTAGGGAGGGTTGTCAAAGTTTGACTGTTTGCAGTTTATTGCAGACTGTAGGCAGCAGGTGGAAGTGCGTTGATATAGGGATGTTACAGCCTTGTTTTCGAAATGGTTTCTAAAATGGTAAAAACCAACATAGACTCCTCTCAAATAAAATACATGGTGGCCCTTTAAAGAAAAAACATGGCATGGAGTTATCTTGGCACCTAAGAGAATTGGGTTTTCGAGTCCACAGAGCACCATTTGTTGTATTATAATTAACACAATAGCCACTTACATATCATATTAAAAACATTCTCAGTCTAGCTTTGAACTATCAATTGATGGGAAATTTGACATGATGTCCAAAAGGAATGAACAAAACTAGAAACAAACCCACATTTTGCAGAATGCCAACTAGATAAATACCCATAAAAAGCATATGAATCAAATCCATATTTTATGGTGAGGATATGAACTTGCTTACCCTGATCATAAGCCGTGATTTTTGCACAAATTAGAAGCACTGTCAAGAAAGTAAAATCATTGGGCCTCATCCCCATCATTAATGCTTGCCAACGCATCTTGAGAGCCTCTTCATGTTTCCCATTCAGAGCATACCTTGCAATCATATAGCTGCACAAAACCACCAAATTCCATTTAGGAATATTTTCAAAGTATCTCACAACAAGCAAACACAGGCATGGCAGCATTAAAATATCTCATTTCCTTCCTCCTTTTCCTCGATAACTGTTGGTTTTATGTCTCACATTGAATTTCCCAAGTTCACCTAGATAGCTCATGCTTCATGCTTGCAAGGAGATTTGAGCCATTTCATCTACACCAAATCCACAACAACGAAAAAAACCATGAATAAAACAAGAACACAATAGGTAATCAAGAAAAACATAGAAGGAAACAAACTGAAGGTCTAAACATTGCTGCCATTCTGGAGGTGGGGCAGGTGGTTCTAAAAGCATGGGCTCGCATGCAAAGGGAGTGGATGATGCACTAATAGGAAAATTCCTTCGCCCTCCCTTCTTGTAAAAAAACATCATAGCCTGTTCCAGATCCTTCTGTGAAATTTCTAAATCAAAAACCCCCAAATGGGAGCCGGAGCAGATCCTGCGTGGGTCTCCGTTTTGAATGCTAATGAGCTAGTGCACGAGTGTTTTTGAATTCCACGTTTTTTGTTTGATTATTTTCATATTTTATATTTTGTGTTTTGTTTTGTTTTTTTATTTTTTTATTTTTGTTTTGTTTAGTTTATTTTGGGTTTTTTTTATTTGCAAATTTTATTTTTTGTTGCATTTTAAATTAATTATAGTTAAACATCTCTATGTTTTTTATTTAGTGTAGTTTAATTTAATTTAACTTAATTCAACTAGGATTTTGTCATAATTTTTATCGGTTGCATTGCTTGTAGTGAGATCCTATACATAAATCCCTTCAAGGATGAACACGATGATGATGACAATGATGATGATGATGATGATCGTGATGATGACGATCATGATGACAATGAAGACAACAAAGGTGATGGTGATGATGACAACAATGACGATGATGATCATCATCATTATCCTTATCATCATCACCATCATCTTCATTTTCTTCATCAATATCATCATCATCATCTTCATAATCATCATCATCGTCTTCGTCATCATCGTCATCATGATCTTCTTCATCATCGTCATCTTCCTTATCATCATCATCGACATAATCATCATCTTCATCATCACTTAACGTCTTCGTTATCACCATCATCATCTTGATCATCATGATCATATCCGTCGCCATCATCATCAACATATTCATCTTCATCATCATATTCATCGTCATCCAATTCATCAGCATCTCCATTTTCATGATCATGATCATGATCATCATCATCATTTTAATTATCATCTTCATCATCTTCATCTTCATCATCATCATCATCGAGTTACCATGTCGAAATTACCAAGGTTGCCATGCAGAATACAATGAGACCACCCAACTATACAAAATCCACCCTTCCATGAGGAAAATTTTCAGAAAAGTGGTCAAAATTGGTCCCAACAGCCTTAGTAAAAAATGGTCCTAGCAGCCTTAAGAGAATGCCGGCCATAATTCATGGTTTGAGAAGAATGCCCGCACCATGGTACCATCCTATGGCTAGTTGGGTTGGATACCTATTCATGATTTAATTTTGCTTTAATTTTTCTTGAGGAGAAAGATAGAGGCCTGCCAAAACAGGGTGCTTCACCGGTGGATGCAAAAATGGCTAAGTAGCCTCAGAAAGATGCCCACCCTAAATTATGGATTAGAGTAAATGCCTGCAAAATATCGGGGTCTTGTAGATTGGTCTTTAGCCTACCGGACCATGTCTTCAGATTGTCTTGGAAGTGGATGAAGAAACAGTTATGGACCTGCTAAAAGGGTGTTTTAGGTAGATTAGACCAAATTGAGAAATTTGTCTAAGTATGGAATTGGTGTTAAATCTTCTCAAGTGGACTTAAAGAAATGCCCACCATGCCTCATAGGATGATGTGAAAAATGTATTGATAATGTGAGTCTCTAGAGTGTTGTATGGAGCATACAACCATCTCACTTGCCTCACTAGAGAGTCTCTAAGGAGGAAGATGCCAACCTACCAAAAGTGCCTCCAAGCCATATTTGTACTATTCCAGTACTCGCAAAACTGCCTAAGTGGCTTCATGGAAATGCTCGCTAGAGATTGTCCTGGTGATGATAAATTTATCTGAGGGTATGGGGTTGTTCTTTGATGAAGTGGCTATCTTGCCATGTTCTTAGTTTTTGTTATGGCTATCTTGGCCTCTACCGATTGGGTGTCTCACACCTCAAATTGGATGAAAATAAAAATATCATCATGTTGAGCTGGGGTTTGATAATAATTCTGGTAAAAATGCGTAAGTGACCTTAGTAAAATGCCTACCATTTCTAGTAGTTGGTGGATTAAATTGTTCTGAGGGTATGGGTCTCTAGAGTGTTGATTGGTGCATCTAACCACATCATTATTTTGTCCAAAAACTCTCTGAAGATGAAGTTACCAGTATGCCAAAAGTGCCCTCTAGCTTGTTTTGCTCTAGTCCAGTAAAATGCCCGACTGACTCAGAAGAATATGAGTTTGAAGGGGAAATTAGTTTGGTTGTGCTCAATGGGATGTACTACATCATTTGGTATCATTGGTTCAGGAGTTGGTGAAATTAAAAATCCCTCATGTTGACTTAGGGTTTTATAATTTTGTCCAAGTGGTAAATCTGTAGTTTAAAATGCTATTTTCAAATGCCCACCAGATGATGTGTGTGTGTGTCAATTAATTCATCAAATTACATGTATTTGTTCCTTGTTGAAGTGTTTATCCAGTCATGGTTTTAGTTTTCCCTATGGAGGTCACATCAATGAAAAATTAACCTTCCATGTTGAAAAAAAATCATGTTCACACAGTGTATGAGTTTGCCCACACATAACTTAAAAATATATAATAAAAAAGTTTTTCAGATGCCTGCACAAGCCAGATATTTAAATAGAGATTGCTCAGCTAGTTAATTAAAAAAAGATGAAATAAATAAGAGACATAAACATAACAAAGTTTATTATTTAATTAACATACATAAATTTAATTTATTTCGAACAGATTGATGCTTTCTTTCACAACCTACAAGCAGTATCATATTGATCACTAAAAACATTGGATTCGGAGATGAATTCTCTATAATGTTATCTTATATGCCGATAAATAAAAAACTCCACCATACAAAAAAAAATCATTAAATTTCGATAAATACATGTATACAGTGATATGCCAACTAAAAAGCATTTTTCATTATATGCCGATAAATACAAAACTCCATCATACAAATATTTTTTTCATTAACTGTCAATAAATACATATATACATTGAGTTATACATGTCTAGCATGTTTCAGAGATGGCTGCAATCCATCCTCTTGAGCAGAAGACAAATCTGAATTGTCTCTCTTGCCTTTCGTAGAAGACTGTAATTGTACTTGAGTTGGACAAGGCACTTATTGCGATTTATTTTCAAGCTCTTTAACTCTCTGTGAATTTTTTTTTAAATTTTCAAGCAAAACATTTTTTTCCGCCATCAGTTTGTTCAACATTTCCACATTTTTCTTATACTTCGTTTATTCCTGTTCTTCCTTGACCTCCAATTTGTCTCTGGTATGTTTCAACTAGTTTTTAACTTTAGTTAATTCACGTTTTAGATTATGTTTTTATTTCTCTTGCTCTTTTGCCCTCAACTTTGTCTCTTTGGGAAGGACATGAATTGCACTCATCGTAGCAGCTGGCCCTTTTAATTCCTTCTCCAAACTAGCAATTCTGGATTTAAGTATTTAAATTTCCATATCACATCCCAAATGCTGAACTTTTCTACCTTCTAAGAGTTTTTATTCCAGCTCCCTTATTTTTGCATCTTTCCTGGCCATCTTCTCTTTCATTTCTTTATGTAACGGTGATGAGCCATACAAATCACCTAGTGCAAGGATCGCTGATAAGCTTTCTTGTAACATCTTCTCTCGTCTTGATAAGGAATTTTCTCGCTCTTCTAAGGACATTGTACCTCTAGGTGTATTTTTCCTTCTACCCTTACCCTTACCCTTACCCTTACCATCGTCTCCTTTGGTACCCTTACCTTCACCCTCACCACCTTCTTCACTGGAAATTTGTTTTCCTCTACTTTGTTTTTTAAGTTTTTAAGTTTTAGAGATCCTTGCTAACCTTGTTCCTTTCTCCTTATCAGCTTGCCTAATATGGTTTTTCTCAAATCTGAAATTATTAATTCTAATTCTCCAAGTTTTTTTCCATGGCTTCCCTCCCACTCTTTCAACTTCAACTGATATTATTGTACTACCTGTTCATATTATTTAATTTTCTTCTCCATTACCTGTAAAGGACCCATTTCTATCCTCACTAGTGGTACATTGAGAACGGGTGGTCTTTTTTTCAACTCTTCTTTGAGTTCACTCGCTTCAGCATTAGCTTTTTCCAAAGACTCTTCATACGCAACCCTCATGGACTGAATTGCTTTTTGAGCAACATCAATGTGTTTATCTACTTCTTCGGATAATAATTTAACCATTTATTCTTTCCCTTTTATAATTCTGTCTTCTCTGAAATGATTATCCACAACTATCTTATGCAACACTGCTATTTGTTTTATGCATTGTAAAATATTATCATCTTTCCTCAAACACTTTTCCTCCCAATTGCATATATAGGAAGATTGTTCCTTGAAATGCTCCATTTTATCATATAGGATGAACACGTACCTACTATCAAACTTATATGATGCAATGTCTAAATGCATAGCGGAAGCCCCTGATTCTAATTTGGAAGAACAATCATACTCAATTGCCAACTGTTTAGGAGGAATTCTATCAAGAATGTCTTGAGGAATGGAAAAGTGAGAAGTAGTTTGTTCCATTTCGTTGCATGTCACCTCCTCCCAATGACCTCTATCTACATGCCCCTTAAACTCTTTCAAAGTTATTGCAGCATGAATTTCATCTTTTGTGACCAAATTAGGACAATGTACTTGTAATTCGGCATGGTGCTCAGGACTTTCTACTAGCGATTCCTTGTTCTATTCAGCAGGGTGTAATGGTAATTCCCCATGGTGCTAAGGATATTGTACTAATTCCTCGTTCTGATGAGGAGACTGTACTGGAAATTCCTCATTATGTTCCTTTCTTTTACGCTTCTTAACGTATGTTTTATGAACAGGTGGTTTTGGCAAAGATATTTTTCCATGTTGGTTGATATCACCAATCTCTGTTTTAGTAGCATGGGGTCGACATAAATCAATAATTTTTTGAAGTGTGCCCGGGAAACTAAATTTAACCTTCCTTAATTGGCTCTCTTACAGGGCAGAGTGGAGTTTCTTAGCCAGTAGATAAGGAATATCTACATGTATATATTACACCCAATGTATCACTACCCGCATACATTCACCTGAAATGTCATCTTTGTGATGATTCAGAATTGTCCTAAGGACAATCTGAATCAAAGTTTTGTATATTCTAGGAGGGACATCTTGCATTTTTAAACCATTCCTTGGAACATTTACTTCTCTCCCACAAATTTTACTGGCCATCTAGTTCTTCTCCTGTCCAGGGGTTTTCCTTGAGCTTAAAATCACCCCCCCTCTGTGTGGAATATTTGTAGCTCAGGCAACCATATCAGGGTCGAGGTATACCTGCTTCCAAAAAATTATGAGTTCCATATTCCCAACATCATATTTCTAAATTTCCTCATCTATCTCCTCATCAACATAACTAAACATTCCCCACAAAAAGTCGAAAACTTCCGCTTTCCTCAGGATAGTTTCAATCCCTGCTGGCCACATCCTTGCATCTCTCCATGCATCAGATTTCTCCTAGAATTTTTTTACTATTACCCTATCATATATGGACGACTGTGTTTCAACTGGGGTTTCAAAGGAGGATGCTCGCATTTTAGCTGTGTTGGTCATGCTGGACGCCCCTGTTTGAATTTCGGCAATGGTTGTCCAGGTTCGAAGCGGAGGTGAGGTGATGCATGTGTACTGTATTTTAGGCTCTGAACATAATTCACTAAAAAAAAAAATATTTATATAATATATGATACAAGTTGAATGTGATTGTCATTGATGTCAAAGGAGTTCAGTGAATGAAAAAAGGATAACCAAAGACATGATGGCAGGGTAAACTCAGTGAAAGACAAAGGAATAATAAAGGAAGTAATGACATGGCAGGTATGATGATGTGGCATGTATGGTGAGGCTATAAAGACACATAATGGTTTTCTGGTGCTACCAGGAAGTCCGTGTTGTAATCTGACATCATTTTGCAAAAATATGTCAGCTTTGTGAAACTTTGGAAATTGACTAAGTATGAAAAAGTAGTCAAAATAGTAATTTTCCTACTTTTGGCAGATTGATATTTTGTATATGTGACCATTGTAAGTCAGCCTAAAAGTATGGCTGGATAGTCATTTCAACAAAGAACAAATTGATGCCAATTGATGAACCTATTTACATACACCCAACATCTGGCAGGCATTTCAAAGTGGTCTTCCAAACTGCTTATTGACACTTAGACAAATCTCTTCAAACCCTAAGTCACCAACGTGATTTTACTTTTTTCATCAAACTTGGAGAGTGAGACATCCAAAATGTGAGGAACATCATACTGACTTAACCATGCCAATATTCTCTCTTGCAACCTCATCATCTAACCTTGGCGGGCATTTTACTGGGATAGTGCAAATGAAGGTGAGAGGCGCTTTTGGCAGATTGATATCTTCCTCCACAGAGTCTCTTTGGGAAATATGAAACAATGATTGGATGCAATAACCAACATAACAGATCCGATCACTTTTCAATAATTTTTCTCATCATCTTATGAGAGGTGGCGCGCATTTCCTTGAGGCCACTTACGCAGATTTTCCCAATAATTCCATAGACAATTTGTCCAAAACCTAAGGTGGATTTTTCATTTCACCCAAAACCTGAAATAATGCTACTATATGATGTATTAAACCTTACTGAGCACACCTATGTTGTTTTCACTCCTAGCCTTATCTCCATTTGCCGTAAGCGAGTGGTTTACTGAACTTTGGTGTAAGACGACCTGAAACCCTGTTTTGGCAGATCCATATCTTCTTCCTCAAGCATTATCAAACAACGTGAGAACATGGTCAGGTAGAAAAAACATACACCTATAGGATGACCAGGTAGTGTGGTCATTTTATTCAACCCACAAATTATGGTAGGCATTTCCCTATAGCAATTCTGACTAATTTGACCAAAAATCCTTCTTTTGGGAGACATGTATCTTCTTCTTCAAGGAGTTTTTCTGAGAACCGGGGCCATGGTCAGATAGATATTTCAACAAAATATGGGATGGTAGTTCGTGGCAGGCATTTTATTCTTCTTATGAATTATGTTGTTCATTTTCATAAGGAAGCTGCTTTAGGGCAGTTTTTCAACACTTGGTCAAAATCCCCAAATTATCACACCGTTACCAACTACTACTAGAATGTAACAATGACATCATGAGACATTAGGACACCAACATGTTTTTTTTAACCTCATCACACATGCAATATAAACACTTATTTTGTCATTAATGAGCTCCTTTGACATCAATGACAACCATACTCAACAGTGTCCAAAAATACATAAATACTTTGGCATACCTTGACGATTTCTATTATATTCCAAATTCCATAGGTGAGGTGTCATTCTTCATGGTTTTTTTCCATTCTCCTCTTTACCATTGAATTTTGCTTTATCTATAGTTTGATAACTATGGTTCTTAGGTAGAAAGTGCCTATACTCATCAAACACTTCCTTTGCTAAACTCCTTGAACGACGAGATTTTATCTTGGGACCGCAAGTTGGACAAGCAAATTTACCCTTTGTTTGAAGACCTACAAGATAAATGAATTAGTGTAGCGAATTAGAATTACCATTTAAAATAATGCATGATATTTTCAATAGATATATATATAATATTAAATAACAAAAGAAAGTAACAATATACCACAAAATGTGTTAACCTAGGAGCATCATGAATTGTCCATCCAAGTATTCCATGGAATTGAAATTGTCTTTGCCCTATTGGTCTAGAGATGTCATACATAGTGACGTCAGCCCATAACTTCAAAAAATCATCGATAAGAGGCTCAATATATATGTTCATGTATTTAACCTGGTACTTACCTAATTGCACCAACATACATGATTAATTATATTTAGCTATATGTTGTTATATATAAAAGACATAATTATCATGCACGAAACAAAGAAATGAAATATTTAGTGATCAGACTTTCAAGTAAAAAAATACAAATTAATTAAATACCTGGAACAATCATTTCCAATATTCAGTGCTCTCTCTTGACCGACATCCAAGGAGGAAGGTTATTGTTTATAACAAAAATAGGCCACACTGAGTAGGTAGAACGAAGCTCTCCAAATGGATTGACACCATCAGCTGCCAACGAAAGTTTAACATTACGAGGTTCTTCTTTGAAAATTGGCCGCTTTTCTTCGATGCACCTAAATGCAGACCCATTTGTAGGAATTCGAAGAACATCATCTTGACTTCTATTCTTTGCATGGAAATCCATAAACTGTGCTATACTTTAACAGCTGAACAACCGCTAGAGACGTTGAATTATCGGAATATAACGAAGAAATTTGTGAGGCATCTTTTTTGTCACTTTATCGGTTCGATACCTACTTGTTTGACATTGTGGGAATTCATTTTCTAATGCATATTGTCCATAGTATATGATATGATCATTAGGAAATGCATCAATAGCTTGATACTCCATTCCAAATTCTTTCATAGTCACATATATCTCTCGATATGTGTGTGGTAAAATATTTGACGTTGGTAATAGAAATTCACCTAACAATCTACAAAATTCAAAAGAATAAGTCAATGTAAACAATATTAAACATAAATATCACATCCATACTTTACCAATTAGATAACAATAGCAATATAGGAAAAAAGGCAACCCTTTATGTACATGTGAACATGCAGACATAAATAATTAACAAATTACATACCTTAGTATTTGTGTGAGACAGGTGTTTGATAAACCATTCAAAACCTTCAAGTTCTCTAACAACAATATAGCATATAGAATATTTGTTTTTGAGCCTTCATAAAGAGGTTGGCGTGCCTTCTCGAGTAGAGGATCAACATCATGATTATCATCCTGGTTCTCCTCATCCATTGGAGCAAATGTGTCTTGAATCAATCTATGCATCTCATCTTCCTGATTTGAATCACTAACGTTATCTCCATCCATATCATCATTAAGAACTTGATCAACTTCAATATTATGATCTAGATGTTTGTCACCCTGTAAATGTGTATTTCTGCTAGTACTTGGAAAATAACTCTCCGGAAGGGGACATTTTGGGGGCATTGTCTACATATTTACAAACAACGTAGTAAAATTAGTGTTTATAGAACATATAATAAAACGATAAGACATTTTATTGAAATTCATGACATGATGACTATTACAGAGAATACATTAAAAATTGAATAACCTCTTACCAAGGGACGATGTTCATAACCCCCTTCGGCATGCCCCTTCTCCCTACAATGTCTTTCAGCTGTCGTTCTTAAAATTCTTCTTCTTTGCAAGCCCCTGCAATCAGCGCAAGGGAAATAACATTTTCCATCTCCCCTCACCTCTAATGCCGCTCTAAACTGAGCAAGCTTCCTTGCATTTTCATTCATAGTGAAATTAATCCTTGTAGTGACAAGTAATTGTCTTACCTACACCATACCAAACAGTAATTTGTCAAATACATTATATATAAGTATATTTCTAAATGCAGTATATTATATACCAATTTCTATAAAGAAAAACATGAAGACTGTGATGAATAGGATTGTCATTGATGACAACATTAATGACAATCATTTTGGAAAAATATGGTAATTTGGTGAAAAATAGGAAAATGGCTAAGTGTTGGAAAACTGGCTCAGGTAGCCTTAAGAAAATTCCCGCCACAAATTGTGTGTTGAAGAAAATTTCCGCACCATATGGGGGTCTTGTAGATTGATATTTGGCCTACCTAACCATGTCTTCAGATTGTCTTGGAAGTATCTGAGGAAGAAGTTATGAACTTGCAAAACAATGTATTAGGCAGATTGGACTAGACTAAGAAAATTGTCCAAGTGTTGGAAAAACTGGCTCATGTGGCCTTGGGAAAATGCCCGTCATACCTTATAGGTGTATGATAAAAAATATATGAATCTATCATCCTACAGCTTGTTGAATAGGATATCTCACGATGGTCTCAGTTACCAAAGAAGATGTTTTATGACAAAGATAAAGGTCTTCCAAAACAGAGTTTCAACCTATTTTGCACTATTCCAGTACTGGAAAAACTGCCGTAGTGGCCTCAGGGAAATGCTCGCCCTATCTCATAGGATGATGAGAAAAATAATATGAAAGTGTTAGGCTATAGCTTGTGGATGGGTGCATCTAACCATGGTCTCAGTTATCATGTGGATTGTTTTATGACAAAGATATAAATCTGCCAAATGTAAGAAAAATAATATTTTGCATTTTGAAAACACAAGAAAATTGGTTGTGTTAGATTCAGGAAATTGAAAAGGCATTTTGAAATGCCCGCAAGGAGGGGTTATTTTGATGATAAAATTCATCAAGTAGCATAGGCATGTTCCTTGGTGAATGAACTAACCATCCATACCTTTAGGTTATCTTATCATGGTCTCATATGAAAAATATCAATCTGCCAAAAATAGGAAAAATAATATTTTGCATAGTGAGAGCAAAAGAAATTTGGCCAAGTGTTAAAAACGTGAGTTTGAGAGGTCCGTTGGAAATTCCCTCCAAGGGATGTCTTTGTGCAAGTAAATTTATCAAATGTCATGGCTCCATTCTTTGGTAAGTTGTCCATCTGCTCATGACGTCAGGTCTCCATACATTGTTCACACGTGTGAAATAGGAGTCTTCCAAAATGGGAAGAAATATGTTTTGATGTTCAAAAGAGGCTGAGAAGCTATTTTGAAATGCTTTCCAGAGGTTGTGTGTTTCAACAGATTTATCTTGTGATATGGTCTTGTTCAATGTTGAAATGGCTATCTAGCCATGCTTGTAGGTTTCCTTATGGTGATCACATGATCTAAGTGTTGAACTAAACAGTTTGGAAGCCTATATGTTGATGTGGACAGTACTGAAGACAAGATACTAATGGTGTATGGATAGAGTTGAGACAGGGATGTAGTATGTTCTATGTTGAATGACTTGCTGAGTACAGAATGAAGACTTGTTGATTGGTATTTTTGATGTGTGTGCCTGTGGCAAATTTTGGAAGAGTGTGATGTATTAATTATAATTTGTAATCTGAAATTTGTATACTATAGGTTGGGTGGAGTTGGGGAAATACTTATTGGTCTTTTGACAAGTTGAATCTTGTTTGGATGTTGTAGCATCTCAGCCAGTTGTAGCTGACTGAACCATTCTGGTGGGTGGTGCCATCATATGGGTTGTAGCCTATATTGGAGATTGAAATATCCACTTATATAAAGATTACAAAACTATATCTTGTGTCCCTTGTGCAATGTCTTGATAGTGATGTGTTTAATTAATGAATGACATGTGCCTAGTTGATATTGTTCCTTGATAAATATGTTGTTAAAGCAATTGTGAAATAATGATATAATATTGGTAGAAAAAGTTGAAATTGAGTTGAAGCCTTTGCTCACTGATTCACCCCCCCCTCTCTTAGTGAGCATTGTGTCTAACAGACTGAAGTTTTCATTGATGCCAACAAGTGTTCTGTAGTGGCCTTTGATTTACTCACAAGGATACCTGGATAGTTTGGGCATTGGAACACTAGGTGGCCGAAATGATCCAAATGAAACTTGTCCTTCTACTGTGGAAAGCGATTAACATTGTGTCAACGAACAATATCTTAGTGGAGCATCGAGTCTATAAAAAAAATGAATTGGCTAGAGTCATTGTAAATTAGACCCTCTTGTTGTAATTACTCTGGTTTAAATAAAAGGAGGAAGTTGCAGGGTTGTTAAATTTGTTCGTAAGGTACATGACCCGAAGAATACAACTGTTATTTTGAGCCTCAATGTTAGTTTGTATCCCCCAAAAAAGGATGCATGCTTACCTTTTATGAATTTACGACCACATGATTGTTGTAGAGTATGACTGATCTCTCTAGTTTTGGATATGGTTGATAAATAAATCCAGGCTCAATCCGCGCTCAATCAATCGCAACTATATCAAATGTGCCAAAAATGCATGAGTCAGACGGTACAATGGACGGACGATTCCATGCACATTCTCACATTACGCTTTCAATTATAGAAGGATTGAGTTTTTAGCCTAGAGACTCCAGAGACACTTTGTGTTCTTGTCAAAGAGGGGCCGGGAGGTAGTTGATGCAGCTTGTTGATCATTTTTATATATAAAAGACTTCTTTCAGATAGGTACCCCTTCACCCAGACCCAACAGATTTGTAACACAAAATAAAATTTTAAATATGAGTAGAGTTGTGAAGCTTCAGCGAAAAGAGAAGCCCGCTCTAACTCAGCAAGGATAATTCCATTAGACATCCAAGCTTGCTATAACTCAACGAAAAGAGAAGCTGTGCGTAGACATCCAAGAGCTATTAATTCCATTAATTTCAACTTGACCCGCATGTAAAAAGCCTTTGAAAGATGGCATTGGTTTCACAGGTCTGCAAAGATAGCCATTTATCGTCGATATAGAGATGAAAGTTCGTTGAAAATTAAAAATGTCGTTATTGCCATGGTTTTTCTACCATGATAAAAAAATGAAGTATTAATCCATGAATGTTCAAAACGTGGAAGTATTTCGTGGAAAAATCTGCCCAAATGTATTAGTGAAAGGAGAAGATATTTGAAGAAATACCCGTTGCATACATGAACTTCCATCAATGCAACATGACTACACATAGCTGGACTAAGTGTTATAATATCACGAAGGATCTGAGAGATAGTTATCCATTTGCCATAATGTCCATGTTTCATAAGGAATGTGCAAAGTGTAAAGAGTTCGCATATATGAAAATACACAGTACCCTACTAGATATGACATAAAAAAAGGGGGGGATGACAATGAGCTTTTTGGTACCAACCCGCTTTATAAAAATAAATACCATTTAAAGTGATAGGTTAGTGGTGGAATAACACAAAAATATTTGATCAAATAGCCCAAGGTACGCCCCATGCACCGGAAAGGATGGATCCCTTTTTAATTAATTGATTGTGCGTGTGAAGAACCACTAGCATCAATTAAGGTATTTATTGAGCTTCACTACCAAGACCATGTTCCTTGTATTCCAAAGAAGAAAACTACTATTGTTTCCACCCCTGAGCACTAAGGTTGTAGTATGGTCATCTCCATTTCCAGCACAAGAATAGTTGAATCCAAGTTTGTATCACCTACCCCAATCATGGAGGATACTATTGGTTACATCCCACCACAGATGAGCCTCGTTAATGTAAAAAATAATCCAGGAGTACAACCGAATGCTAGAATACTAGTTAGGAAAGAAATACCAAGTCCATCAGGGAATAAGCAAGGAAAACACACCAGCACCAGAAAAAGGAAGGGAATAGAGGTAACACCCCTAGAGCCAACCCCACCAGTAGTAGAATATTTTGAGACAAGAAATTTATTGCCACCCTATGTCTCACTCAAACACAGAAATTCACCAGAAGTTACAGTCCCGAAGAACAGAAATACCTCGCTGATAGTGCCACTAATACTGAAAGGGGTGAAGGTAGTGAAAGATATTTTACCCAACATGGAAAAGTTCTCTTACGCCGATCATGATACCAAGCCATAACCAAACTTGGATTTCAGAAACTATATGGACATTGTGCAGAACACACCAGAGGAACCTCAACGATTTGTTTCAAAGGAATGGGCCAAGGAACTGGAGCAGTCTATCATATTATTGTTGATGTATATGCCACATTTTGGGTGAAGTACACAAATTAATACCTGTGTCAAGTAGTTACTTCTATTTTTCCATGAAGGGGTTTTTCTGGTTAGGAAAACCCATGCCTGTGGATGTTTAGCTCATTGCCACCATAACATGCATGTCGACCACTGGAATGGACCCAACACCACTGCTAAAAAAGGATCAAGAATCCGCCATAGCTAAATGGATGAAGAAAAAGTATGGTGTATGAAGAAGCAAAAGGGGGTTTTTGATTTGTACCGTTGAGAACCCCATTGTTCACTTTGCTTCCAAGGTATTGGCCTCCAAATTAATCCACAAAATGCACCTGGACCAATGTACTGTAGGAGCGATTGCACTTGTGGAAATCTGTGCGACAGGAACTCATATCAACTGGTGTCAATTCTTGTTGAATGATCTTGTAGAAGACACCAATGATGCATGTAATGAAAGGGGTTGGTAATCTTGTGGGTCAGACCATGCTACAAATGAAATTAAAAGTAACGACTTGACAATGACTTGTCAAGGAGAAAAATATCAGAACCTCTGGTACGAGAAGGACCTAAAAGAACAACAAAAGCATAACAATATCGAATTCTTTATGCATGGGCAGGCTATATGACAGCAGGTAAAGAACATGTTCAAGTTAGACATCACCACTATTCAACAGTTTCTCTCCATTTTTAAATTTGAGATTGGCCCGCACCATATTTACATATATCCACAACAACAACCGCAACGTCAAAAACTACAAAGCAAGATTATCGTGACAAAGGAAGAAATCCAGAACATTATTAATCAATGGCCAAAGGAATGGCGTGTTCCAGTATCCGACGAACAAATTCAACAACAGGACAACCAATTACAAGAAGATAACTTAGATGAGGAAAATGAAAAATAAGACCCCTTGAAGGATTTACACTCTGAAGAAAGTTACACTCCCTCACTACCAACAAACCCAAAATCAGAAAATGAGGGGGGGGGGGGGCTCAGGAAGAACAAGTACAACCAAACTGGAAGAAGAAGAAGATGAAGGCTGACTGAACTGCAAACACCATTAGCTTGGACAACGATTATGTGAAACTAATGACTGATTCAATAACTGAAGTAGCGTAGACTAGTTTCAATTCCATAGAAGAACGACAAGAAGAACTTTCAGCTATAGTCACTAATATCCTTAAAGTTGTGTGTAAAGCAGTTGAAGAAGTTAAAATTGATGTCGATTATCCAAGTGCAACAACTGAGTCACAAGCCCCATCAGAAACATCAAGAATGGAGCAATTTGTTCCATATGTTCCAGTCTCACCAATAATGGTACAAGTATCTAAAACTGTTGTTACGTTTGGAACCCTGGAACCTAATCTTGTTTTTCAGGATACTGTACTAGCTTATTATATATTTTTCATATATGCACATGAATGAAGTATATGCGGTCTAGAGTGATGTCAATGCAAAGATAAAATTGCATGAGCGCAACCTATCATCGAAGGTCAAGGATGCACATAAACACATCAATAAAATGAAACTAGAAATTCAAGAAATTGAATAGAAGAAAAAGGAGTAGAAAGGAAACTGTCAAAAAATCAGTGAAGTAGTAGCCCTGGCCTGCAAGAACTTTGAGAAGAAGGCATAACAAAAGAGATGACACCAGATTCCAAAATAGCACAATTATCTTAGATAGCGACTGGCCTTAGGAAAACAAAAACTCAGTTAGAAGAGAAAAGGAGACCCAACACACCCCTAGAAGTGATGGAAAGTAGAAGAGACGTAACCACTTAGGCTATGAAATGAATAGAAGAAGCAAAGAAAACATATGCTAAGGCTATGGACCAAGTCTCCCAGACTTGGGAAGCCCTAATGGATGACAAGCAATCAAAAATGATTGCAAGTGAGATCATTGCGTTTGAAGAAAATATAACGCAGATAAGAAACAAGATGAGGCAACTACCCTTGAAACAGAAAAAGGTCAGGGCAGTAGAGATGCACAAACTGCACACACAACAATGCAAGGAAAAGGTAAAGGAATTGCTAGTAGAAGCAGAGAGAGTTACAGGCATAATTCAACATCTACACCAGAAGGTGCGTGAGGTAGCGACATATGTAGAGAGAGTCATGCTAGAACACGTCAGTTTTGACCTAGTGGAGCACATGCAGAAAATAGAAGAAGAAGTGTGCGTAGAGACAAAGAAGTTGGTGAAAATCGTGGAGTATTTTCAGAACAAAATCAGCACAAGCCATTTTATGGATCACTAGTTCACATGGCTCGGGACAAGCCACAAGTGAGTGCTGGGGGCCTGTTGGGCCTCGGGATAGTAGGGAAGAATTCATGTAGAATTATGCCTAAGTACGAAGAAGAACACAAAGGATAAGAGGAAGGAGCTACGATAGAGGAAGAAGTATCAATGGAAAGGGAAGGATGTTGCGACATAAGAAGGAAAGAGAAGGAACGGAATGAGAAAGCTGCACCGGATGAGTAGGTCACGATAGAAGGATAGAACGAGATATGAGATGACATGGCATAATATTAGTAGAAGCAGGCATGAAAATAGTGTAACGACTAAAAAATGATAGTAAGGAATAATGCTGAGAAAGTGACAGTCCTTAATGATCATGGGTACAAGCTCAGCTGGAGCCGGTGAAACCACACACATGAAGGCATATTTGTAATTCAGGTTGATAGTGCCTTTTGTTATGTGTTACTAGAATAGGATAGACAACCTGTTGTCTAGATATAGTAAGTCGATTGATATAGCAACTGAAAAGGAGTATGTAATGAGTCTGTTAGAGTATGTATCGAGTCAGTATTGAGTCTGTAACAAGCATGTATGTGATTTGTATTGAGTCTATATTGGGGATATTAAATAAGGAACCTGAGATGTAGATGGGTTAGCTGATTAGTTGACGTAGCATTTGAGTAATATATAGACTCTTGGAAAGACACTCGAGCCAGACTTGAGATAGGATTTTTTTGTTAATGACTCTGTATCGCTGAGTGCATCAGAGTAAAGGTTATTCAGCTGAGTGCGCTGACAAGTAGAGAAGGTTGAGTCGATCTAGGCTATGTGCAGATCGCTAGTAGGAGTAGAATAGGAAGAGAAAGAGAGAAGATCAAAGAGCATGAGAGGGAGGAAATGTATGTAAGGATAGAATAGAAGATCTTGAACAGAGTCTGCAACTTTGTGCACAGAAAAAAGGTGTGTCTATTTCCTCATGCCAGATGAAGAGCACATTGTGGTTTTTTCCTAGATGGGTTTCCATGTTACATGTTGTGTATATGTGTGAATGTTGAAGTAGCTTAGATATATCCGTGAATGTTGTGTTGAATGACTAGTTAATTATTGTGTTGTGAATGGATAAATGCATGACTGCCGCATTATATTAATGAATATGCTTATGTTGTACGTTCACTGTTTGTTCACTTAAGTCGCATAAAGGAGGGTTGGCTCACAACTTGGTGTTGAATTATTGTGCATACAAGTAACCCACCTTCGTGGTATTCATTGCAAACCTTGGCGTAGACCCAAGGTACTAAAACACCCTCCCACATAAACTACAGAAACATGGTTCTGGAAGTTACCCATAAAACTGAAATATCTCGAGTGAGAGGACATCTGTGTTGTAGGTGTTTCCAGCTAAGCTCTGCTCTATCAGGCTGATATCTTGGGATTTGTTATGCTGAGCAGAAGGCACTAAACCTGAGTCCATGGATAGAGAGAGGGAAGAAATCCAATATCGCCTTTGATAAAGAAGAATAGTGCGTCGATTAGTGTGCGATGCCTTGGTTCTACCCTACAAGGTGCGTCGAGGTAGGATTTCTCCAGCTATACAACCTTCTCTTTCAAAAAAAATTATTTATATTCGCATTGGTCAGTCTACTCTTCTGCTCATTGACAAGTCCTCCTATGTGTGTTTATCTTGAACGTAATTTTCTAGCTTAGATCTTGAAACTTTTCCATAGTAGAACCCTTGGAATTGAATAGTTTTGTGTGTAAGTTAGGTTTGGGTGTATGGTTTGCATGACTATTCCTTTAGAATCTCTTTAAAGATCTATGAGAAGGAAAGATAGTGTGGGTTTTTATAGTTTTGTAGTGTGAGTTTTTGCATTAATGTTTTTGAAATTATATAAAAAACAAAAGAAAAAGTGTGGTTTCTTTATTTTGGTTTAGTCAAATAATTACAAGTATTTTTCTTTTTGCCGATTGATTAAAGAAAAATAGACACTGGTGCTTTATGGAGCCTTTTCTTTTTCACATTAGAGAGCTTTTAAATGGTAGTAGTGGAATTTTTGCTCATTTGAAATACTTTGAGGAATGAGTTGTTTGGATTGCATGGTTTTCATTTTGTGATTAGAAAAGAAAGAACCTCTCCCCTACTTTAGACAGATTTCATCGAAAGGAAAATTGCATGGGCATTTAGATCATTTAATCTTGAAATTGTTATAATTTGAATGCAATTTAGATATTCAGGTAGAGAGTTCTAATTATGTTGCAACAATTGAATGGAGAATGAAAATACAAACTCAAAAAGACAAACCACACAGGAAATGGACAAATATTGCTCAGGAATTTACAGTATATTCATCATAATAATATCCGATGTACAATATATTACAAATAGGTAGAATTTGAATGCATGAATAATGAATTCGAATCCTCCAAGTAGATAAGACTGTATCTAATTGAATCTATAACTCAAGGTATCCCAATCAATATCGGAGTCCAAATAAACAACTCTCCGATGACCAATAACTCCAACATGTAGTAACAACTAGTTAACTCAGTGCAACTGAGAGTGAGATAGGTAGGAAAAGTGCTCCTCCCCATGAAACCATGCATTATCCATGCATTAGTAGTGCTATCCTAATTGACTGTGAAGTAACTGATTGTAACTGAGGGCTAACTAACACTAACTAGTGCTAACACCAACTGATTGAAGTAGGTTGGTGCCGAGACTCCTAGTGGCTCCTAAAATGCAGGGATTGGTCTAGGAGGCGCCCCCACTGATGCATGCACATGCAGTAAGTGGCAGTTAACCTCTAGTATTGTCCCCCACACTTCAATGACTGGTACATGTGGCCCCATTTGGCCATGTGGACCTAATTGCACTAGTGGACTCATTTAATTAATTTAAGGTTCCTAAGTTAGGAAATAATTAATCTAATAGACATTTGACAAAGGGAGGATTAATAATCGTAACACCCCCCCTGAATCCTAACTTGGAAAAATGTGGGCCCTGGTAACAAGACCATAGGTCACCCAAATACATCTAGAAGATAATAAAAAAAATGTTGCTTAGTACAACTTAGGAAACAGGGGAAAAACTCATGGGAACCCCCCCCCCAAAAAAAATAAGCAGGAAAATAGAAATATGCAAGCTATTTTCAGAAGAAAGAAGCTTCCTTCTTAGAAAAATAACTTGAGCAAAACACTGATGCAAAAAAATTGCAGCTCTATGCAGCAGCATGGTCCATCAGTGGACCTCTCAATATACTTTTGAACCGATGAATCTGTTTGGTTCTGATGGATGGTGAAGGTATGGAATGATCAAATCTCTGTTTCTATGGGCCATGTAGTTGATCATTCGCCGTCATCAAGTAGCACCGACCTGGAACTTTGCTGCACCATTCTGTGAGAGATAGTGTAGCATGCTCATTCTGATACTGGAACCTAGTTCTTCTTTTGTCTTTTGGAACTCCAACACCACTTCCAACTACATCAAGAAGCTTTTGATCCCATATGGGTTTAGGCTTCTGATTTGGAATGGGTACTAGATCTGGATCTAGAATCTCTTGAGATTCAGTGTCAATAACAGGATCATGTTATATGTGATATTCTTCATCTGAATCTGAACCCTATAGCACATCATCATCATCATTAAAAATAGGAGGAGAAATGGTTATAATTTCCTGTGCTCTTGGAGGAGTATCATGTAGGTGATCTTCTTTGAACTAAACACTTCTTTCAATGAAGGATCTTCTTGTAGCAACCTCCATCAGTTTGTAAGCTTTTGCTTCATCTACATATCCTAGTATAATGCATTCGCTACTTTGGGCTTGGAAGTCCTTTCTCTTGTCAAGTGGTATCCTAGACCAAGCTTTGGAACCAAAAAATCTCAGATGAGAGACATTGGGCTTGTACCCATGTAGTGCTTCGAATGGAGTCACCCAAACCACTGACTTATGGGGCACCCTATTTTGCAAATACGAAGCACATTTTACTGCTTCAGCCCAAAGAGAAGGAGGTAGATTCTTTCCATGGAGAAGGCATGTTGTCATCTCTTTCAGTGATCTGTTCTTCCTCTCGGACACACCATTTTTTTGTGGTGTGTATGGAACTGAGTTTTCCATTTGAATCCCATCTGATTCACAGAAATTCTCAAAATATCTTTTGATGTATTCTCCTCCTCCATCAAATCTTATTGACTTGATCTTCTTATTGAATTTGTTCTCAACCATAGCTTTAAAACTTTTAAAAGTCTCAAAAAATTCTGATTTTAGTTTCATGAAGTAGATCTAGCAGTTCCTAGAACAATCATCAATAAAGGTCAGAAAATACCTGCAACCATTAATGGAGTTTGTGGGAATAGGTCCAGCTACATCACTGTGTATCAAATCAAGTGTAGATACAACTCTATGAGCCTTCCCAATATCATACTTCTTTTTTGTATGGTTACCTACCAAGCACCCAACACATACTCCATCACAAGTTTGGATGGAGGGAAAACCTTCAACCATGTTATCATTGTGGAGCTGCTTCAGATATTTGAAATTGAGATGGCCAAATCTCTCATGCCAAAACTTGCTGGTGTTGTTAGCATGAGACAATAAAGTTGTAGGAGGATAAACAGGAAAGAAATGTGAAAAATCACAAGCTTTGGTAGAGTGATTTGCAATACCTTTTGCTACAATATTTCTAGTGGCTTTTTTTGTAATCTCAACTGAGTCTGAATCGAATGTGACCCTCTTGGGATATTTTGTATCTGTCATCTAGTAAATAGATAACATGTCAGTAACAAGGGAGGGCACATATAAGACATTCTTGAACTCACCATGCTTGGCTCTGACTGAGCCCCTTCCTTCTACTGGAATCTAGGAATAATATCCCATGTGAATATTAGGCCCCTTTGATAGTGAAAGAGTAGAGAAGGATTCTTTGGAGGAAACCATGTGGTTGGAGGCTCCAGAATCTATAATGTATGCTGAGGATGGAGAGAGAGTTTATTTCAAAGCATGACACCTTTTGGCATCTTCTGTCGGTGCTTCTTCATCAAGATTCTTTTCTCTTGGAGGAGTAATGTTGGAGAGAGGACATCTCATCAAGTTGCTTCCTCATACAATTTTCTTCAAGATGGTATCCCTTTTCATAATACGGACATAACTTCTTTTCAAATTTCTTCTTCTTAGAGATGGAGGCCCCTTCGAAAGCTTGCTGATTTGGTTTAGGCTTCAAATCAGCTGCCTTGGGCTCCTTCTTCTTTTATTTCCCATTTTCTTGCACTTTGGAGGAGTCAATAATCAAGAGAGATTGATCCTTTGAAGTCTTGATGACTCCCATTCGAATCAATTTATCATTGTTCTTTGATTAAGAACTCAGAGAATGAATCTAGAGAAGGAAGTTTCCAACCAAGAAAGCTTTCCCGCTTGGAATGAAACATAGAGACATAGACAGAGTACTTAGGACCTAGTTTGTTGAGCATTGAAAGGACATTCTGCTCATCCTTCCACTCTATCCCACACTGTCTGCATTGTAGCACTAGTGACTTGGAATTGGAGAAGAATTGCTTAATAGTCTCAAAACTGCCGGGATGTAAAGATACCAACTCATTCTCCAGAATATGTCCCCAAAGCTCATATTGTTTGTTAAACAAGCTATCAAGCTTCTCCCAGGATTCTCTGGGAGTCCTTAATACTTCTATATGAAAGAGGAGATCTCTAGAATATAAATACATAAGTACCCGAATGCTTCATCACAATGGTTTAGGAACTTGTTCCGCTCTACTGGGTGATGAGGCTCAGCCTCCCATCCATGTATGATCCTAAGGTATCCATGCTTGCGCAAGGCCAGCTGCATATCAATCCTCCAATCAAGGTAATTGGAAGTTGTGAGGGTCCGTGGCTCAAGAGTTTGAGAACCCATAATTTCTCCGGCAGGGAGGCTGCAAATACTTCTTTCAAGCTACGTAGCACTTGTGAATTTCACTGCAAATAACACTAAAACATAAGAATTGTTAGAATCATTCTTTTCCTCTAGACATGAACATGTTTCCAGGGTCCGTCATGCACTCTCCGCTGCTCTGAATGAATCCAGAATTAGAAAATTTTCATAGGGGAATTCTATCGAAACCCAACTGCTTCTAATGTTCGATGAAGAGAAACAAGCATGAATCCTGCCTAAGAAGGCTCTGATACCATGTTAGAATTTGAATTCCATTTAGATCTTCAGGAAGAGAGTTTTAATTATGTTGCAACAATTGAATGGAGAATGAAAATACAAACTCAACAAGACAAACCACACAGGAAATGGACAAGTATTGCTCAGGAATTTACAGTATATTCATCATAATAATATCCGATGTGCAATAGATTACAAATAGGTAGAATTTGAATGCATGAGTAATGAAGTCAAATCCTCCAAGTGGATAAGATTACATGTAACTAGATCTCTAGCTCAAGGTCTCCCAATCAATATCGGAGTCCAAATAGATAACTCCTTGATGACCAATAACTCCAACATGCAGTAACAACTAGTTAACTCAGTGCAACTAAGAGTGAGGTAGGTAGGAAAAGCACTCCTCTCCATGCAACCATGCATTATCCATGAATTAGTAGTGCTATCCTAACTTAATGTGAAGTAACTTATTGTAATTGAGGGCTAACTAAGACTAACTAGTGCTAACACTAACTGACTGAAGTAGGTTGTTGCTAGGACTCCCAGTGGCTCCTAAAATGTAGGGATTGGTCTAGGAGGGGCCCCCACTGATGCATGCACATGCAGTAAGTGGAATTTAACCTCTACTATTGTCCCCCACACTTCAATTACTGGTACATGTGGCCCCATTGGGCCAAGTGGACCCAATTGCACCAGTGGACTCATTTAATTAATTTAAGGTTCCTAAGTTAGGCAATAATTAATCTAATAGACATTTCACCAAGGGAGGATTAATAATCCTAACAAAAATTACCTCATATTCCACAACCATTAATTAAAAATCAAGATAAATTGAATGGTAGATTAGGTTAAAATTATTAGTAATTTGAGTGACATGTTAGAAGATGTGTTCCAGTGTCTATAAACATAGGAGTTGTCGTTTCTTTTCCTGCATTGCATCCCATGGATCACGCGGTTCTTCCATGTACCAATCGATATATCAAAGGATTTTTCATGTAACCTTGAGGTATATCAAAAAGTTATTCACGTACTTGATACTATATCAGAAGGCCCATTTAGAACACTTGTGCATTAGAAAGCACTAACACAGATTTGGGCTCCCACATACCTTGTGTATATAGGGAGACCCTTCTAGGAACCAATACCAATTGAGAACATTATTTTAGTTCTCTTGTTGGAGAAATACACCAAGAACAACACTCAAGGAGCTACTACACACGTCTCATGCAGGTAGTTGGGTATTTAGGAGAGGGTACACTCCCAATCCTCCTTATCTCATTTTACTATTGGACCCTACGGTATATTGTGAGTTGCGACAACTTGAAAATCCTAGTGAGGTTTTGAATTTTTCAGCCTCTCTTATCACTTAAGTTTTCTTGTGACCTTATCTTGTGTAAATATTTAGTGTAGACGTGTTTAGACATCATTCTGGTTGACCCACCTATGAGGAGATCTCATAGATTGCAGGGTCTACCACCCAAATTTCCTCTTTCCATGGAAGAAAGACAAGGGGTGGCCATGGACTAGCCTGCCACTTATAGTCCTTATGTGGAATGTGTTCCTATTGTTGAATCAAGAGAAGAGTATTCTTATTTAGATAATCCACCTACCTATACCCTTGTATTGGTACAATTACCTCCTTCACATGATTCAACTTCTCATTTTTCTATGGAAGTCCATTCTGGTGCACATGATTGGGTGTTTCCTCCACCCTTAGATGACCCTGTGGCATCATAATTTGGTCCAACTGCTCCTTATTGGGAGACTTCCTTGGGATGGACTATTGGCAAGGGTCTTAGTGAGTGAGTTGCGCAGTGTCGCGGAAGCTGCGCAAGCTCACGTGGTACCACACAAGGCCATATTAGCGCGATGGGCGGAAGAATAACTGTTATGAATATTTTATATATTATTTGACCAAGTTTTGCCACCATAGGTCATTAGCGGTTATAAGTTAGTTAGAAGTGGACCCTCAATGTAAAGGCGCAAGCCTATTTATAGAACTAGTTTTGCAATTGAATATAGGTATTAGCATGAGCATGATATTAGAATTGGCATTATCTAGAGAATGATTGTTTCATGAGGTCTAGTGCAATCAGTCTATGGTTTTGGAGAATTTCCTGTTGTATCTATGATATATCTGGTTTCCTGATGTATTCAACCTCCTGTTTTTGAGAATAATTGTGTATTTTGGATCCTTTGCGCAATATTAATATGATATGACAGTTGTTGCACAAATTTTATATGTTATTCCTGTTGTGATCTGATTTTTTATGCTGCTGAATTTTTTTTTATCATGATGTTGCGATCTGTCATAATGTTGCCATGGTCTATTTCAGTTCCACTATATTGATGTTGATGCGATCTATTTTAAGTCTATTACATTTCTGTTGCATTATGAGTTGAGATGTTTTATAAATGATGCTGCTACACTAGTGATATTGTGAAAAATGCATGATGCACTCTGTTGGTGTGGAAATGAGTTAATGTCGACTGCATAGTTCTGGATCCTATAGTTATGTTGACCACCCATCGGATCCCCATATCCTCCATCCTCACTGCTGGAAACTCGGTTCCGATAGCTCTCCCTTGAACATCTCGGGTGAGACTTCATCCGCTTTGTGGATGTTGCTGGGTAGGGTAAAACCTGTCTGGGCTGGTGCTCAGGGAGATCGCGCTGGTTGGGCGTCGACAAAATCAGAAACCCTGTTGATGAGGCTTTTTTGGTGGGTTTCTCCAACAAATGGTTCAATTGCTGGGACCGAGTTGCAATTAAAAGAAGGATATGTTTTGGCATCCGACTCGACCAGAGATCAAGGGGTGGTTTGATCTAAAGTTGTGAGAATTTACTGAAGCTGAAAATCATAATCCAAAGCTGTCAACAGGCCATTGGTTGGATAGATATATCCACGACGGTCCTCGCAAATGGTTCTTTTGTGAGTTTCATATCCTCTTCCATGAATGGCTGGAAAAGTTCACTTATAAGAAAACAAACTTCCAGGGAGGAGAGCCGACATTCTGGACCCCGGAGTTGATCAAGGAATTACAAGAAATAGACAATAAGGCATTGCGGGTTGTTGAAGCATGGTTGGATAGTATCCTGGAAGGCTACATTACTGAGTTTGCAGTCGACACCAATAAGTCATTTAGTGAACCAAAAAGGGAGTTCTTCAGTGGACCATGAGGAAGATTCTTGTTGTCGCTGCAGGTGTCAATTAAGCAGCTGGTCTGTGAAAACGGTATTCTAAAGATGGACCAAGAGTAGTGGAACTCTGGTGTGCAGAGGATGTAGGCACCACGATGAAAGGGGGGAGATGCATGGAAAGGTAAGGGGTAGATGGGCATGAGTTCTAGTGAGAATGTTAAGGTCACCAAGGAAACAAGTGGTTGTATAAGGGGAGGAGCAAGGTTTTGAGAGAAGAGGTAGAGGACAGGAGAAGGTCCTGCTATGATCGATGTGCGATGCCATGAGGAACAACCACACAGGACAAAGCGACCCTTTTGTGACGACAAGGACAACCAGGCCCAGGTTATGCCTGGAAGGACGATAGAATCAAACCCCATTAGTAATGTACCCACACCTTCGTGCACTACTCCACCACAGGTAAGAAACACGCATTCTGCATCGACTTGCCCGACGTGTCAGCAACAGTATAGAAATAAAGCACCAGCTGGAGGAAGAAGGCCCAGAATGGCGGGCGACAAAATGAAGCTACCAATATTTCATGGAAATGACACTAACGACCCAGAGCAATACTGGTTCTTTTGTGAATCGATCTGGATCGTCTGCTAGACCG
Organism: Pseudotsuga menziesii; assembly: GCA_001517045.1. NCBI lineage: Eukaryota > Viridiplantae > Streptophyta > Pinopsida > Pinales > Pinaceae > Pseudotsuga > Pseudotsuga menziesii. Next base: position 129,453 of record LPNX011007107.1, read on the forward strand.
TAGATGATGATGTCAAGAAAATCCAGCTGGAAACTACTCTTAGGGGCCGTGCGCTGGAATGGTTTATGAGATTCAGGTGGATTCCTTAGGGAGGTACCGCAAAAACATTGGATGAGATCCAAACAGGGTTATTTGAGGAATTCAAGAAGCCAAAGTCTGAGGCTCAGTACATTACTGAATTGAAAGAGATCAAACAGTTCCCCAATGAGATGATTTGGGATTTTGATCAGCGGTTTAAGACATTGATGGCTCGGGTCAATTTCTAGATGAGCGATGTCCAACACAAGGAGTGGTTCATCATTGTGCTTGTCTTGCATATCAGACAACCACTAATGCAGCAAAAGATTGTGACACAGAGCGACACTCTGGAGACTGCGATGAAATTGGAGACATCGCTAGTAGGAGAAATCACGATCAGAATGAACCAGATTCAAGCACAGTTGGCCAATCTAATGCTCCAACTATAAGATATCAAAAAGGCCAAGGAAGATGATGATGATCTTTGGTGCACCCACTGCCATGCAGACAGACATACCACAGACATATGTCTGACGTTCCAGAATTATTTGCTGTTGGGAGCCCCGAACTCATTGAGTTGTGCTGGTATACCATGGTGTCGCATATGTGAGGTCTATGGGCATCGAAATGAGAACTATGATTACATGCAGAAGATGGTTACCAAGGCAAAAAATTTGTGCTATACGTTTTGTCGGTCAGTAGGACATGATGATAAAAACTAATGAGCTTATGATTGCTCCAGGAAAGGACATATGATTCATATTTTGTGAAAGGTGAGGACCCCCAAGAAATGCAAGAATAGCCACAAGTGGTCCAACCAGCAGCGCAGGTGCAGTATACACCACCACCCCTGATGTATTTTATCCCCACGCAACCGCAGCAGCAATTTATAGTGCAACCACAGTTTGCACCTCAGCCACAGATTGTAGCACAATTGTAGTATGAGCCGTGACCACAATATAATCAACTGACTCTCATTTAGTCTTAGCCACAATATGTTCAAGTTGTGCACTATGTCCAGCAGCAACCAAAACCACAGCAGCAACAGATGGCTCAACCATAGTCTCAGCAAAGAGAAGTCCGAGGAGGTTTCCCCAGAGGATTCAGAGGGCGAGGAGGAGGACGAGGTCGCGAATCAATCCAATGTTATACCAGTGGGGTATTCGGGCACTATCAAAGGGAGTGCCCTCATGCGTAGTGTACATAATATGTGACCGGAAATCATAATGTTGAAAACTGCCTTCAATTGATTGCAAAATGCCAGGCTGGAAACATTCCTTAGTTGCAGAATGTGTAGAATCAGAATCAGCCTACATCCCAAGTATAGAACCAACTGATAATGCAGAACTAGATCCCACCACAGACTCAAACTCAGAACCCACCTCAGACTCAGAACTAGCCGATGAACCAACCATTGAATCAAAACCCGCCATTGAACCTGAATCAAGGACCCATAGTTGCAACAATTCAGGATGAACCGTGAATGAAGGATGTCGACATTGGGATTGTCACTCACGCTGGTGCAACAACTGGAGATGACAGATCATGGTAGAAAGTTCGGCTCACTGGCAAGAAAAAGGTGGCATTTGACATTGCGACAGAGAAAGACACCTTCTTTGGGGAAAAGCATGAAATCGGGAGAAATCTGGGTAAGTTACCAATTATTGACATGCCATTTGAAGTTTGATCCATCTATAGAGGCAGGACCATCACGACAGCATGGTACCTTGCGACAATTCTTTGAGACCTGTATGTGACTGGAAAGGGACCCTGACGCCCTTGTGGAGCTTAAGACATTATTGCGCCACCCAGATAAGGCAGTGAAGGATTCTGCAGTGAATTCTTTGCAAAAGAGGAAGAAATGCAAGGAGATGAGGATGAATATTCAAATCGAAGATTATGAAGTTGACTTGGTCATTATGGATCTTGGATGAGATGTAAACATTTTGACTAAGAAAACCTGGCAATTGATGGGAAATCCATCATTGGAATGGTCGCCGGTGCAGTTGCGACTAGCAAATCAGGAAAAGGTTCAGCCCATTGGTTGCATTTCAAACTTGGTTGTCGACATTGAAGGTATGAAAATGTATGCTAACTTTGATGTGATAGAAGTATTTAAAGGTGGTTGTTCCTATCTCACACTGCTAGGGATTGGATGGGCTAATGATAGCATGGCGGTTATCAACTTCAAAAAATGAGTTATGACATTTGAAAACCAGGATGTCAGGGTGATTGCCCCTATGGACCCTTGGGAGGGACATCGGTATATTGAACCTATGAAGGATGAAGCCGATAGAAGTTGGGATCACGCTTATAACATCTCTAAAGACTATATCCATCCTACCGTTGATGGCAAACTTGGATGGTGTAGCGCAAGTTCTGCGTCCTCTGACTCTGATGATGCTTTGGAAAATTGGTAGAATATGTTGCATGAAGTATCATTCAGGAAATGTGGGTTGATTACACAGTCTATTCACCGTGTTGAAACTGAGACTATCGAGTTGCTGATTTATGAAGGACTTCCGGGACTATCAGAGTTCTTTTAGGAATTCGAAGAGAAAGTATTTGAACCGCAAAGGATACTAGCCCTCAATGTAGCACTGAAGGCTACTCCGGCTTGATGGTGGGCAACACACAAATAGATGATCCATGACTGGGAACATTGCCGCAGATTGATGATGGTGTGCTTCGGCAATTCAGAGGTCTATCATGTTGGGAGATATGACGGATGGAATGATCCCACCAGTCATTTGATCGAGTGTCGGACTTTATGGGTGTCACGACCCAGAGATGAATGGGTCCATGATTTCGTTCACACTCTGGAAGAGATACCGAGATACTGGTATGTAGTGGTAGAGTTGCGTATAACTATAACCACTTGGGAGGAGTTGTCTATTTGCTTTGTGCAGACATTTAGTTTCCAGGATGCCAACCCAGAGGTATGTAATGCTTTACAAATAATCTGCGACGTAGTACTAAAGGTCATCCCTATCGCATACCCGGTTGATCCACATATGCATTGCTCCATCCAATCCATGATGACATGCTACAACTTGTCCAGGGAACCTAAAGATGACGATGAGTTGCATAATGTTAATATTCTAGAGTTCGAAGGAAGCCGCGATGTCGCAGCCCCAGACATACTGACGGACTTGATGAGTCAACCATTGAGGATCCAAAAAGTCAACATTGGGTCGGCAGAGAACCCAAAATTTTCCAATGTTGGGGACTACTGGGACGAGGAAACCTTGGCAAAGATCACGGACCTGTTACATGAATTCCAAGACTTTTTTTTGACACGATTTTCAGAGATGAAGGGAATTTTAGGAGACCTACGGGAAATGAAAATCCTGTTGAAATCCAATGCCAAACCTATGTGACAAAGGTCGTATCTACTGAACCCACGATACAAGGATCGTGTGAAGGCCGAGATAAACCAGATGCTTGATGCTGGGATCATCGAGCCTGTAGAAGAATAACAGTTGATAATTCCTATGTTGGTCCAGGATAAAAAGACAGGAGAAATCTACATTTGCGTCGACCTAAGGAAGTTGAATGATGCATGTGTGAATGACCCGTTCTCGACCTCTTTTACAGATGAATTTATTGAAGGCGTAGGCGGCCAGGAGATGTATTCTTTAACGGATGGATTTTAGGGATACCACCAAATATGGATTGCAAAGGAGGATAGCCATAAGACCACGTTTGTCACTAAATGGGGTTGTTTTCAATATACAGTAATGCCTTTGGTGCTGAAAAATGCACCAGCTATATTTTCTCGGGTAGTTGTCACTGTATTTAAAGACTTTATTCAAAAGTTCCTGCAGGTGTATATGGATGATTGGACTGTCTATGGACTAATTAGGGACCATCTTGAAAACTTGCGACTGATGCTAGAAAGGTGTCGATAGCATCAGATCGTGTCAAACTCTAAGAAGTGTATTTTCTGTGCACCATTTGGAATACTGCTTGGGCACATAGTGTGCAAGGAAGGTCTATTGGTTAATCCGGAGAAGATCGCGTTAATCCTCAGTTTACCACCGCCGACGAATGTGAAGATGCTTTGGGAAACATTGGGGCATATGGGATACTATCTCAAGTTTATCAAAGGATACATTGGGATTACTTCCCCTATGCAGAAGCTGCTAAAAAAAGATGCTGCATTTGAATGGAACTAGGAATTCCAAGGAAGTTTTGACACATTGAAGGCCAATATGGCCTCTACGCCCATACTAGTTTTTCTTGATTGGAATAAGGAGTTCCATGTGCATGTTGATGCTTCTTCCATTGTGCTGGGGGTTTTTCTTACGCAACCAGATGAGGGCAACCTGGATCACCCAATTGCATATGCCAGTAGAAATTTGTCATTTGCTGAACGAAATTATACAACGACGAAAAGGGAAGGCTTGGTGATGGTTTATGCCTTGCAAAAGCTCCGGAACTATTTGTTGGGTGGACATTTCAATATGTTCATCGATCATTCTGCTTTGCAATACCTAGTCAATAAGCCCATGTTGGGGGGGAAGTTATGTCAATGGCTGTTACTTTTCTAGGAGTTTGATTTTGACATAGTTGTGAAGCCAGGATGGTTGAACGCTGGTCTGAATCATCTGTCTCACATCGAGAATGGTGAAGAACTGACCAATATTGATGATGGATTGTAGATGCACAATTGTTCCATGTTGACATCACAGATGATCACTATGCCACAATTATTCAGTTTTTAGCCATGGTGTCACCCTAGCGGACATGTCGACTAGCCAAAAGAAGCAGCTGGTCGTGAAGGCTTCTGATTTTCAACTAATTGCTGGGCAGTTATATAAGCTTGGACCAGATGAGATATTGTGACAGTGTATTTTACTGCAAGAGCAGGGTCCCATTCTAGAAGAAGCACATGCAGGAATTGCGGGAGGCCACTATGGAGGACGGGCTACTACGTGAAAGGTGTTGCGCGTCGGGCTATGGTGGCCTATGTTGCATAATGATGCCACAGAATATGCAAGGATCTGTGACGTCTACCAGCATGTTGGTAAACCATCGCGGCGGGATGAGATGCCGCTGGTAACTCTGCAACCTTTTGATAAGTGGGCTATGGATTTTGTGGGTCCTATTAATCCACTAGGGAAGAGGAATGGTGCGTGATACATCATTACTGCAAACGACTATCTGACTAGGTGGGAGGAAGCTGCACCAGTTGTGGATTGTACTACTGCGACAATAGAGAGGTTCATCTTTGAAAACATTATGACACGGTTTAGGTGTCCTAGAATCTTGATGAGTGACCAGGGCAATCACTTCGTCAACCAGACTATTAAAGTGCTAACTGAGGAATTGCAGATGCAACATAAGAGGAGTACACCATACCATCCGTAGGCGAATGGGACCATTGAAGCATTCAACAAAAGTTTGGAAACAACGTTGACTAAGGTATGTAATGCTAACTGAGAGGACTGGGACCTGAAAATTCCCACAGTAATATGGGCCTATCATACTACTTGCAAACGGTTAACAGGTTAGACACCATTCAAGCTGGTCTATGGGAAAGAGGCAGTCATGACCATGGAGTATATTGTTCCATGATTTGTCCATCGCCACAGTGAAGGGCAAGGATGATGCATAAGCATTAGAAGAGCACATTGCGTAGTCGATCCATCTTGAAGAAGACCGCTTTATTGCTTTCTTCCACTAGCAGGTCGTGAAGGATCGACATAAGGTGTGGCATGATCACCACATTAAGAAAAAATAGTTTGTGGAAGGATATTTGGTGCTGTTATATGACAGTAAGTTCATAAAGCATCCAGGTAAGTTACAAATGCACTGGTTAGGTCTGTATCTTGTCCATTCCATTACTTCTAGAGGTGCAGTTCAGTTACAACAATTAGATGGCATGGTATTGCCTACGCTCATCAATGGGAGTCGCTTGAAGCCCTATCAGACAGGGCTAGAGATGTGCACTGCTTGAGGTGCTGTAAAAAAAAAATGAAGATTTTTTTTTTGAGCAGCAAGGTGATCCTAGGGGAAGAGGCTGCGCAAGGTTAGAGTTCATAGCGATGAACGGTCGACCACTTGCGATAGATGCAGGGATGTGGGTTGTTAAAATCAAGTAATAAATGCAGGTAGCTAAAACAGTTGGCTGGCAGCACTTATTGAAGCAACGTGCATTAATGGCTGATCTGACTGTTAGAGGAGTAGGATTGCCGATGGACTTGGAGTCATTACTAATAGATTTAGTCATAATGGTGATCTTAGATTTGGAAATGATGAGTTTGAATTGGAAGTGGCTATAAAAAGCGCACAGGACACGAGAGGAAAACATTGTTTAGTTGAGCAAAGGGAGAATTGTGCAGTGTATTGTGAGCTTTTGAGTGAGTTACAGCGTTGAATGTTAGAGTCGTCAAGTGCATTTTAAGGTTTGCTACGTGAGGTATGCTGAGCGACCTCAACGCCATTAATATTTCAAGCGATATAGATTCCCCTATTCATCCCACAACTGTCGAAGAAGAAGTCATGAGCATGCCGGTTGGCTCATCATCTATCCCCAAGCAGAAGTGGCAGGCTTAGAAGCCCAGTTCCACACCGCCGCAAAAGAGGCAAACCCACACGTTGACGACAGTGTAAGGAGAAGGAACTGCACAGACCGGGCCATCGAGCTCAAAAACAGTTGAGTATACGGCACATAGGGGTGTCTCTGTTCATGATATTTTGGGGTATGTTGCTCCTACACGTCCGAAAGTGAAGTTGAGGTAGCCATTGAACAGTCAGAAGTATCCACCAGAATTGTCGCCGCTGCTGGAAGGGATGACGTGCTCGATTGGCATCATCCCTGCTTTGATCAGGTTGAAATTCAAAGACCGTGACTTACTGTTACTCAAATATGTCTGGGATGATCCCTACGAGTCAGTCCCAATGATGCTTGGTGCTCCCATTCAACGGATTCCTAAGCCTTGGGAGAGTGGGTTAGACCAATCTGGATTGTTGGGGCTCATTAATATGCCTCATTTTGGGTGACTGAATGAAGCCCATGTGTGTGCTAAGCAACTATTGGTTTTTTTTCATGAGGGGACATTTTGGTTGAATATGACCATCCCTATTACATTATATTTAATCGTGAGCATCATAGGATTGCCGAAGGTTGGGGAAGATCCGACGTAGTATATTCGTGGGATGGATACTGACAAAAATCTTGCCAAGCAGTTGAAGGAGCACTTTGGCTTACAACCTTATGGCTGTGCTTATCAAATCGATAGCATTAACTCACAAGTGGTGCGCATCGGTACAAGGATTCTGGCGAGTAAGGTTGTTCGAGGAAATCGACCAGTCCAATGCCAACTCGGGTGTTTTCGCATGCGCCAAGAAGTGTGCTAAGGGAGTGCAGATGAATTGGACTTTTTTTTTGCTGAACCAGTTGCTAGAAGATGCTTTTGCTGCTTAGGATGGGCGGCTATTTTCATATAGTTGGTTGTTGATCCTTATTACCCTCATTTCTTGGATGGAACTTGAAGAATACCAAACAATGGTGGTTGATGTGGCGAAGATGCATCGAGGTGCATGGTATTAGAACTTATGGTGGGTTGAAGAGCCTAGTCGACATGCGGACTGTGCCAATCATTTTTGGGTTTATTGGGAGGCGCTGCAAGCCATAGCTATCATTGTTCCCCATGTATCTACTTATTCCGCGGCCAAGTATTAGTGGATAATTAAGTTCACCATCGGTCCCCACTCTATTTACATTCAGGAAAGGCGGGACCCCAACTGGCGGTGGCTACCTTTGGCTTACAAAGTCACGATGGAAGAATTGGATGCTATTGTTCAAGAGTGGTCAGCTAAATGGCGCAACCTGGTGAGTCCGGAGGAACTGTATAAGGAGTCGCCACCTGATGCCCCAAAAGAGCCTATCCAGAAGGAGCTGAGTATTCACGACTCTAACAACGAGTCATTGACGGACCCTGAGGCTGAAGCATAGCACATGTGGGAGGAGACTCGCACCAAATGGTGCCAAGAATATGGTGCAGGCAGTGGTATCCGATCGAGGATGGAGGACCAACTGCAGTGGCTAATCAAAGCAGTCACTGACTCCTCCAAGGTTGCGACACAGGAAATCCGAGAGTCAAACCATGAAGAATTTGGTGCGATAAGAGATAGATTAAATTCCATTTTTGATATTTTTTCCAGGAAGACATCTGTGAGACCCATGATATAGGATGTCCTGTCGATCAACACTAAGCCCTAGGCTAGGAATGTGCAATTTCCCTCGACTGCGATCGATGCTGAAAATGAGGAAATACACCAGTTGCTACGATTGATCCAGAGTGTGGCTTTGGATCTAAACAAGTTATCTTCTATGGCGTTGGTCGAGTTGTAGCATGTGTCCACCCTGGAATTGGTGGACCGACAGAAAGAGCTAATTGAGGGATGTGTCTAGTCACAGAGCGTAGCTGAGAAGCTATAGAAAGAGGCAGAGGAGTTGCATCAGGTCCGAGTGTAGCTGGCAGAAGAAAAAGTACAGGAGATAGACGCCTTGAAGGTGACGTAGGATGAGCTACAGCGAAAGGTTGTGGAGGATATTACTGAGATAAATAAGGTGCAAGACCGACTGATTGTTGAACAAGCACAGTTGTGTTCCAGATGCAGCAAAGTCAAGCAAGCTATTTCTGAAGCTTGCCAACATATTTTTGAGAACACGGTCGAGCTCACCCCAGTCGATAAGGCCAAGTGATTGGGGTAAAATATTGTCCAGCTGCAAGATACCAACCTGATGCTCAATGCCCTGGTCCAACCTATGATGCCACTGGTGTAGGTTGTTGAAAGGAAGATTTGCATTGAAGAAATCGTGACTCAGTTTGAAACCATGGAGCAAGAGGCTAAGACCATTATGGAGGAAACAACACAGTTTTGGTAGAGCGTTGTCCAAGATGAGCAGCTTGATTAATTGACTGTGTAGGTGTAAGAAGATGAAGGTCAACTGATGACCTTGAAGATGTCACTGCAAACGATACCATTGATGGTGCAGATCACCAGGCCGAGGAATTGAAGGCTCTTCAGCAACAAGTTGCCGATGCACAGAAATGCCAACAAAAGCGTTGTGCTCAGCTAGATGAGTTTCAAGAAATTGGTGGACAATTGGCTGTTAAAGAAATCACCACGCTGCGGGAATGATAAGATAATCGGCACATGGTTGACGGCAAGGCCAGAAAAGAGCACCCGATGCAGCAGGATTTGACTAATTGTCATGGTAATGTTGACAAAGTCTAGCTTTAGGTTCATGAGATCACACAGCAAGTCAAATATTTCAAGGCACAGACGTCGGTGTATACCTTTTCAACCTGACGTGGCTCAGGGATAAGCCATAAGATTATGTTGGTGGCCTGTTGTCAGGGGTTTTGGTAAGTGAGTTGTGCATCGTCGTGGTAGCTGCATAAGTTCATGCGGTGCCGTGCAAGGCCAGATCAGCATGATGGGAAGAAGAATAACCATTTGAATATTTTATATATTATTTGACCAAGTTTTGTCACAATAGGTCATTAGTGGTTATAAGTTAGTTAGAAGTGGACCCTCAATGTAAAGGCACAAGCCTATTTATAGAACTAGTTTTGGAATTGAATATAGGTAGTAGCATGACCATGATCTAAGAATTGGCATTATCTGGAGCATGATTGTCGCATGAGGTCTAGTGCAATCAGTCTATGGTTTTGGAGAATTTCTTGTTGTATCTGTGATATATCTGGGTTTTTCATGATGTATTCAGCCTCCTGTTTTGGAGAAGAATTGTGTATTTTGGATCCTTTGTGCAAGATCAATATGATATGACAGTTTTTGCACAAATTTGATCTTTTATTCCTTCTATGATTTGTTCTGTTATGATGCCACGATCTGTTTTATCATGATGCTACGATCTATCATAATGTCTCCATGTTTTATTTTAGTTTCACTATATTGATGTTGATGCAATCTGTTTTAAGTCTGTTACATTTCTGTTGCATTATGAGTTGAGATGTTTTATAAATGATACTATTGCACTAGCAATATTGTGAAAAATGCATGATGCACTTTGTCGATGTGGAAATGAGTTAATGTCAACTGCATAGTTCTGGATCTAATAGTTATGTTATCCCCCTGTCGGATCCCCATATCCTTCGTCCTCACTGCCGTAAAATTGGTTTTGATAGATCTCCCTTGAACATCTCGGGTGAGACTTCGTCCGCTCTGTGGATGTTGCTGGGCAGGGTAAAACCTTTCTGGGCCAGTGCTCAGGGAGATCGCATTGGTTGGGTGTTGACAGAGTGAGAACCCCTATCGACAAGGCTTTGTTGGTGGGTTTTGCCAACACGGACTATTTATGAGTACAACAATATTTATTTGACTTATGCTACTCCCATCCTAGTTCAAGGTTGTTATTATCAAATGATGAGTATTTTAGACCCATCCATGAGATGGTGTCCAATTTATGTACAAGGGGAGAAATCATAAGAAGGAGAAGTGTCTCTCATTTTCCAAACTATTCGGAAAGAGACACCCTCGAATACCACCATACCACTATTTGGTTTTGTGCTACTACTGTATCTGGAATACTGGTTCAACGTGTGGTTTCTTATGACCCAGAACAACATTCTATCCCTACCTTGCCAACTCAAAATCTACCTTCTATCCTTAGTTCTCCTGTTAATCCTGTCACTGGAGGGAAACCCCCAAAACAAGTTGTCACCATGACCATGAAAAATAGTTCAAATATTGGATAGAGTGTTTCTCTAGAGAATCCCATGGCTGGACCATCCTCCACAACCACACATGTAATGGTTCCTTCCTCAACATCGGGAAAATAAATGTCAAATCAACATACATGGAGATAACACCTAGGAAATCAACAGGAAATGGTCACCCAAAATTATCATCCCATTTCCTCTGGAAATGTTTTTCCCATCATCCCTTATCTTGGTAACCCTAATGCTCCATGGGGACAACTTAATTGGTAAAATTTCCCTACTTACATAAGCCCATTTACAAATATGTATGGATTTCCATCCAAAGGTCCCCTATTTGGAGGTTCCCCACTTGCAGGTCCACCCAGAGGTTCTCCTCCTAGAGGCCCATCAGGGTTTCCCCTACCTAAAGGTCCACCTAGAGGTCCCTGTATGGAGGTCCACTTCAGGTCCCCCTACTAGGGGGGGAATCGAGGGGACCATCAGGTAGCACATTTGGAAACCAACCACAACCAAACCAACTTGTTATCGAAGGATCATTGAATCCCGTTAATCAATCTTCATATGGCCCTACTGGTGTTCAAATTCCTTATCAATATTACCAATATCTGCAACTGAATCAACAATTGCCTTTTCTGGCTACTCTTGATATGCCAGATTTGTCATGTTTGATCAATGATCCTATTCACCATGATCCTTTATGACATGCTATTCCAGTAAAGTTTCCTTTGGATATACCCAAGTTTGATGGAAAACCCCAAAAACCACATTATGACCTATCATTTGTGGTGTTTTCCAACTCTCTCATGGATAGTTCCATCCATTTGAGATTGTTTCAAGGACCCTCACCGTGACCGCTACCAAGTGGTATATAGAATTTACCCAATAGTCTTTTTGGCATTTTAACACCTTAGCAATGGCGTTTTTAACACACTTTCAACCCTCAATTTGGTATGAAACGAGTACAGATATTTTGAACTCGCTTCGTCAAATCACTTCCACCCATATATCCGATCACATACATGAGTGGAGAAGACGACGCAGATTGATCAAAGCACCTATTCCTGACCAATTACTTTCCGATTGGTTTACCAAGTCTTTGCTTCGGCCTATTGCTCAGGATGTTTCCATAGGAGATGATGTCATCAAAGAAAAATCCATTAGCCAATATTATTACATTTACTTGGTTTACTCCCAGTCAGGCACTTTCTATGATTTTATCCTGCATGCTCCTTGTCCTACTTCGAACCCCTCAAGACCTTCAACAGAACCACTCGTTGATGGTGTACTTGGTTCTGTGCAAAAATAGTGGTGGCTAAATCACACAAAAAGAAAAACCAACCTACTAGCCATACTATCACAAATCCCAAAACAACTTCCCCTCATGTTGCCTCTACCAAGGTAAATTCCATTCAATCCTCATAGTATTCAGGAATGAAGAATAAAGGAAAGAATAAATCAAAAAATCCTGAAAATCAATAGGAGGGTAAAAAAAAACAAAACCCATATGTCGAATCCAAGAATAAAAGAAAGTTAAATTTTCTCTATCTTATATGTGGGGGTGACCACTTCACCAAGGAATTTCCTCGGTATGAAGAGGTCAGCAAGTATTTGAAAAATTCTCCCACCCGGACAGTATTGACCGATCCTTTCCCTACCCAGCAACAATTGATTCACCATCAATCCTTGCATGGGTCTTCCTCACCGGTGCTCATCTATGATGTTGAGTCTGAGGGTAATCTGAGAAACATTACTAAGACCATTTTGGTCGATATATCATTGAAACCCGGAGTTGTAGAAAGTATTCACATTGGAAAAAAATATTTTTCCTCATAACTTAGGTCTTATATGTCCTTTTTTAAGGAATTTCGAGACATTTTCGCTTGGACATATGAAGAAATGCTAGGGATAGATCCTTCGATTGTGATTCATGAGATTAGGACTTACCCTGATGCTAAGTCGGTCCATCAAAAGTTACGTCAAGTTCATCCACAGAAAGCGACAACCATTAATGAAGAAATTGAGAAGCTTATTAAGGATGGATTCATTTACCCAGTGTTGTTGACAGATGGGTTTCTAATATCGTCCCTGTGAGAAAAAAATAGGGAACAATTAGGGTTTGTGTCAATTTTCTATATCTCAATAGGGATTTTCCTAAGGATAATTTCACTACTCCTTACATCGATCAAATCATCGATAACTATGCTCGAAGTGTCATCTTCTCATTGATGGATGGTTTTTCTAGCTATAATCAGATAGAAATACTCCCTTCTGATCAACATAAAATGACCTTCATTTTCCCATGGTAGACCTTTTCCTATAGGAAGTTACCTTTTGGCTTAAAGAACATTGACACTACCTTTCAACGTACTATGCCCTATGCTTTCCATGACCTCAAAAATATTGTGGAACCGTACCTCGATGACTTTGCTTGCCATTCACAGCATCGAGAGCATGATGTTGACCATCTGAGATCCATTTTTCTTAGGTGTCGCCACTACAACATATGATTGAATCCACATGAATGTGTTTTTTGTGTTGAGACTAGAATACCATTTGGTTTCATAGTCTCCAAGGATGGCATTCATATAGACCCACTAAAAATTGAAGCCATCTTGGCCCTACCCCTGTTGAGCGTTACTGAACTTCAAAGTTTGCAAGGGAAGAAAAACTGTCTGCATCGTTTTGTCTGCAACTACGTCAAGAAGACACATGGTCTCATGCGTTTGTTGAAGAATGACACACCCTTTGTTTGGGATGACCTTACACAATGTGCATTAGACATTCACAAACACGCCATCATGTATGCACATGTCTTGCAACCACCCGATTACACCAGGGATTACTCCTTGTACATGGCTACGTCATTTACTACCATTAGCATGGTACTAGTTCAAATAGATGTGCATGACCAAGAAAATGTGATTTACTACGTAAGTAAGAGTCTTATTGACTCTGAAACCCGTTATTCACTTGTGGAAAATTTAGATTTGTCCATGGTTATTGCGGTCCAGAAATTTCATCACTACATCTTGCTTCATACAACTACGGTATACGTAGATTCCAACCCCATGTATTACATATTGAATCGTCAAGTTCTTGGGGGAAAATACTCTCTATGGATTGTTATTCTCCAGGAATTTGAGTTAGAATTTGTAAAATTAAGTTCTAAGAAGTCCCTCTTCTTCTCAAAGCTCATGTGTGATCTTCCCTGTATTATTGAGGATACACAACCCTTGGATTTGTTACCTGACAAATCCATGTTCCTCATTAATATGTCTAACCCCTGGTATGGAGATTTGATTTTATATCTCTAGACACAAGGTTTTCATCCTAATCCAACTCGCAAGGAACGTTTTCGTATTCGTTATCATGCCAAGTACTACCTCATTGTGAATGATACATCGTATCGTCGTGCCATTGATGCAACCTTGTGATGTTGTTTAAATCTTGAAAAAGATGAAATAGTCTTGAATCACTGTCACTCTGGAGCATGTGGTGGCCATCTTTCTGGCATGGCTACTTCTCAAAAACATTTATGCATTGGGTACTTTTGGCCCTCAATATTCAAATATTGCATGGAGGACATGAAAAAATGCTCACCATGCCAGCTATTCCAAGCCAAAAAGTGCACCCACCCCTCTCCTTTACATCCTATCATCGTCATTAGACCTTTTACGAAATGGGGCATTGAATTCATGCAGTATAATCCTACCTCTATCGGGGGGCATGGTTACAACATCGTAGCCATGGAATACTTCACAAAGTGGGCTGAGGCAATTCCTACATACGTTGAATATGGAAAAATTGTTTACCTACTTCTTTTCAATCATATCATCGCTAGGTTCAAAGTCCCTCAAGCTATTATGACCAACCATGGTTCACATTTTCAAAAAAAATTATTTCATAACTAAGCGCCAAACTAGGTTTTCGTCATGATAATTTTACACCCTACTACCCAAAGGCTAAGTCAAATCTATAAACAAGCTGTTGAAAACCATGCTTCAATAGATGGTAGGGAAGACCAAATCCAGTTGGAATTTACAATTGTTCTCCACACTGTCAGCTTATAGGACCACTGTCAAAACATCTATTGGATTCACCTCATTCCAATTGGTATATGGGATAGAATATACTCTCCCGATCGAATGTGAAATTCCTTCTCTAAAACTCGTTGTAGAACTGCTACCCAATACCACTCCAGAGGAAGAGCGGTTCTTGTGTTTGAACAAATTGGATGAAACATGTTGAGGTGATGCCTTATATAATGAAGCACATAAATGATGAATTAAAGCACAGTATGATAGGTCCATTCAACCTCACCTCTTAAACGAGGGCGACCTAGTCCTGACATATGATCATAAACACAATAAGTTGGGAGGTGGAAAACTAGAATCCATGTGGCATGGACCCTATATTGTTAGTTGTGTCTTAGAGAAAGGATAATACAATCTCATAGAATATAATGGGATATCTCTAGGAGATCCCCGAAATGGGATTTACCTCAAGAAATACTATGCCAAGTTCATTTATCATAGTTATTTTGTATATATTGTTTATAGAGTGTTGTGTTTAGTTTGGAGCGTGAATTTTTTGTGAATATAAGATGTGTCTTAGGCAATACTTCTTATATACTGGTGTTTTAAAATGGATAGATGACCACTTACATTGGATTCGTAGATGGTGCTAGCCGCTCTAGCTGGCGGTGACTTGGTGAGCTCGGGAGGAACTTGTTTGGGTCCTTCTACGAACAATGTTGCAGAGTGCCATGCAATGGTTGGTTTGTTAACTGAGGCTCTACATAGTGATGTGAGTCAAATTAGGGTTTATTTAGATTCAAAGTTAGTTGTGAATCAGTTAAACCGGTTCTACACCATCTGTAATCCCTTACTTCTTCATACATTCCGAAGAGTTCAATTTTTAGAGAGGTATTTTGAGCATGTTTCCTACCATCACATCCCAAGATATTTAAAAATAGTAGCGGATTCACTGGAAAATTATGTTTTGGATTGGCATATATCTCATATTTGAAGTTCATTTTAGAATTTGATTACAAATAAAAATCACATAAACACATATAGTATCCATTAATGCACACAAAAAATCACATACACATGCATATTTATAAAAAGAGTGTTTCTTTATATATAAATGATACTAAGATACAAATTGGAGCCATAAGCTTATGACATATCCAAAATCTAGAACCATCAAGTTTCTAGTACATAAAGTTGTCAAAATATGAAGCTTCAAAGCTTTCAGTATCTATATAATACAAAATAGGAAGTCACTCTAGAGTAATCCCCATGCTCATGGTAGCACATAACGAGATGAGCCACTCAGTAGAGTAACCTCTAGAAATGTCCCAACAATCCTGCAATATGGCATTGATAACACCTAGGAAGGTCATTAATGGAAATGTCTAGAACCCCTATAGTCAATATCTAGAGGTTATCTTCAAACTCTTGAAGCTCCTCCTATGACTTGATGTTCCTCATAGCCATTCTATGACCGCACCTCTCCTTTCGATAGGTGAATCCCCTGCAGGTCTCGACGAACCTATATCTATAAAATTATAGGATATCTCTCAGTCTCAACAAAAATACAAAAAAATATGAATATGACATAAAACAAAATCACAATGTGGTAACATATTTCTCACCTCAGTAATCCCACTGCTCTCCCTATGGAAAGGGAAGATCAAGGTCACCCCTGAATTCAACCCCTGTGTATGCATAGTCCTCAATAATCATCAATTGGCCTCGTATCCAATGGAAGAATACAACACCATAGGTCACGGTAGGCCCTCCCCCACCACCGTGGCGGGTCATAGACTCGACACACTACAACATCTATGGATCCTAGGGGCCCATCCTATTGAGAGGAACCTATGGGGGTAGAAAAGGAACCCTCTCCAAGAAGAAATATACTACCCTTGTTTTCATTTTGTGAGTTGATCCTTGAGACTAATTAGCAATCCCTCACTCCAATTAAAGACGGTTGGAGCCATGCACTCCCACACATATAATATATGTGCTCGAGTAGTCTGATGTGTAGCTTGGCTACCTGCCACCTTCTCTATGGTGAATGCCATGATCCTCAATGGTCAATCCACAATGTGTTTTATGGGGATATTACCCCCTTGGGATCTTGTCCCAACGATGCAATACTCATCTATAAGGTCATCGATGAACATATCCACCTCGCGAGGACCTGTGAGTGATACTAGGCTCCCTCTCCAGGACTATCCAGTCAAAAAATAGATGGATTCCACATCTATGGTCAGAATGTAGGTCCCAACCTGAAAGTGCTGCTAGTCCGGATCCCTCATCTAGATCATATGGTCCAACAAAAATACATAGGTTCTCATGCCCAACACCCTAAAATAATTTAAGATCCCACACTCCCTTAGGTCCATTACAACCATTGGATCATTAACCGCCTAAGAATTATCTATCTCGTGTTCACGTTCCTTCCAATTCACCATTTTTTTAGTTCAAACGTGTGGAACAACCATAATATGATCATTATAACCTTCATATTGCAAAGTTTCTTGAGGTTTTATGCTAAAATTTGAGCTTTTGGAGGCCCCTGATTGCAGGCGCTCTTTCCCTTAGGGTACAGAGTGATGATGTTGTCTCCCTTAGGAGACAGAGAACCCTTGAATCTCTTTCCCCTTTCAGGGAGTGCGGTGGTGCACCTCCTGCACCTCCAGAAAGTGAGAAGAGCGTTGCCCTGGACACGCTCTTCCCCTTTGAAAAATCACTCCAAAACATCAAAAACCAGTATAAAAATGAAAATTTCGACCATGAAACGAAAGGGAAAGGTGTTGGATATTACCTAGTTCCGATGGTTCGACTAATGGATGCTTGGATCTCCCAGAATCTACTTTGCAAATTTCTCTCCTAAACACAACCGTTTCCGTAGAATTCCTTTTTGGGAGACTTCCTTGGAACGTACTATTTCTGAGTACGACACTATTGCTTTGACTTATGCTACCCCCATCCTAGCTCAAGGTTGTTATTATCGAATGATGAGTATTTTAGAGCCATCCATGAGATGGTGTCCAGTTTATGCACAAGGGGAGAAATCATAAGAAGGAGAAGTGTCTCTCATTTTCCAAACTATTCGAAAGGATCCACTCTCGAATACCACCATGCCCTTATTTCATTTTATGCTACTACCATATCTGGAATACCGATTCAAATTGTGGTTTATTACGACCTCGATCAACCTTCTATCCCTTCCCTGCCAACTCAAAATCTCCCTTCTACCCTTAGTTCTCCTATTAATACTGTCACTGGAGGAAATTCCCCAGAACAAGTTGTCACCATGACCATGAGAAATAGTTCAAATATTGGGTAGACTGTTTCTCTATGGCATCCCATGGTTGGACCATTCTCCACAACCACAAATTTAATGGTTCCTTCCTCAACATCGGGACAACCAATTTCAAATCAACCTGCATGGAGATACCTTCACCTAGGAAATCAACTGACAATGGTCACCCAAAATTATCATCCCATTTCGTCGAGAAATGTTTTTCCCAGCATCCCTTATCCTGGTAACCCTAATGCCACATGGGGAAAACCTAATTGGTCAAATTTCCCTACTTACAAAAGCCCATTTTCAAATATGTATGGAGGTCCATCCAGAGGTCCCCCATTTGGACATCTCCCACTTGTAGGTCCATCCGGAGGTTCCCTTCCTAGAGGCCCATCTGGGGTTCCCCCACTTGAAGGTCCACCTAGAGGTCCCTGTATGGAGGTCCACCCGGGGTCCCCCTACCAGGGGGGCAACAGGGGGGACCATCGTGTGGCACATTTGGAAACCAACCACAACCAAACCAACCTATTATCGAAGGGTCATCGAATCTCATTAATCAATATTCCTATGGCCCTACTAGTGTTCAAATGATTTATCAATATTACTAGTATCCACAACCGAAGCAACAACTACCTTTTATCAATACTCTTGATATGTCATATTTGTCGGGTTTGATCAATGATCCTATTCACCATGATCCTTTATGGCATGCTATTCCAGTAAAGTTTCCTTCGGATATACCCAAGTTTGATGGAAAATCTAGTGAGGAGCCCAAAAACCACGTTATGACCTATTCTTTGTGGTGTTTTTCCAACACTCTCATGGATATTTCCATCTGTTTGAGATTGTTTCAAGGACCCTCACTGGGACTGCTACCAAGTGGTATATAGAATTTACCCAACAGTCTTTTTGGGATTTTAACACCTTAGCAATGACATTTTTAACACACGTTCAACCCTCAATTCAGTATGAAATGAGTATAGATATTTTAAACTCGCTCCGTTAAAGAACTTCCCCCCATATATCTGATCACATACATAAGTGGAGAAGATGACGTAGATTGATCAAAGTACCTATTCCTGACCAATTACTTGCCGATTGGTTTACCAAGTATTTTCTTTCGCCTATTGCTCAGGATGTTTCCATGGGAGGTTATGTCACCAAAGAAAAATCCATTAGCCGATATCAGTACCTTGATTTGGTTTATTCCTAGTCAGGCACTTTATATGATTTTATCCTGCATGCTCACTATCCTACTTCGGACCCCTCATGACCTTCAACAGAACCATTCATTGATGGTGTACTTGGTTCTATTCAGAAACAGTGGTGGCTAAATCACCCAAAAAGAAAAAACAACCTACTATCCATACTGTCACAAATCCTGAAACAACTTCCCCTCATGTTGCCTCTACCAAGGTAAATTCCATTCAATCCTCAAAATTTTCAGGAATGAAGAAGAAAGGAAACAACTCACTATAAAGAAGAGTGAACCATTAGAAGATTTTGTAATTAGAACTTTTAATCTCTATTGTATATTCCCTCTAACAGATCATCCTATGATACATGAATGGCTTCAGCACAATAGTTATCTTTTACATGAATTTGATCAATTAGTAGATGATAAATCTGAATTGTACATTGATAATCATCCACCTCTTGGTTTAGATTTGCATGAAGAATCTAATGATTTGAAAATTGTAGAAATTAATTCCTTCCATTTATTAGATATGGATCATAATCATTATGATGAATTGGGTGATTTAAATGTTGATATGCCCATGTCTATTTCATCTGAAATTCAAAGTTTAACAAATCATGAAGGAGATCATTTTTCTATTGAAGATTCTTCTAAAGTAAAGGAGGATAGTTTTAATCATAATATCGAACAACCATCTACTAGCATAAGTAAAGAACTTCAAGATTCTGATATTTATTATCGTATTAATCCTTTAATAGATCTTGAACCAACTAACTCCTCTGAAACTTGTGATATGTTTTCCCAATTACCATTTTCTGACCTAAGTGATTATCTAGGAGAGCATATTTCACAAAATGATGATACTGCATTAGAAGAAGAAGAAGATTCTAATTTGAAAAATTTCATACATATCTCTTTTGAAGAGAAAATCCCTCTTAAGGAATATCGATCTGAAAATATTCTACAAAGAGATGAATTTCATGCACTTATTTCCTCTTCATATTTTTCTATGTACCATGATCTATTTGATAACAATGGCATTCAATCATATATTCTAGATTCCAATTCTCCATTGTTAAGTTTTAAAGAGGTACAAGTTAATTATGAAATACATGCAGAAGATCAAGAAGACTCTTATCCTTGTCATCAATCCATGTCTTTTTGTCATTCTTCTTTGTTGGAAATGAATACTATTTCTAATGATTATTTTCATAATTCTCCCTTTTATGATTCATCATACAATGAAGAAACATTTTATTCTTACAATCATTTGCTTGATGGAAAATATTCTTATGAGAATATTAATGATACTAGTTCTATACTTATAACATCTTGTATCTTTAACTCTTCTCGAGTAAATAACCAAAGGCAATTTGATCTCTTTGAGAATTTCCAATTTAATTAACCTGATGATGCTTTTTACGATAATAAGTTTGAACAAATTGGATGTGATTTTGTTGATCTTATTCGAGAAAATTTTCCTAAGGAGATAATTGTTCAAGAAGAAGCTTTGAATTTTTATAATACGGATGTTGATTCTCTTTCAAATAATCCATTTCATTGCATAAATATTTCGAGCTCTTTATGTCATTCTTTTGATTTTCATTGTACATACCATGATTGGGTTGCTGATTGGCTTGAGAAATCTTTCTTAGCAAGATTTCATCATTATGGTAAAAATCTGTTTTCCTTATTTGTATATAAAGAAGGTAAGGTTCCATTCTCTTTATTTGTACTTAAATTTCATCTTATTTGCTCTAATGCATTATTTTTTCATTTTTATTTGCAAGCATTTATATCATGCTTTCTGATTATTCACTTCTTCCTTTTTGCAGGATTCCATATGCTTTCATGGTTGCATTGGAAATTTGATTATACTTGGTTTTTGTTTTATAGTAGTGTAGGAGTAGGTGTAGAATAGATTAGTTTGATCATTTCTTTAATAATTTAGATTACTCTTTTGGTTTTCTTCAATAAAATATTTGCGGCAACAAGCCAAGTTCAAGTTGGAACTGACGCTTCTTCAGATGCATTTAGGGAAGTATTTTTATTCTCTTCCACTTTCTATTATTTATACCCTCGCTAATTATTTTATTGGTTCAAAGCATTCATGTTTGATTTATGTCTTTAGTTTTAAATTATAATGATCCTTTCATGAAAAGTTTTGAATTAATTCTTTCCCATGTTTTAAGAGCAAGAATATTTTGACATGAGACAAAGTAATTAAAATTAGAACATCTTCATTACACATGAATTTTGATCTTCTTGGATATGCACTTGAAAAAGATATTTTTACATATTTTGTTGTCGCAAATTACACATAATATAGTATTGTTTCATTTTATTTATTTCTGTATATAATCTTTAATAAAGAAAATGTCTCATTATCTTAAATAAATTTATGTGACAAATAACATTAAAACGAATGAGAGTAAATTTATTCTAAGAATTTTTTATTAATCAATTCAATTAATTGATTCAATATATTTACAATTTCTGAATTGATATAATTACTCTCTTTGCAATAACAAATTCCTTCGATTCTACAAACACGACAAACAAATTTCTCTTTTGTTCGCATGAGACAATTTCTTAAGGCTTATTTTTGCAATTATTTTTTAGGCTTCTTTTGTTTGTAATAAAGACCTACTTAAATATGATATCTCATGATCTATGAAAAACAAAATTCTTAATCACTAATTTTTCTTTTAGTGAATGATATAGTTGTGAGATTTTGATTTACTTTTGGTTCCACTTGTATATATGTTTTATTTTATCATTCTTACATTTTCTTTTCTTGCTGGTTTGTTTTGAGTTTTTCGTGATTTTCACTTTTAAAATAAAGGAGCTTATCACTTTTTTACAATCTCAAAGTCTTATCTATTAAGGAAATTTTTATAAATGTTTTTTTCTTGCTGGAAATAAAATGTTTTGATTAGTTAATATCTGATTGTGAAAAATCAATAATAGACTATGCTGATAATTCTATTTGAATCTTTTCATCATTATGCTTAGAAATTTATCTTTCACTCAACATGAACATATGAATTTGAATTTAATTGCTTTTAAGGGAATCAATTTCGGGAAAGAAGTTTCAATCTCTAAATATTAGTAATCTATAGATTCCTTACGCCATCCTTTCTCTTAAGGAGTTTCTAAGTCTTATCCCCCATTTACTAGGCTAACTCAAATTGAGATTAGCACATTACACATACTTTGTAGATTTATTTAAACTTGATATTTGGGATATAAGCCATCAGGAAAAACAGGTTAAAAGACGTCCATGTCGAGGCTATGGACGCTTGCAGGTTGCAGTGGCTCCATCTGTGGTTTTGGGATTTCGAATCATAAATATTATATATATAAATATTTAAGAATCCTTTTCTATCCCACTCTTGTAGAAAGTTATCTGATGCTACTTACCTATTAGTAAATTGAGTCACTATATAACTATGTATCTAAATCAGTAAACTGGGACCAGAGCGCTTGGAAGTGGGGTTAAAAGACGTCCATGTCGCAGCTATAAATGTTGGATGGTTGTAGGGTCCTGCTTGTGGTATTGGAGTCATTTATTCGTACTATGCCTTATGATTAGCTTGATTTCCCAAGGTTAATTCCCGGTAAATTTCTTGATTCTTACATCTTATAAATAATTTATTTTGGAAAATGAGTTTATCTTTAGAATTTTTTTTGGATAATGATGGGAATGACTTGGATGTTTTAGAAGTTTTGAAGTCTCACCAATACTATATCATTCAGTGATAAAGCTATTCAAATTATTTGAGATGTAGCATGTGAAAGCATTTTATTTTCATTCTTAATTTTTGGATTTCAATACTATAATTTAGAGATAACTGGTTCTTCCCAGGCAGTCACCATTTGTTGTAGCTACAAAAAATCCCATGTTTTATCCAAAACATGAGAGCCCAATTTTTTATATGCAAAAGGTAATGCTTAAGTTCCTTAGTCGTTTTGAGATTCTCGTGTTGTTTATCATGGCTTCTATGTCTTTGTAATAATTGATTTAGTTAACATTTTTTAAAATTTATTCATTTATTTGCGTTTTGGTAAGTTGCGGAAGGAATTAATTTTTTCCCAAAAAGTGTCTTTCCCACAACCTGAATCCCGCAATTGTGGATTGCAGGATTGCTTTGTAAATATTTTGAACTTTTCATCCTAGAACCTGCAACCCACAAATTGCGGATTGCGGAAAGTAGTTGGGTTAATAGATTGTGTTGTGTGTTTCCACAACCCACAACCCACAATTGTGGATTGTGGATGGCATAAAGGTTAGTTAAAATATAGGATCGTTTGCATTCTGCATCCCGCAATTGCGAATTGTGAGGAAGACGCGGCTTGCAAATTTAAATATCTGTTGTCGATTCGTCTTGATCAAATGGTTGGGATTTTTTGTGTTTTTAATGATCATTCAACTTCTCCATTCCTTTGTTTGTGATTCGATTTTCAAATTGCGATTTTCAGTTGTAATCTCTCACTAATTGGTAATCATTGATTCGACTAAGTTATAATGAATTAGGAACTAAGATTTGGTGTAAATCATGTGTGAATTATTACTATTTTACTCTATCTTAACCCAATTTCCGTCGACACATGTTGTGCGTCATGGAAATACATAAGTGATAATTGCAAGTTTCAGGCCGTAAGATCTTAATTATGACAATCTATCATGCTCACTCATTTATGAAATCTTTGTTTGCTTCCTATTAAATACAGGCTTCAACATAAGTAATTGGTGGTTTTCCATACTATAATAGGTAAGCATTGTTGGCTAGTTTCCATGAGTTTTCCTTCTAACACTTATACTGAGTGCAATATGTAGGGGGATCACAAATATTTGATCATGTTTGATAAAGAAGAGGAATTCAGCCTGTTCTTTATCAAGAATCTGTGTCACCACCTTTTGATACAGATATTATTAATGAAAACAACTGTAGTGAACAAGAACCTAAGGCCGTGTCTATTTGCATACATTTTCCTCAGAAGAAGAAAATGAAGGTCACTAAAGAAGTGGTTGATCAAGACTACACCATTATCCAAGATCTTATAATCAATGAAAAACTTGTTCTCCATCAATTCCTTTGAAGGAGGAACAAGTGGATGACTTTTTAGTTTTTGAGGATATTGCTAATCATCATAAATCTTTTAAGACAGATCATCTAGATCCTTAATCATACGTAAGGGATAATTAGTAGGTTGTGGTTAATCTCTATGGTTGATTACGAGATCTTTCCCGCAAATATTTGATGAATATCTTGAAATATTTTGTGAAACATTTATTATAGATCACTTTCCATGATGATAAGAGGAGAAAGGTCTAATTTTGTAATCCCTGGTTTTATGCGAATTTTATCTTTTTGTAATTATTATTTAAAGAGTAGGTGTCTTGTTTTTAAAGAGGGGGGGGAGTGCTCGACAGAGCTGGAAAAGATTTCTCTTTCAAAGCTCTATAATTTTTTGTCTTTCAATTGTTTGAAGATAGAGAATAGGAGACACTACTGCCAAGGAGGAAAAATTAGCATAAGAGACTAGAGACACTTTGTTTGATGCTAAGCTTGTAATTTCTTACAGACTTTCAATTATGCAGTAAAGTTATTTTCAAATCTTCTTTTGTCTATTGATCAAGTCTCTTTGATGAATGTTGGTTTTAACTATGGATTGCTTATCAATGCTGTCAAATATTTTGCAATTTATTAAACAAAGTGATCTATAGTTATGGTTTATCTCTACTAATGATCTGTGTGTTCATGATGTTTTGAAAGAGCTTATTTAGTTAAAACATTATTTATTTCTGCAAATGGTTTCACAGTAAAGTTTAATTGATGTTAATTTTTCAATTAACATATTAGTTACAAGTTGATCTTGAATGCATGTAACCCTCAATATGTTGTTGATTAATTTTAATTGATTAACAATAACTTGGACATATAAGTAATTGACCTTTTAACATTTTTGTTAAGTTGATAAATGCACTCAGTATTTCTGCATCAAGTTGACTTGCATATACAAAATCCACCTTCTTAGAATAGTTCTAACTTATCTTAGATTTCCTTCTAGGTAGATATGTTTTTTTGTAGACATACAATATCCTATTTATAGGAAGACTGATCCTTTTGGATCAAAACGCACCAACTCGAAGAGTGCGAGCAGAGGCCAACTATCTATGGGTGTTAACCACACCAAACAGCTCCACGATAGGATAATACTTGCGTAGGATTATCTGAAGCCTTTGGATGGGTTTTCATCCCCTGTTGTTTGCCTTGGACGCCATTCCAACACCTACACAACCAAGGCATCAACATTATGGTAAAAAATAAAATGGTTAAAAAGTCTTTACCATTTCACTATTTATATGTTATTTTTTATTTTTTATTAGAAATAATTAGTGAATTATTTAAATATTATGGGTTTTCATTATTTTTCTCCTATAGTTTTCATGGTGAGAGTGTTCTAACGTTGTTTATGAGGATTTCAAGACATTATTGGGAATTTTTTGTTACGATTGAGTTTCTTTTTGTCTTTCTTCACACTCTGTCTTACATTGAAAAAAGTACCAAGTGCCTTTTATACCCTCAGCGTGCTTGTTAAAGATCTAGTGAAATGGTATCAAGTGTGATTTTACTGCTTTTTTAGATTCGTTAAAATCTATTACAAAAAAGGAAAAATCTATGGAGTCACCTTTGAGCTCTTTTCAGGCTCCTTAAACACGAAAATATCACCAAGCGAACTTTATTCTTTCATGATTGTAAAAGTATTCGAAAGGTCATCAATTTGATGATAGTTTACCCCTTTTCCGAACCATTTAGACTCATTCACAAAAAAAGGTATACTCTACTTCTTCACAACTAGAAGAGTTCTCCTGGGTATTAGTTTATACTTTTTCAAACCTTGAGGACGAAATTTACGAAAAATTCAATTCTGGAGTCTTCTTAGTCATTTTAGACTCTCTAAACATGAAACAACAATTGAGTTTACCTTCTTCGGACTCGTAAAATTAAATGTTGATGGACTCTTTTTGGGATGAACCCCTCCTTTCTCAGGTTTATAAAATATATGAGAATGGACTAATCCTCTGATGAGCTAAATTGATAGTTTGTTACCCTTTTCAAACTCGTTAAAAATAAAAGAGGTACTCATCCACTGTGGTGGGAAAATTATGGGAATGAAGAACATTTTTCAATTGTATTAATGGAATCTCATAGTCCACCTTTGAACATGGCACATGTCTGCATTTTCAATACAAACAGTTGGGTATTCATCTTGTCATCGAGTTGATCCACTTTCATGAGTCATTTAACTCCTTTGAGTCAATTCAAAGAATGCATAGTCCTTCATTTTCGTTATGTCTGGTCTCTGCCTCGATTGAGTCAATGTTTCCAAGTCATTTGTCGTGTTGTTCAATGTTCAAAGGTATTATTTATTATGGTCTACCTCTGCAGTTACTTTACCTTTCGTCGAGTCCTGTGGTTGTTCCATTATCATGATCAGTTGAAAATCACTTTTTGTTCCAAGTTTCGTGTTGATGATGAGAGAAATACCATGGCCCTCCCTCAACGAGTATATTCTCATCGACAACAACACACCATTTGGGAATTAGTCTTAGAAAATAGTCAAGTACCTTGAAGCTTGCATGCCTCAATGGTAGGTTTCCTCACTTTTGATAGCAGGCTTTCATCATTGGCCTCTAATTGAAAGATTCCACCGGTTGTTCGACTACAACTCATCTATTCACATTCAGAGTAATGTACTAGGATACCTTGGGGATCATCAACATCAATGGTGATTTCCATCGTACTTATTAACGATATACATCAATGATCAGTAATCAAGTGGTTTCTACCATATTTGACATCAAGACATCTATTCGCATGGACAAGATCATATCATTTGATATTGGAATGAAGAACCTGAGCGTTTAGGTATTCACTTTAATATGTTCCTATCCTCAAGTTGTGATGGAGTATTTCTCGAGTCATTGCATGGATCCACATTGTATGTCTGGTGGCTATGCTTAGGTTTGGGTCAAGATCAAATAGATCTAAAGTGTATATTCCATAGCTATGTCTCGATTTGAGTCTTGTCGGTCATGGATCTATAGTGTATTGTTAAGTAGCCATGACATGGCCATTATACATGGATCTTGAGTGTATTGGTCTCTAGCCATAATTTGAGTCAGATAGTTTACAGTTGGTCTTGTGTTATGTCTTCACTTGCCATTTTTTTGCCTTTGATTCCATATCACATCTAGCAAAGCATTTCACCTATCATCCCCTTTTAGCTTCATACTCTGGGGGGCATTCTGTTACACCTGATATTGGTAGCTATGCTTATTCCCCTGAAGTGAGATGCACAAGATAGCTTTTTAGGAGTTTTTTTCCTATTACTAGGAGGTCTGACGCACCTTGTCTCTTGACATAGGACGTCTGCCCTTCATGATTCATTTTTCCTACTGACATAGTGCTCTATTGAAACTTGTTGCCTCAATATAAAGAGAACTAGAACAACTTTCCCATGCACAAGTAGCATCATCACTGTCAAAAGGGTAAAAAAATAAGATTTTGATAACCTTCTAGATGAAAGTCCTCGTGGAGGATTATCCTAACTACTTGGAATAGGTGGCACTCGATCCCCTATCCTATAGGGATCATTCCCTACCTTCCTCCCAAAATATCTCAACCCCTTTTAAATTTCTTTGGCCTATATATACAAGCTTCCTTTCATGGGTAGGGGGAAGAGAGAATACCAAGAGAGAATGTTCACGCTGTTGGAATCATAGCTGCAATAGGAGGAAAGAGATTGAGATAGTGAGTGAGGGTTGTAAAGTTTGTAGAGTGTGTGTAAAAGTGATTTCAAAGACATAATGAGAACGAGGCTTCAACGCCAAGGCTTTATTTGTAGCTTCCTCTTCTTATGTTATTAATATAAACATGTTCTCCTTTTCCATGAACAATTTGTGTCAATATGATTGTTCATTACATTTATCCTTGACTATTAGTATAGATATTTGGATTGTCTTGTTGCTTTCACTATTGTGTCTTGTTCTTCACACTCTTTGAAGGTATATTTGATCACGAAATATCTGTAAGGCAAGGACAACCTTCATTAGTGAGGTGAGGAAATATTAACATTCAAGTAGTTCAATAATCTAGGAAAAGGATGCACTGATGTGGATTTGTGTTCTAGATATACCCCATGCAGACTAGGGGAACAACCTTTGTTTGCACTGATTGAATATTCCCAATAACATTCTTCCACGAGGAAAACCTAGAAATCATAGGTAATACATACGAACCAATCTGAAAATATATGAGGTTACTAGATAGTGCATATATACTTCATATACATGAATATGAGATTACATGAACATATACAAAGTATTACTAGATGCAATATACCTTATCTATCAAGACAGTAAATAGATCTAGATGATTGATTATTAGAATATCCCATTATGTTTTCACCGCTACCATGAGAATGGGCACCTTTTTAGGGACTTCCTACTTACGAAGCCCACAAAACCACCATTAGTAGAGGAATCCTCTGATATGAAAGTTTCACCAAAGTAACTATTAAAAAGAAATAAGGAAGGAAATATGGTCAAGAAAGAATAGTGGTTCAAAACCCCTCCACTAATAAAATGGAATTTTTAAACAAGGAGGATACAAGAAACAACAATGGGTTTGACATAGGACACCTCAAATCCAAATTGAGGAGAACTGAAACGTATCAAAATGAATAAAATGGAAGAAGTGATCATGCAAGACAATTTTCCAATAATATAAGAAAACCAAGTGGAAGAAGATGAGAAAATGAGCTCAGAGGGAGGTGAAGATATGCATCTGGATCATTTGGATCTATAAGGCATCATGGAGGCATGCAACCAAAAGGAATCCTAGTCATTACCAGAACATCAAATGTTACCTCTCTAGAAAGTAATTCAATGAGTCCACGCTAAGCTCAAGCTAAGATTGGAGAGGGGAAAAAAGAATGACAATACCTAGCGAACATTTGGAATCAAAACTAGGGTACCAAAGAAACAATCCAAACTTGTGAGAGATAAAAAGAAAAGGGTGAAGGAAAATCAATCAACAACTTTTGAAGTATTTAATAGAAATTCGTATTGGAATAGGTAAATACTCTCTAGTAATGAATACTCTCTTCTCTAACCCCCCCCCCTCCCTCTAACTAACCATGAAGCTTATTTCATTAAACATACGAGGTTTGAATATGAAGAGTAAACATATAAATATTCAAAACAAAGTTAACTGGGAAAACCAAACTATCATCATGGTTTAGGGCACCAAATGTCTTAGGGAGACAATCAACAAAATTAGCTTATTTTTGTAGCAAAGGTTCTTAAACGATCATTATAGATGCTAGGGGATTGATAAGAGGATTATCTATTATATGAAATCGTATAGAAATAATTTTTGGGGATTACTTTTCAACATCAAGAACAATCTCTATCAAATTTCATATTATAGGTATGACAAACACATGATTTATTACCAATGTGTATGTCCCTTTCACTATTGATGATAAAATTAAATTTTACATCATTGCAAATGGTCTAGAATATTCTAAATAATTATCCATGGATTATCGAAGGATATCTCAACATGGTGACCTCTATTTTGGAAGAAAATAGGCATCCATACTCTTAAATTTGTGTACATAGAACCGAAGAATGGTATATATACCTAGAGCAACAAGAGGGGTGCTCTCAATAGGTGGTCTCGTGTTTAGATCAATTTGTTCTCTCTAGAAACCTAGTTACCCAAGGACTCATCATTGAATTCTAAATATTTCCATGTGCAAGCTTGTTGGAACCAAAGACTATGTTGGTTCATCATAGCTATGGATATTCTAAAGACAACCAATCAAAAGACAACAGTCAACTAGAAGAGTAGTCTACTCAAGGTTGTTGATGGGAAGAACTAACCTTTAGTCAGTGTAAGAGAAACAAACCGAGCCAAGGTTTTTAAACAAAACCCTAAGTTGTTTGGTGTAGTTTCTTCTAACGGATATGCGATCGCCATTGCCACTAAAATACTATCGCTCATCGAGAAATATAATTTCTTGTAAGTTTTCATAAATCCTAAACGCAAACTTAATTTATATGCAATGAAATACAATCTAATGTAATTTAGTAGCTAAAAAATTGTATACAAGCTATAGAATCACTATTTAAAATCTAACCTATCGTACAAGAACACGATTTTAAAAGGAAAGAGCATAGTTTTAAAGGGGGTTCTGATGCATATAACAATGATAATTTAATTAGTTATTAATTTAAGGAAAATTAAACAATTAGTAATACATTTAAACTCAACAATACTTCATAATAAAACAATAATTAATTATCAAAGATCCTAAAACTATCGGTAATGCTCCAGTATTGCAAATCTTTTAATCGATCGGATAAGAAATATAAGACACAAGAGTGAGTAAAACATTCTATATTTATCTATATTCAACTGAATAAGTGTGGAATAGTATTACAAGATGCATCCAAATACATTAAAAAAATGTAACTATAACCTCTTGAATTTAAATCCTCGTTCATGAAAAACAATATAGATTTTTCGTTCAAAAGAAAACTAGTTTACAAGAGAAAGAATGTTACAAAAGAAAGGAAACAATCTGCTATGGAGACCTCTTCTCTGCTATGGACAATCAAATTCTTGCTCCTTTTAAAGGCAATCAAGTGCAAATAACAATCTCCTGAATAATAGTCATGATATTCAATTCTTTCTATGAGTTGGCTAGTCAGTAGAACACAATTCCCAATTTCCTCATGTTCCACGAAATGTTCTCCATTTTTCTCATCCCATTCTATCAACTATATTCCATGAAATAGTTGCACCTTATTTATCGAACCTGCGTCTTCAAGATAAAATTAGAAATTAATAAACACATATTAAGGCCAAAACAAAACTGTAAAACTAAGAGGTCTCATTTCATCATGTAACTTAGAACTATTGTTTGACATTCAAAAATTTTCCATAATGCTCTTTTTGTGTTGAAATCCAATTGTTTATTCTTCTACGTACTTTTTTTGTATATAGGAAGATCTTCTTCACACTATGTGATTGGATAAGGAAAATATTCTCTGGATTCTGCCACACCTCTAATCCCAAGAATCATGTAAAGATTCTCAAACTTTGATATCTAATGTAGTCACTCCCTCTGAAGTGGAGCACAATCCTCTCTCTGCATCTTGTACTCTCTGCATTAGAGAATTCTACACTTGAGTGACTGGTATCCTCTTCTGATGTTAATCTTATGTGAATCCATCTATGTCATCTCTCAAGGTCACTAGATACCAATATCCTTCATCTCGAACATTTTTACAAATTCCTCTTGCACCTGTATATGATATTCTTGTCGTTTGTAGGCTTCCATCTTCAACCTTGTAAAAAAGGTTGAGTTCTCCATCACTCTAGGTGATCCTCAAGCTCTTAATGTAATTATATGTGTTATCCCATTGGTGCCTTTTGAGCCTGTACAAAAATTTCTTTAATTTGCACACATTTGGTTCTCTGTAGAGAGTCTCGAGTCATGGATTTTGCTCGATATGCACTTCTACTTTACTGGAGAAGTGTGTCTTGCCAATATACTAAATGTCTCACCATAATCGACTCCCTCTTTTTGAGAGAAACCATAAACCTTGGTTTGTATTTCTCAATATTTCCATTTGTTGCATGCTTGATATTGTAGATACACTTGGAAGACACTACAAATTTCCCTTCAGGTCCCATAACCTCATCTCAGACATCATTATTCATGATTGAATGGTACTCTTCGATCATAGCATCCTTCCACAATTTCTTCTCAATTGCTTCTTCATAGTTGGAAGTCTCTCCATCAATGATGTCACACAATAGCGTCACATAACTGGAGTGTGTCCGAGGCCTCTTAATTTTAATGGAAGTCTCGTCTCGAGCACCATACTCTTGTGCATCTTGGATGATCTCTCATTCCCAATATTGTCTTCTATTGTGAGTATTTGCCTCTCGGGGTTGATCTACAGGTATTTGTGGTTGAGTCATATCATGATCATCATTTTCTTCTAAAGTCCCCTCTTCTATAATTGTGCCTCTGAATTTGGGAGGTTCAGGTTCTTCTTCATGTGATTCATCTGAGTAAGTCTACTTTGAGTTTTATGGTTGAATCGTTGTCACTTATTCTTCATCATTCTTCTCTTGTAGGTGATTGAACATGATCGTTCCTATAAGTCAAATTTAGTTGAATGATTAAAAACATTTCAAAGCATATTAATAATGACAAATTCTTATGCATGAATACTTAAGTCACATAGTATTGCAACTATCTTAGTTAATGCTTCAACACAACATTCATCCATATCCTGTACACATACGATAACTTTCAAGATTCCTTCCATCTCTACCAGAACATTATTAAGAGTGTGCACTATTCCCAATATGTCAGCAAAGATGTTTCATTCTAGATAAGTAGCAATGGAATGTTGTAAAACACCATAAGCCACTTACCCATCACATGCATATTAGTAGTACATTTTTTATGAATGCAAACACTCTAACATGCATAATACATTTCCTAGATCTATATACAACTGAACAATATCATTTAAACAACTAGATATATAGGAAATTACAATTTAAACACTTTCTTTGTTTGTTTGGTGGGATCCCTCTTGATCCTTGTCTCCTTGCAGGAATTACTATAGTATCTGACAATGTGCTTTATTTCATCATTTGATTATGAGGACCCGTTTTTGTCTTGCTCCTAATAGGAAATGTTGAGAAAGTATTCTTCACGATAACTGCATCCCTTCATATCCAATGCTGAAATGGATAAGAGGTTCTTCTTCTTCATGGGTTGAATCCTTTTGGATCAAAGTACATATTCCTCATCACTTGAGGAATATTCCCTTGTTCTATTCTCACCCGAATCATCATATTTGGCGATGTGAGAATGGTGTCTCTTCTTCTTTCCTTTCTTTGTAGGACCTTTACCTTTGGGGAAATATTTCTCAAAATGTCCCTTTCTCATCACAAGTGAAACATATGAGTTGTGAGAGGTCCTTCTTCGGAAATATTTTATTCTTATAGGACTGTTTGTTCTTTCCCTTCTTGGAATGAGCTACTAGGGCTTGACTGTTATCATCACCTATCTTTTATTCTCTTGCTACTAGTCGGTCCTATTATTTTGTGCATTCCTCCCATAGTCTACTGAACTTGGTGAGCCTCCTTGTGGCACAAATTCCTTAAATGAAAGATTCCCATGATCTTGGGAGACTATTCAAGGTGTTATTCACCACTTCTTCTTCCTCGACATTGTCTACAATGTCTTCTATTTGTTACTTAATTTGGGACACCCTTGTGAAGTAGGATTGAATGCTTTCTGAGATCTACATCTTCACACCCTTGAGTTGAGTCCTCAAGGTCATCTTTCCTACAAGTTGGTCAATGCATAGAACATATGCTTGGGAGTCTTCAAGGATGATATATGTGGGATCAAATTTTCCTTGATATTGTCCACAATGATCCTCTTTTGTTTGACTAATTTCTTCTTATGCTTAGTTTTTTCCTCCTCTCCCTCTGGATGTACAAATTCTTCTTTGACATAGTTCTCCATGTCATGCTCTTCTAGTATGAGAAGCACTCTATACTTCCATGCCCGAAAGTTCTCATCTCCTTCAATCTTGTCCTCAATATTGGTACGGTTTTTTATCTTGATAAAAGTGAGAACATCAAATGGAAATAGAGAGAATAGAACTTACCAATGAGAGTTCTTCAATTGGATGCTTGCTCCAAATCCTTTCTGGAAATCTACTTCTGGTGGACCTAGGGTTTCATAGAGAAACACTTAATTTTTAAAATTTGTGTCTTACAAATATTATTGGATAGAAATATGTGCCTCCTCAAGGCGAGATGAGGAGTATACTCATTTTCCCCAAAATCATGGACAAAACTACAAAATATTTGATGCCCTACTTTCTTCAATTTCTTCTACAAAATTGTCTGGAATTAATTCTGATGTATCTCTAAAAATTATGCTCCTAAAGGTCTAAAACTTTGCCCTAATATAGTATGGTTTGTCTTCTGTCCAACCCTACAGGTTAGGGAAATATTGGATTCACCAAATGGAACTTATTCTAAGTTTTCCAATTTGACCTACCTATGGACTAGTTCTATATAATGAACTTGTACGGACTTCCGCGTGCCACTTTTTCAATTTCAAGTTCTAAAACTTGAACTAGAGAAACTACAGTTCATTCCATTTTTGAAAAATCGTACGAGATTCGATTTGGATCTTCCTAGCCAGAGATATAACATTTCCCCCTAATTCACCTATTTAAAACTGAATTTTGGAAGAGGTTAGAACTCTATTTTGGATGGATCATATATCCTAAAGTACAATGAATATAAGGATGAAACTCATGCACAAGGTATATCAACATATCATATTCGACATATCCAATTTTCATATCTCGATCATTCACCAAAATCGAGTTATAGTGAAAATTCCTAAATGACTAGATTTTTCCTTCTAGGGTTTCAGGCATGAAGCCCTAATCTCCAGTAGCTGTAGCTGTAGTAGTGTCACAACTACACAAAGAGTTATTTTAGGGTATATCTGATACCATTCTAGAATTTAATGGTTATACAAGATATTTAAACATTTAGCATCATTTCATCATAACCATAATATTAGGATCACTGAAAAAAAGACAAGCACAATAACACAAAAAGAACACAAAGATTTATCCTGGGAAACCAAAAGGGAGAAAACCCAACAACTTCTTTAGTATAGATTTTGTCACCAAGTACAATGCCAACCAAGATAAGATAAACCCCAAACACAATAACAACTTTTTCTGTTTTCTATAGTGCCTCCTATTCTCTCTCATGCGCACTTGCTTGAGTGTGAAATATGTATAAATGAGAGAAGCACCCTCTCTGTTTATGCTCATAAAGTGAGTGACAGTTTTAGTTTACTAGGTCTACTTGTTTCTCTAAACAAGGACGGATTACCTAGGGAGACTCAAAATACCTTTTATATAATATTATTTTGGGTACTATTGACCCGAATTACAATGGAAGGGTTACATTGATTCTTTCAAGTAGATTTACATGACAAAGTACATTAATAACATCTCCGAAAGGAGGTACAACGATAATACAATAGAAGTACAATAAGAATATCTTTCGAAGTTAAATTCTTCAACAAATTTTCTCATCAGATGCATGTTGTCATTAACACTTAGGAATCTTTGACTTGGGGATGCACAATAAGGACTTGACCTTATTCCATAGGAACTTGTAGTCCCTCAACAAGGTCAACCAGATTGGCTTAACAAGGTCTTAGTCATCGCATCAATACCCACCAAGAAAGAGATATTTGAGAGGAAAGCACAAAACGTGGAATCCTTAATATTCATGTCGCTACAAGAACACGACAGTAAAACTAATACAGTAAAGGGGGGTAAGGAAGTGTTTTTTAAAAGAAATAGAAGAAAATTTTAATTAAATTACGTGCAAACAAAAATATCATAATTTATTACAAATAGATATGAAATGATGAATAAAGAAAATAGATAAAATAAATTAATTCAAGTATAAGTGAACATATACATATACACAAATAAGGAGAAATTGAAGGAATCACCTGATAGAAAATGTAGGATATTAGGTGAGAGTAAAACTCAAATTAAAAGTTAGAAAATATGAATGAAGAGATAAGTGACACTTAGTGGGTGAATAATAAAATAAAAAGTACATAAATAGTTCAAAATTATGCATAGATGAGATGCATGGCAAGTTTAGAAGGCTATAAAGAGAAGGAGAGAGCATGAAGCTCTCATTTCTTTTACCCTTTTGTTGGATGACATAGATAATGTTGGATTTACAGGTTGATTGCTAAGGGTTTGGCTCATCACTGTATGGATGAGATTGGGAACCTCTTAATACCAACCTACATAAATTGACTATGCTAGCGCTTTCTTACATTCATACCCAATGTGGCTTGGAGGTTCCAGGGGAAGAAGAGTACCTTTTGGGAATAATATGATGGTTTTTCATGGACATTCAACCATTGGAATTCGAGGAGTGGACCTGTGGAGGACCTTCAAAAACCTTCCTTAGTCTTCAAAAACATGTAGTAAGGATTCAGGTTGGTAAAATTGTTATTTTTTTCTTTCTACTACTCGATTTTCTATTGGTTCTTGATAATGTTATTAGTTATATCATCGATCTATGGTTGTTATTAAAGAAAATGTCATTGTTATATTCTAGATCTACTTATATTTGAATATGTATATAATTATCTATGGAGGGTCCTTACACTTAGTTTCATGAAATGGTTCAAATGCTCAAACCCTAGGGTTGTTCATTTACTTGTACTCATTTTGAGTTAAAGAGGGAAGTTTATTTAGTACTTTATGTTAATGCTTGGAATATACTATTGATTGCTAGATATACAAAAAATGTAGAATTTAAATAGTTTATAAATGTTGCTAGTATTTTTTATGTAGTTCCAAACCATTATGAATTTGTTAAAAAGTTTTAAAAAGATGCGATAAATTATTACTACGACTTGTTAAAAGTTGTGGTTATTGTTAAGAATTGTAATTTCACTAGTCCATTATGGTCAATAGTGCATTAATTAGTTAGCTAGTTGAGTAGTTGATTCAGTCACCTTACCTAGAATTAATGACCCCTGGGTATTCCCTGACCCATGGTATTGACCCATGGTTTTGTTGTTATGTAGTCATATATATATTTGGTTAATAATGAGAGTGCATTTCATTGCCCAGGAAATCAATATGCCCATTATGTGTTCCGCCATCTGTGCTTCATCTCTATTCGTTAAACTTTAACATGGTATCAGAGCCTATGGCCTCATCCATTCTTTTTGTTTTTGGGTAAGCCTTTTCTCAAAGTGGAAAGTACACATAGATCAAATTGGAGAAGAACGAATCTTGAAGATAATGGAGCTACCAAAAGAGATTGGAGAGGTAAGAAATATCTTAACACCATAAGGATTATGGAAAATATTTGATGGAGACAATTATGATTATTGGGCATTAAAGGTAAGTAATATGTTAAGGTCACAAGATTTGTGGCATTTCATAGTTGAAGAGGATCCTATTGATCGAGAATATTTTAAGGCTTTGACAGAGTTGCATAAAGACAAAAGACAAGTTGTTTCCCTAAGTCTTATACAAGGCAATACCGATTATTCTATTTTTCATTACATCACTGAAGCTTATACTCCAAAAAGTGCATCGAATAAACTGAAAGAAGTGTTTAGTGAAAAGGAAGATAGTCTAGAAGAATATCTTTATGAGGGATCCAATGTTGATCCAACTATGTTTGACAGTGAAAACAAGCCTTCCAATGTAGTAGTGCTCAGTAATGTGAGTGATAGTCTTAATGAGAAAGAGACATTAGATAGCAGCATATAAGTTGCAACAATTGTTGAGAATGAGCAATTGATAACAGCATAGAAGAAACACCAGCAACCACGTATACTATGAAACGATAACTTTATACTAAGAACGATAACTCTAGCCATAAAATCGATGATATTTGCATAAAAAAACACCAAAAACACACCTCAAATAGAAAAATGTGTATACATGTTTTTTTTGGGGAAAAAAATAGAGCCATGGCCTAAACATCTCATAATGTTGTTTACAAAAACTTTAAAATCAACCCCTAAATTGGACAAATGTTTCTTTTTTCGAGAAATAAATTAAACTTTTTAAAAACCTGCATATTAAACAAAAAAAATATATTTCATAAATAATTTCACCACTCTAACCATAAAAAATCAAAAAATTATGATACAATTCATAATGAAATCATATAATAAACCATACAAGAACAAATGATTCATATAATTTTAGCCCAAAAAAATCAAAAAATTAAATAAACAGATAAAAAATACAATTTTTTATTTTTTTTACTAAAAGAGACAAGATTAAAAATAAAAATTTTGAAACTATGGAAACCTATTTTAGAAAATAAGTAAAAAGCAAAATAAATGATGTAAAAACCTAATGTTTTAAAACTTTATAAAAAAATGGTATAAATGTAATTTTTTCAAAATAAATGTTTTAAAGAAAAAAAATTAAATTAGAATGCACACCTTACATAGTGGGGAACGGTGGCTCTGGAGTGGCAGCATGATGGTGGAGGGGTGACACGATTATGAGAATGAGGCCACCCCTCCCTACCTCTTTTACACTGTGTATGGTTAATGTTTGCATATTTTGTTTTATTTATGTTTTGTTGTTTTGTTTTTGTATTTGTTATTTTTGTTATTTTGTTTAATTTTTTTTTAAAGTTTAGGTTAGTTTTATTTTATTTTAGTTTATTTTTGTTTTTTAAAACATTGAAGTTTAAGAAATCATATATATATATATTAAACATTAGTTTTTTTTACATTATTTGTGTTTGTGTGTTTTATTTTTTCATCTCTTTTATATATTTTTGTTATAGAAAACGTAGCTCCACCCATGATTCATTTTCAGTGATATTGAAAATATACATAGATGAGACTTATGAATCTATTTTAATAAATGAAAATAATGAAGGAAAATATAGACAAATGTTGGCTTACAATGTCGTGCTCAAAAAATTAACATATGAAGAAAGGGATTTGAAATGAGTGACTGTAAAGATCTATCAAAAGCCATAATGATTGATTAATTATCTCATAGATACATTTTCAAGATAAGGAGATTAGGTCTTTGTGTTATAAAATTTCTAATATTACATATGAAAGCATATTTCAAGTTTTATTGTTTTTTTATTCTTCATTTTCTTTTAAGTATGCTTCTTTATGTTATTTGACTAAACTATTTTTTTGTTTTGTTTTTTATGATTAGGTAAAACAATAACATGCTCCTTATAGAAAGGGAGAAATTGCATATCCATTGATAATGATCCACTGCAATGCAATTACATCAAGCAAGGATTTAATGTTATTCAAGTTCTTCCATATGAATTGCAAGAAGTTGATTTGAAGAAAGTAGAGTTTAGTGAAACACTTGTGGCCAAGATGTCAAAAGAGCCTCAACCCCCATTAGGAGGGATGTTTGGAAATGAGCACTTTGGACATCTTGTAGACATAGAAGACCCAATGGAAGAGGACATTGATATCCTTGAAGAAATCCAAGCTCCATAAAATTGCAATTTCGATGAAGAATTTGGCATGATATTGTTGATTAATTTTGTGTCTTGAAGAAAATGTTAAATTTGACAACTTTTTGATAAGATATATTAGTAATGTTTTGACTTTTCGACTTTATTTTAGAAATAAAATGTGTATATATAATGTTTTTAATATGTCATTTACAAGTACATGGTATAATTTTTCTTGAATTTATGTGAATCATCTTTTTTAGAAAATAATATGAAGTAGTATCATTTTTATACAAAAAAATTCTCAAAATCCATTGAAATTGGTTTTAAATGCTTTTATTTTTGGGATTTTTTTACAATTTTGTCAATAAAAATGTCTTATTTTAAAGAAAAAATTGCAAAATGCATATATTTTTCTTTATAAATTGCTTCTAAAATGTATGCTATTTTGTTAAATTTCTAAAAAACACACTTGAAAATATAAATTAAAAATATTTTAAGGCAAAGATGATTCCAATGCCCCAAAAAAATGCCTCAAATTGAAAATTTGTGATAGTGGTATCAACCTTTTTTGAACAAAGTTAAAAATATATACTAAAATTATGAGAGAGAAAATCTAGAACTGTGTCGTTTTATAGTATAAGTGGTTCAGCAGACAAGATCTAGAAAACCAGAAACTTGAGGTAGATCTATGATCAAACTCATGTTATTGATGAGCATCTACAGTATGCTCTGTTTTCTTGTCAACCCAATTTTTTTGAAGAAACAATAAATGATGCACAAGGAATACAAGTAAATGAAACTATCATTGATGAGGAACACAAAGATGTGAATGCTCTCCAAGAAGAGCTGAAATATATTCATAATTTTTCTAACAAAAATATGAATATATAACAGTAATAAAAAATTCAAAATAAACATTTATTAAAAAAAACTGGTACTTGATTGGATGGATAATATAACAATAGTCAAACTCAAAATAAGCATTTATTAAAAAAAATTGGTACTTAATTGGATGGATAAAAAAGCTGAAACATGGATAACTGGCAATTAATAAATAGATATCCAACCGTTCATTAGACATAATTAACAGTTCATTAGACATAATTAAATGATTGTAAAAAATTAAAAAAATAACTCATGGTGGATATCCAACGGTTTTGTCTTACCATGCTGTGCAACAATCTCTATAAAATTATATATGTGCACATTTCTAGCCCAGAGTGATGGTAGTATCTCGGCTATGGTCGATACTTGCTGCTTTAACGATGATGTTGATATCTATTACCAGGTATAAAAGTGCTTTAACGATGCTGATATCTATTACCACGTATAAAAGTGTATGTTTATAATACAATTTTAGAAAATGAGGCAATTGTGTATATAGATGGTAGGCCATTTAACATGCCTCTCATATTTTATAATTCGTAAAAGTTAGTTAAATTTTTTATAATTCATCATTTTCATGAGATCATTATATTGTGCAGTAGAAGAGTCCAACCCAAACTATAATAATTTCTTGGCACTCGGTTATGCAATTAGCTAGGAGATGTTGACATGCTTTTGATATCATGCTCAGTGCTATGAAAAACTAATCATGCAACACTGCAAATTTGTGTGTCAGTAATGTAAACTCAAAATTTGCAAATTAATGCCGAACTTGTCACCTATCATTTTTCATGCATACTATAATATAATATGGTAAGAAAACACATATAATTGCTATTAGTTTTTCTATATATTAGAGTCATGTTTCACTTTCAATCAATACATGATATTATGTTTCTCTTCCATATGTTACCCAAAACAATCAATGCTTAACGTGGGGTTGTTGCTTTACTTATGTTTTTTTATTGTAGGGATTGAACTCAACAAGCCATTATATGAATTCAACATAGATATTTCATTAATGGAACCTCTATCATTCTCATTCTATCATAAAAGTGCCCCATATCTCATTCTATCATATTAAGACTTTTGGTCCAATCATTAATTGAGTCTAAGGAGTTTAATTGGTTCTTTATGGTGGTTTACAGGTACATTTTAAAAAAGGGGGAATTTGTTCATGGTGCACGAAGCCAGAGAGAACAATGATATTCTCCCTAAGTGTATCTTTGGATTTGTGGGAATTTTCAATTCATCCTCTATTAAAAAAAAACAAGTTTTTTGGTTTTTGTTTTGGAAAGGGGTTTTCCATTGAATTTTGAATTTTGCCTTAACCTCCATGGCCCTATGATGTAGAAAGTATATCTTGGAAAGCCCCCCATCCCCCCCACATACACACTATATTGACCGTTTTATTTCCATGTGGAGTCATCACGAGAGGGAACAATGCCATTGGGAGGCCATCTAAACCAATTTCCCAACAAGCCTTTTAAGACCAAGAATGTTTTTCGACACATTCTTCCTCATCAAAAAATAAAAATGAAAGTTGGAATGTTCATCCCCATATTGAATCCAATGGAAGTAAGATTGAATTCTATCTCCCTTAGCAATATATTCCTCATCACTTTGGGTGAAGTGTTCAATCTTGGAAACTTTTTCCTGAAGGTTTGAATTGAATAAGTTTTTTTATATGTATATAACTACTACTGCGATTTATATCTATGCAATTATGAGTTCAAAAATGTTGTGTCGATTTCCTTTTTAAATCTTTCCTTCAATCCTCAATGTCCTAGGTGTCGAACCTTAAAAAGCTAGAGAGGTTGAGTGCATATTGCCTCTAAAACTAAAGTGGATGTATGTATGTAGCTTAATCAATATTTTTGTTTTCATTTAATCATTGGGTTATCGTTGAGAGAATCGTGCAGGTTGGTTTCTAATACCATTATAGATCTAGTGGATATTAAGGATTTTAAGTCTATGGATTGAGTACCTGAGTTTCATCATTGTATTGTTGTGTATTTGAGGAACTAGATCATGCAGATTGATCCCTTGATAAATGTTGTTAAGCCTCTTCCCATTACTAATGCAAAGGATCTATACATGAAATGTGATACAGAGAGAAATCACTCGGTATGTTCTTCCCCCTTTTTAACACATGGGATCCTTGGGATTCGATTATTTTCTTTCTAGAGGCCTAAAACCTCAAAATGTTGGGATTGGTAGAAAATAAGGAGGTATACCAAGTAAGAGGGGTACCTAGATACCCCAATGATATGGATCTCTACCAATTGATCTCTCATCCCAACATTTATGACCTCAACAAAGTTGAACTCAGGTGCATGGTGAGAATTGAAAGTGTCGACATGGGAAACCATTCCTTCATTGATTTCCTCGTCGGCCTCTCAGCCTAAAAGTAGTGTGAAATAAGTGAATAACTCTTGTTCCCATATATACAAACTCTTAAACCTCTAAGAATTCAGTGGAACTTCTCCCCTCCCAATATTGTACTTGAGGTTGTAAAAGATATTACCCCAACTTATAGCCTAATTCATCTTCGTGTATCTTGTT
The DNA here is from genome assembly GCA_001517045.1 of Pseudotsuga menziesii. Taxonomy (NCBI): domain Eukaryota; kingdom Viridiplantae; phylum Streptophyta; class Pinopsida; order Pinales; family Pinaceae; genus Pseudotsuga; species Pseudotsuga menziesii. The sequence continues at coordinate 172,301 of LPNX011007107.1, forward strand.
TCCTACAATTCATGTGATAAAACCTCATTTATAGGGGTGTTACCTGACATATAAGTGATATAGGATCCCATCATATAAAATAATATGATCTTCCCATCATCAATAGGAAAAATAACCATGATAGGATTCAAATTTTTGGCACATAATTAAACAAATTCAATATATGGACTCTGTATCATGGAGCTAGTAGTGAGCTAGACTGGAAGGCCAAATCTTACTCTAAGAATTGGGAGATAGGAATTTGTTTTATGGAGAACTAATGAACTATTTGGAGTTGTTTTTGGTCATTGAATTAGTGGCCACTACACCCCATTCATCGACAAAAGGAAGACCCTAGAATGAAGAGGTATCACTGGCCTCAGAATTGCCAGATACAACTAAAGAGGAGGCACTTTTAGACATCCTTTATATTCTTAGTCATGTTGAATTTTTGTATAGGAGATGGGGTGAATTTTCAAAGTATTATAAAAGGAAGACAATGAAATTACAAAGAAATTTTCTAGAACTATGAGGAGATATCAACGACTTACCTAGATCACTATGAAGGTGATCAATAAAATCCTTGGATGATTATGGTTATTCATAGCTCAAGATTAAAAGGGTGTATAAGCTTGTTATCATCTTTAGGAAAAAATATACATATCAAAGATAAGGCTTCTTGATGAAAATTTTCTAAGGGAATTATCGAAAATATTTACATGATGGAGGAAAGTCATTCAATTTGCTATGTCATAGAATTAACGCCACATTCATTACCGATTAAGGTGGCGTCAAAGGTCTATTCAAGTTGGAGGCACAAAAAATATCTTTATTGATTTGTGAGTAAAGATTAATGGGAATATTTTCAAACTCGAGATTTAGTTTCAATCAGAAAATCATGAGAATCTGTATATTCCAACAGTGTCTTTTGTGGGATCTTTAGCCTCTCAATTAATCTTGGATAGTTCGATGAATCTTTAAGTATCATTATTAGCAATGGAGAGATATATCTAGAGTGAATGGAGAGGATTTCTTGTCATGAATGAGGATGGATTGATATAGACTATTGGCACATGTTGTCATTCTTAAATATCATGCACAACCATAATATCATTAATGGTCCCAATTAAAAAAAAATGTTCTCAACAAATTTGAGTCATTCACATAGGGCCCCCTTCTTTTATCTCTCAAGCACTTACTTTAGCATGAATGACCCAAATGAAATAATGAAAAGGTGCTCCAAAATTCTAATCCATTTGTGTAGGGACCCTTTCTTTTATCCCTCTTTCACTTAATTTAGTGTGAATGGCCTGGATGGAATAATGAAAAGGTGATTGATCAATCCTATTCATTCACACATCTCACCTTCTTTATCATGTGTCTTATTTTAGGAGAACAAACAACTATGATTGAATTCTATGGACTTTCTCAGTCCATCCTTACCATCCACACACACCTTCACCTTTTCTTACCCTTATCACCATGGATCCTTTAACCTTAAAGGGTTCCATGATCAACAGTTCTTTTCCAAATATTGTCCCATTTATGGAATTCAACAAACTAGTAGGAAATGGAAATAAAGGTCGACAACATTGGATCCTTCTATGAGATGATTCCTCCTCATGAGGGATCATGAGACCAGAATGATCTCTTGGGTGAGCATACCAGTTCCTAATTCATGGGCCATGGATTTGAAATTGATATTGTAGTCAAAATTGGACCTTAAAATTAGATTTTCTAGAAACAAAATAATGTCGATTGCAAACTTGGTTTATTCGCTTGATGGACTAGGTAGAAGTTTGTGTTATGTTGCTTTATGAAAAAATAAAAACTACCAAATAGAAAGATGAAATATGATATAGGGTATTCACAAGTCTTTTAGGAGTAATAAAAAGGGTTTTAAATACCTACCATTAACAAGATAATCAAGAATCTTCCCTTTAAATTAGCAAGATAAAAGGTATTGGGCACCAAACCTATGTTTTCCACAATTACAAAGGGATTGAGACATAGGTTGTCAATTTTTCCATGTTTTCCAAGGCCTTCATGTCTATTTTCCCACATCGAGAGCAAGTCCCCTTCTACAAATTCTCTATACTTATCATTTTTATCCAATTTTATCTAACATAGTATTCATCTTATCCTGATATCTTTGGAAACCCCAGTACACTTTACCTCATTTTTCTTGGATCTCTACCAACAAACTTACCATTTTATTGACTTTGTTTGATTTTGATATTAATTCTTATATCATTTTCATGGATAGAAATTATAGCTCTAAAGTCATAACAACTTCTAACCCATACACCAGATGGGAAGGGGAATTTCCTACAGACCTCTTTGTAGAAACCCTATCTTCTCACGAAGCATATCTCAGTTAGGAATCTCAATATTTGTTATTTCTTTATGGGCCCTTCTTATGATATTCATGATATTTTTGTTTGAGTACTCGACCTGACCATTTCCCTAGGGGTAGTAATTGGAACAATGGCTTAGGAGGATATTGACTTGATGACAAAAATCTATCATTCTAATGGAGTTGAAGGTTTTGGCATTATCAATATATATATTTTTAGGGAAACTAAATCTAGAGAGGATATTTTATTTAAGGAATGTACTGACCACAAGGTCATTATCTTTCTAGGTAGGTATGGATTCCACTATTTTGATAAAATATTCATTTTCAATTAGGATCCACCTATGTCGGCCACTAGATTGGGTTTGAGTTTCTCTAATAAAATCTATACCTCGTTACTTGAAAGGAGATTCAACTTGGACTGGTTTCAAAGGTAGACAAGCCAGGTAATATTTTATTTCCAATGAATGTTTGGTAAGGGACAAAGGATATCAAAAACTGAAGAACATCTAAAGAAACGGTACATTGATAGTACCCAAACTTGAGGATTTTATCAAAGGTTGTCCTTCCAAAACAATGTCCTCCATAAATCCCTGTATGCATATCTTTGATTAGTACTTCAACTTCATTTTCTAGTAGTAATTTTAGTGAGTTTCCTTGAGTGTTCCTCCAATGCAAGTCCTTATCTACAACACAATATCTAACAACCTTGACTTTTAGATATCTCCTTTGAGTTTTGTTTAGTCTCTGGGAACATGTACCTATGGCTAGAAGGTGTACAATATCATTATACCAATTGGATTGATAATAAAAATATTTAACATAATAATTTGTATCAATTTTCATATCTCTCTCTTGATATGTGCACACCATATTAACGTGCATTACTTGTATATTAGTTTCTTCCATTAACTTATTGAAGCAATAACCTTTTACCAACTTGGTAGGATAAATCACCAAACTACATTCCTGTATTTTAGAAATCCACTTATCCCATATCCAACCGACTAGAGGAAAACATAGAATTTTCTTGACCTCAACATGTGGGATTAAAGCAATAATTTGAGAATGTAAAACATAATCTCTAAATGTTTTGATGACCAATGCATAATATTTATTTCCATTATATTGTGTTTTAATTCCCCATATCTCAAATCCTTAGTAAAGAATGTGATAGGATGCTCAAAGCCATCATCATTCTTTTTCTATAAGATTGCAACTTTTGTATGTTCTGAAGCAAATGGAAAAATTAGAAAATCCTTTTTATAATATGGATTCATCAACATTGGGGCCTTTCCTAGTGCTCTCTTAATCATAGAAAATGCTTCTTTAGACTCATCATTGCACCTGATATCTGCATCATTTATCAACATATGAGTCATGTCTATGTTCACCTCATCAAAGTTAGGAATGAATCTCCTCAAAAATTTAATCTTACCAAAGAAATATTACATCTATTTATTATGTCTAGGGAGAGGAATTATAGTATGGCCTCTAGTTTGTCAGGATTTATCATCACCCCATGTGTTGATACAATATGACCGAAGATTTTTCCCTCCTCCATCCCAAAACAATACTTATTGGGATTAAGGGATATTTGAAATTTCCTACACTTATCAAAGAATTTACATAAAGTATGCACATGACCTTCTTCCCTTTTGAAATATACCATCAATTCGTCTAGATAAATCATAATAAAATGGTTCTTAGTATCATCAAATGAAAATTCCATGGCCCATTGGAAAGTATCCCCTACATTTATCAATATGAAAGTAATTCTTTGATAAGAAAAAGTGATCCACAAAGTGGTGAATCTAGTTTTCAAAATGTCATCTAGGTCCTTTCTTAGTTGAGTATACCCTAAAAAACCATTAAGCATGGACATTTTCTTTGATCCAACCACTTTTTGTAGCATCTGTTCCATCCTAGGTAAGGGATAATTTTGTTTCAAGGAGGCTCTATTTAAGTACATGAAATCACACATAACCTAATTTCCCCAATTTTCTTCCTTATTGGGGCTAGGTTTGATACCAACTCATAATACCTAGTAGGTATAATGATATTAGATTGAAACAACTTTGTAACTTATTTTTTAATTAGCAAGAATAATACATGGTTTACTTGTTGATGCTTCTATCTGAAGGGCTTGGCATATTCTCTTATTGGAATTTTATTTTGAAAATATCAAGATCGTATGTCTTCAGGTCCTCGTACTTACAAGCAAACACATCTTAAAATTCCTTAATTTTTTTTGTATATTAATCCTTTTATTTAGAAAATAGAGTCTTGGAAAATTTCATTACATTCGTATTTGAGGAATCTCGTATGATATTTCTATAGCCTTGATGGAAACAATAAATTCCACAACTAAGGATGTAAAGCACAATGTAATCCTACTAAGATGAACAACATACATTTATAGCAAAACTAATGAATAAATATTTACCAAAATACATTAAAGAAGAAACTCAATTGAATAAAATACATATTTTCTATTAAATCACTGATAAGTGTACAATATAAATACAACTCCAAAGAATAAATTTGTTATCCTAAGAAGGCATTTGAAATCCTCTCATTGGGCAGGCTTAAATCAGCGTAGAGACCGTGACTAGACTTGAAAACTAGTCCTAACTCCTAAATGTTCTCAGTTAACTGAGTGTAACTAAAGGTAACTCGACCTAGATGGAACATGAGGAAGTCAAATGATGATATATAAATATATAGGGGTGAATTTAGGAGGTTTAGTTGACTAATAGTGGTCATCAGAGCTCACTATCATCCCAGAGTGATCAAATCTAGGAAAGGTGGCCTAATTAACTTATTGTAGCTCAGTTAATTGAATGTAACTGATGGTAAATGGATAAAATCATGGATGAAAGTGAATTAGCTCCTAAAATCATGGATGAGGGAACAATAGCGGATAATGAGGTAAAAAATGACAGGGATTTAGGAACTAGAAATTCAACAATAAGATCTAGGTACTAGGGAGGTCAACAATGTTGCATGCATGCATGAATGGCTTAGGCATATATAAAAAATATGCTCCAAGACCCTCCTTAATCCTAAATTATGAGAATTAATATATATATATATAGGGAACATGCAACTAGGCCTATGATCACCCTTTACATTAATCATCCCTGTAAATTGATGAAAGAGGAAAAACTATATATATATATAGGGAACATGCAACTAGGCCTATGATCACCCTTTACATTAATCATCCCTGTAAATTGATGAAAGAGGAAAAACCACATGGGGAAAATCATCCCTAAAAAATGGAAACGAAAGTTTAACCAAAAAATTCTCTCGAAACTAAATGATTATGTCTGTAGGAATATTCCTCTTTAGAAGAAGAGGAATATGGTTAACTTGATCATGAATGTTGGCCTTCCTCTTGTCAACCTAGGATTATATCCTTAGCCGGTAACAAATACTCAAGATATCGACCCAATAGAGGAGGACCCCATCAGAAGCATTTGGGACGCAGATCTAGTCTCACCTGAGATGTCTTATTGGGAACTTCTAGAACCAGGTTTCTATGGTTTGTACAGTACTTTATCATATTTCTCGATTGAATCCGGGGATTATACTTCTTATTCCTTGTCTATTCATTCAAGATAACAATTTATTTAGTAGTCAACACATATTGCAGTATTCAATAAAAAATATTATCACAGATTCATTCCATAAGCGACGTGACGCATATTCATATGGGATTATTCATAAACAAATGTGGCGTGACATATTTCAATCTCCTTATTCACAACATTCTTGAATTCGACATATACATATTAATTAAAGACACATAGAGGCAACAGTTAACATGGAAACCCATCTGGGAAAAACCACAAAGGCACTCTTCATCTGGCATGAGAAATATGTTATCACATTTTTTGTGCGCACTCAGCTTGCAAACTCTTCTCTATATATTATTTACAACTCATACATACTTCTCTCCTCTCCAACTCTTAGGGTTTATGGATATGCATTTCTTTTCTCCCTCACTCCTCTATCGATCCACACACATCTTGGATCGATCCTCTAGCTAAACAACTCTCTTCTTCCCACCTCAACCTACACAATGACTTAAAAACCTAACAACCAAACAACTGACTACTTTTGGTATTCTTGGATACAGCTTGGGTTCACCCTTTTATAAGCTTCTACCTGTCTTAATCAACCGACTCTTTTCTGTTAGTTGATAGGATGCCATTTCTATTCACATACATTCGGTTACAACTAACAATAGGCACTATCATCCAAAAAATACAATTATGTTTTTTTACCAAAAGCATGTTTTATTCTAACTAACTCCTTACCCATGACCAATCGAACTGTCCTCTTCAACTTCTCTACTCTTATTTTTTCATGGTTCCTTTAGTTGCGACTGCTCTCGTCATCGATCTCCCCATCGCAGCTACTTTTGTCATGGTTCCTTTTGTTGTAGCTGCTCTCATCATCAAAGTATTCTATAGACCTATTATTGAAGTTCAATATGGCTGAATGTAAGGCAACCAAGTGCCCATTCCTTTCAGGAATAAAACTAGGTGATTTTGGTGCATCTCCATTGGTGGACAACTCGTTGTACAAACAACTAGTTGGAATCTTGTTGTATCTCACACACTCTCAACCTGATTTGGAATATGTTGTAGGTGGTGTTGCAAGACATATGAAGGATCCTCATGAGATCCATTGGAAGGCTACAAAAATAATCTTCAATTATGTGCAAGGAACCAAACACTTTGGGGTACACTATGTTGTTACTTCTCCACTAGAACTAGTTGGATTTACTGATTTTGTTTGGGATGGAGATTCCATTGAAATAAAGTATACTTCATGTTATGTATTAATTATTCCACATGGACCCATATGTTGGTCAAGCAAGAAACATCACATTATATCCATTTCATCAGCTGAGGCCAAGTACAAGGGAGCAATGAACGTAGCTACACAATGTGTGTGGTTGCAAGGTATTCTTGTGGAACTTGGATTCACATTTGATTTGCCCACAGTAATTTGGTGTGATAAGAAAAGCGAAATCAAGATTTCCATTGATCCAATGCAAAGACTGTTGATGTATTTGTAACTTCGGAATGTATTCACTTGTATATTTTATGTATTGTACCCCGATATTTATTCCGGGAAGTATCTGTAATGTAAACAAGTCATGTAAAGTCATTGTGGGTAACCCTCCTTATTGATTAAGTGTTAAAGTCCCCGCAGTTGTGGGGCCCCAGGGTTAATAGACTATCCTAGAGAAGTTGTCCCTAGGTGAGTTATTGTAAGTCGTGGAAATATTCCCCACCATCTAATTCATTGAGGTTAACCCTCCATTGTAAGTCGGGGCAATACTACCTACAATTGTGTCAAAGTTAACCCTCCTTGTTGATTGGAGGGAAAATTCCCCATAGTTATGGGGCACTAGGGTTATTAGACTCTCCTAGAGATGTCGGCCCTAGTAAGTAATTGTTAAGTGGGGCTGACATGTTGAAGTGGACATCAAGTGAATAAAAGAATATAAATAGAGAGTGAGCCTCTATATTTATCACACACACACTCACTCATTGGGGCGCATGAGTGAGAGAGAGAGAACAGCTGTGGAGATCATTTTTATGTTTTCAGGTTTTATTACTGCCATTGGTGCTCATTCTATCTCTAAGGAAGTTGCAGGGTTTTCTCCTTTATGGTTTCCCTGAGGAAAATTATTTGTGTCTCTTGTCTCTAGTGTTTATTGTTGTGCATGTTATTCTCTCACATAAGATCCTAAGATCATATTGATTAAATGATAAAAATCTAACATGGTATCAGAGCTAACTCGAGAAGAAGAAATTGTGTAGCTACAGAAGCTAGGGATTCTTACTTTTTGGGTCTCTCTCCACAATCCATTAGCAAAAGTATGCTAGGTTGACTCTCCCTTGAAGGGTGCATCTTTCTGTTGAAGCAGAATTTGATTCCAGACATTTTCAATTTTTGATGTGGGAAATTAGGTCTTCTTACAGAAGAGAAATTTTTGAGTGATCCCAGCATAGGATTGATTTCCTCATAAAAATCAAATTTTAGAGACTTGGGTCGAGATTTTTGGTTGGGTGAAACTCTGGGAAATTCAAACCCTAGTTTGACCGTAGGCTGGAAAAACCGTAAATACTAAAACTGATACGTTTTGGTACATTCGCTATATATCAGGATTACATAATTATTAGGGGTCAAAAATTTCACAGGTCGAAGATAAAATCCTTATGTACACTGTATCCAAGTTTCAGCCTCATATTTTCTATATTCTAGAAGATATGATTCCTCCAAGTTAAGGTTCCAGCCTCTTCCACGATTCATCCCTAAATAGGACACCTGGGAATAATTTCTATATCTCGGGCTACCAAGGTCCAAATGAAATTTTACAAGATGTTCCAGAAATTGCACGGACTGTAATTTTGGTGGTAGAAGTTTCAGACCCTGAATATGAAATGGTGACACGTGGAAGCCCATACAACTTCTCTATGCTGAACAATCATGAAACATGTCACCTTGGGAAAAATCCCATAAGTCCCAATAGGTGAAACCAATTTTGATGAAACATATGGTGTTGGAATAGGGAAAAGAGGCTACCTTAGTACAAATTTTTAGACATAGAAGAGCATTAATTTCTAATATATCGTAGAAACAATATCAGACATTTCTATAGAAGAAATTGAAAAACTAGGGCTTCTTGTTCCGAGAGCTTCCCTCCACTGTTTTCAGAAAAGGAGTACATTGGACAGCTTGCCTTGAAGAGGTCTATCTTTCTATCCAATCATATCTGAAATATTCCAAGTTTTCAAAATAAGGGTTTCTCTGACAAACCCTAGATCAGCCAGCTCTGGAACCAGGATGGACACCTCAAATCAGTAAGATCTAATCCTTTGCTATTTTCATTTGAGGTTGTCATTTCAAAGTGATCTATCACATCAGCTTGATGATAATCTTGGTGAAGTTGACAACTTCCAAGCATGGAAGTACATGATCTCTCTGAAGAAAATGAATTGTACACTTACATAAGTAGAGAGGTTCCAGTTCCAGAGGGAGATGAGGCTAAAAGCCTTACACAAGAAGAACTTGGTCAAGGACAAGAATATCATTGTTGATTCAATCATGGATCACCTTATACCACAAGCGTCTTCCCTAAATACACCTAAATATATGTTTGATTCCTTGACCAAGATATTTGAAGGGAAGAACATAAATCGGAAGATGACTTTCAGAAAATAGTTGAAGAATGTGAAGATCTAGAATGTAGAGACCATGCAGTCATACTTTACAAGGGTCTCTCAAATCAAAGAACAACTTGAAGTGGTAGAAGAAGAAGTGGAGAATGCAAAAGTGGTGATAACCACCTTGAATGGCCTCCCAGGATCATGGGATTCATTCATTCGAGGAATGTGTGCCTAAAGGAAGTGATTACTTTCAGTAGACTCTAGGAAGAGTGCACACAAGAAAAAGAAGCTCGACTCATAATAAGAAAAGAGAAGATGGGAGAAACTGAAGATCAAGCTCTCACCATCCAAAGAAGATCCCTCAAGCGATGAGGAAATACGAAGGACTCAAATCTTGAAGAACCTCTTATCCATATTAGCATTTGGATAAGAAATGATGATGTGATGAATGAAGAAGATGATGAAGCATAAGGCTCAAGAAGGAGTCTACCCATGAAACAAATAAAGATAAGTATTTCATTGTCATTTCATGATATTGTTTTGTTATGCATTTGTTTATATTTAGTTAATGTACTATGCATGATAGAATGTTTGCATTAATGACAATATACTACTAATACACATGCGATGGGAAAGTAGCTCATGGTTCTATACAACTCTCCATTGCTACTTATCTACAATGAAACCTCTTTGCTGACATATTGGATTAGTGCACAATCTCAATGTTGTCCTGGTAGAGATGGAAGGCATCTAGAAAAGTTTCCGTGAGATATGGATGAATGTTGTATTGGGTAAAATAGTTGCATGATCATATATTTATGCACAAGAAGTTTCCATTATGAATATGCCTTATGAAATGTTTCTAACCATACAACTAATGCATTTGAATTGTAGGAAAGATCACGTACAATCACCTACAAGCAAAGAAGGATGAGACTTGTTCTAGAGAACAAGTGATGACAGTTCAAGAAAGAATCCAAGATGAAGAATAATATGGTGAATGCAGTGACATAATTGATGTAGAACCTTCCATCTATGAAGAAGTAACCAAGAATAAAGGGAAGACCAGTTAAAGAAGAATGATGTCTAGGATGCAGTATCGAGACCTGAAGAGAATTTTGTAGTTCCATCATGCAGTAGATGGAAACATCGTTGGATACAAGGCAAGATTCGTATCATGAGGCTTATCACAGAAAGAAGGCATAAAATACGAAGAGACATTTGCAGCCACTAGAAGTTAAGACACATGATAGGCATAATCATATGTGAAAATGAAAGAAGGCCTTATGCGAGCTCAGAAGACACCCATGGGATAACACATACATGAGGAGCTTGAAGATCACCTAGAGTGATGAAGATATTAACCTTTGCTACAAGGTTGAAGATGAAAGCCTATAGAGGATGACAAGCTCATAGAAGGGTGCGAGAAGAACATTTTCACTATATAGGATCTTGGTATCCAGTGACCCCAGATGGATACATAAAAGAATAGTAGCAGAGGAAGCTACTTGTTACTCTAGTACATAATGTTTCAATGCATAGAGTATGAAAGATAGAGGGAGAATGGTGCTCCACTTCAGAGGGAGTGACTATATAAGGTCTTGAGTTTCGACATGATACAACAAGATGGACAACTTATTGATGAGTCCAGGATTTATAGAGAGTAAATTGGATTCCAACCTTTGCTTCAAGGTTGAAGGCAGAAGACCAATGATGCTCCTGTTATATGTTGATGACTTGCTCCTGACAGAAAAGATGAACTCATTAAATTTACAAGAAGAAGACTTGTTGTCGAGTTCAAGATAAAGGACTTGCGGATGATGTACTACATTATAGGCATGGAGGTGTGGACAAGGGAAGTATGCAGTAAAGATCCTGAAGAGGTTCAGGATGATGGACTGCAAGGCCATGACCACACCTATGGCATCGAACATGAAGCTATTGAGTGATGCTTCATCAGAGTCGGTTGATGCCATGATGCATCGTCAGATGATTGGGTCCTTGATGTACTTGATGAATATGAGACTAGGTATTTGCTTTGTTGTGAACACCTTGAGCCAGTTCCTAACAGATCTCAGACATGTTCACTTCATTGTTGCAAAGCATATTCTGAGGTACCTGATGGGTACAGTTGATTATGGGCTCAAGTATGAGGTGAATCAGAAGATTAACCTGGAGGTTTATGTTGATTCAGATTGGGCAGGCAGTGCCATCGATAGGAAGAGCACTTTAGGATGCTGCTTCAGTATGGGATCAGGTGTGATCTCTTGGTTTAGCAGGAAGCAGTCTTGTGTGACATTGAGTAAAACTAAAGTAGAGTATGTCACAGCTTGTTCAGCTAGTTGTGAGGCAGTATGGATGAGGAAGCTATTGTCTAATTTATTTGATCTCCAATTGGATGCTACTTGTATATATTGCGACAACCAGAGTTTTGTGAAGTTATCTGAGAACCTGGTGTTCCATGACAAGTAGAAGCATATCAAGATCAAATATCACTATATGAGGGATATGGTGTAGAGAGGAGCAGTGAAGCTCCAATATGTTGCGATGGATGAACAGATAGCTGATGTGCTAACGAAGCCATTGGCCAAAGTGAAGTTTGAGTACTTCAAGGAGAATCTTGGTGTTCTCCAGATTGAGGTTCCCTCCAAGGGGAAGTGATGAGTCCATGTGCCATTATGACATGGTGAGAGGATTGGTTCCTTCCATGTTATATGTGAGTGCTGATCCATTCTGATGTGACTATAGGATTGGTTCCTACATGATCAGATATAAGTGTTGAATGCCATTCTCTGGGAGAATGGAGGTACCTGGTCAGTTACCAAGAATACTTAGTCTAGGACTGAGAGCCATTATGGCATGTTGTGTTTACACATGGTCAGATGTAAGTGCAGAGCCATTCTAGCATGATGTGTTTACACATGGCCATATATAAGTGCAGAGCCATTCTAGGATGATGTGTTTACACATGGTCAGATATAAGTGTTGAATGCCATTCTCTAGGAGAATGGAGGCACTTGGTCAGTTACCAGAAAATCTCAGTCTAGGACTGAGATCCATTCCAATGTGGTGTATTCTCACATGGTCGGATATAAGTGCAGAGCCATTCCAATGCGGTGTGTTCTCACATGGTTGGATATAAGTGCAGAGCCATTCCAATGTGGTGTGTTCTCACATGGTCGGATATAAGTGCAGAGCCTTTCTGGCACAATGTGTTTACACATGGTCAGATGTGAGTGCTGGGAATTTTTGACAAGATGAGGTCAGATGTGAGTGTTATGCATGCCTTTCTGACAAGATGAGGTCATATGTAAGTTCTGGGAGGGCCATTCTGACTTACGATCAGATATAAGCGCTGAAGAAGACCTACATGGAGTCTAGGCCTACAACCAGCATGAAAAAGGGCTGGCTCTATAGAAATTGTTGTGACGAGAAGAATGAAGAGATAGCACCAATATTTGATTGATATAGCAGAAGCAGTGATGATGATGATCTAGATCAAGTGATGATCCAGACTTGATGATGATCTAGCGATGCTCCAGATCAAGTGATGATCCAGACTCAATGATGATCCAAATCCAGTGATGATCCATACTTAATGAAGATGACTTGATGATAAATATGACTTGAAGATGAAGATGACTTGATGATGATCCAAATGATACAGAGAAGAAGACTTGTGCTGATAAATTGTGTCGAGAGAATACCTTCCTAGTTAAGAGGGAGTGTTGATGTATTTGTAACTTCGGAATGTATTCACTTGTATATTTTATGTATTGTACCTCAAATTTTATTCCGGGAAGTATCTGTAATGTAAAAAAGTCATGTAAAGTCATTATGGGTAACCCTCCTTATTGATCAAGAGTTAAAGTCCCCACAGTTGTGGGGAACTAGGGTTATTAGACTATCCTAGAGAATTCGGCCCTAGGTGAGTTATTATAAGTTGGGGCAATAGTCCCCACCATCTAAGTCATTGAGGTTAACCCTCCTTGTTGATCAGAGGGAAAAGTTCCCACAGTTGTGGGGCACTACGATTATTAGAATCTCATAGAGATGTCGGCCCTAGTAAGTAATTGCCAAGTGGGGCTGACATGTTGGAGTGGAAATTAAGTGAACGAAACAATATAAATAGAGAGTGATCCTCTCTATTTATCACACATACACTCACTCATTGAGGAGCATGAGTGAGAGAGGAGAAGCTCTCTCAAGTGAGAGAGAGAGAACAGCTGTGGAGATCATCTTTATGTTTTCGGGTTTTACTACTGCCATTGGTGCTCATTCTATCTATGAGGAAGTTGTGGGGTTTTTTCCTTTATGGTTTCCCCGAGGAAAATTCTTTGTGTCTCTTGTCTCTTGTGTTTATTGTTGTGTATGTTATTCTCTCAGATAAGATACCAAGATCATATTGATTAAATGATAAAAATCTAATAGAGACAGATGACCAAGCACATAGAGATACACATGCACTACATTAGGATCTTGGTGTAGAGGAAGTGATATCATTGTAGTATTGCCCATCTGTAGAGAAAACTGTTGACATCTTCACTAAGAGCTTCACAGAGAAGACATTCACCTATCTGATATAACTTCTTGGAGTGGGTGACACATGGCGATTTCTTATATTCACTTATATTATCTCCATGTCAATTTTTGAGGGGATTTTTTGTTCCCATAAGGTTTTCCTCCTTACCTTGGTTATATGTACAAATAAACTTTTGTAAGAGGTGACTTGAGCCTTAGCTTCCAAGGCCTCAATAATTTTGTGATGCATTTAAAGTAAGTCATAATTAATGGGGGTTGTTAGAGAATTATACCACCTTAGTACCATGGTCATACACCTAGGACAAATTTTCATTAGTTTCATACTTATGTTGTATGGTCCAAAACTAGGTTGTGTTGGTTAAGCAAGGTCCTTTTTGGTGTTTTGGACTCATTAATGCACCCAAGCACCCACATTTGACCATTATGGTTACACATTCTCCCTCATTAATGAAATTTTATTCCTTGGTGCACTACCACTCCATAAAATAGGGAAACTAGTTGACCAGAGGTGCCCATGCATGGTTTTTGGGTGTTTTTGGTCCTTTTGGACCATTTATTGCTTCCTAGATATACTCCCACTCATCCATGCACTCCACCATGCCTACCTTACCTTCAATTATGTCCTAGCATGCCCCAACCACGTTCACACTTGCATTAGTGCCTATTTGAGGTGGTTAGGGAGTTCATTGGTCCACTTAGGGGGGTTTTGAGGTCCAATCTAAGCCTACTAGATGTATGCATGCAATTTTCCTCCAAAGGATAAAAATTCTATCCTATTGTAATATAAAAATGTTCTAGACATATTTACATGTTGGACAATGATAATAAAATATGTTATTGGCTCCATTCTTATGTGTTAATTTCAGTATTTTGACTATTCTTCTGCATATTTAATGAACAAATTGAATTGTGAAGATTCCATTAGCTCCTAGATCTTGTTGTGAATCATATTTTCACACACTTGTTGACTAGACTAACCACTTCATTGTCCATCTAGTTTCATTTCACCTCATTATGGCCACTACTTGGAGTTACACTTGGCACAATGTCATAGATTGGGGGAGTTAGTCTAGATAAGCAAGCAATAATGTGAGCTACTCATATGGTTTGTTGGACCCATGGTGTTTTGTATGCCAAGTTATTTCATGTAATAATGTTTATATATTGTACTGGGTTTTTTCTCAATAAACACAATGGAAGATCAATCCACTTGAGTGTTTTACTCTTGTGTTCTACTTAAAATTTGCTTCATATTTCTTATATTTTCTTGTCTTTCTCTTTGGTAAAATCTAAGTGAAGCATGCTCTATTGAATATATATATAGGATTGGATATGCACATGAATCATAACTTATGTTGTGATGTTGCACAATCCAAATCTTACACGAAAAGTGCCAAGAAATAGGGTCTCCTATCAGGTTTCCCTCTCTATTAATCTGGTTGGCAATGTCTAGAATATATCCAGCCAACGGCCCTACCTTTACAACAAATTTCATATACTTAATGTACAACTTCAAAAAAAATTAGCCTCGGCGTTGGTCTCAAGGCCCCAAAGTCGCCAAGATTTGGCTTGAAAACCATTTTGTCAAGATGGAGGGTTCCTCAACCTATTCATCGAATTCTACCTCCAATTTCACACATCAAGCTGGAACTTGAATTCACCAAGGTTTGGTTCATGCAAGGCACAATAGGTAATGCAAAGGAGTTGGATTATTATCCTATAATCAAAGAATTTTTCCTAGATTTTGCAGTTCAATCAAACATGCCTACCCAATACCAAATATTGCATGGAGAAAGGATTTATCTTTGAAAGAACCACTCATTGACAACAAGAAGGAAGAATCCTTTGAAGTCGGTTTATACATAGAAATTTTTGGACCCTAAGAGGAAGAAGAAAATCCTCTGGTCATAGTCATGTCAAGGACACAACCAAAGTTGACGTAAGAAAAAGAATCATCAAGAGAAACCATAGAAGAAGATGAGCCACAAATGGAGGTACATTTTCCTCCCAACCTATCATTCAAGAAGATCAATATTGTGGCAGATAATATCTACACAATGAATAAAAATTTCAAGTCTAAACACTCCAAAAAGAGAAAGTTGATCTTAATCGCTCTGACTGAAGACGAAGTCCAAGAGCTGCACAAGGAAGCAGAACAAGTTACCTTGGATTCCATCATCAACGAAGTGACCGTTGAGAAACAAATTGAGAAAAAGTTGTCTAGGGAGGAAGAACGCTAAAAGGTAAAGTCTCCTTCCAAAAAGTTAAAAGTTCATTTGAACCCCCATCCAAAATTCCTTGTTAATGTCCCCGATAATTCCCCTTTTCCATCACCGACCACCATCACAGAAACCTCTGCTGAAGTAGAACCCAAATAAATTGAATATGAACAATTTTTCATGTCTTCCATTCAATACCCCACTGTTCAAAAATTACTGCAAGAATTCCCTTCCCAATTCCCTGAGTTACAAAATATGTTATCAACCGACCTATTCTAGCAAGAACCAATCCACCAAAAACCCATCTTGTAACCCCGCTAGAAAACCAAACTCTAACCTCATTGGGTACACGTAAAACTAAAAATACTTTTAAATTACCAAAGATACCATGTAACTTAGGATATCATATTGTAATAAAGGAGAAAATTCCATGAGTCGTATGATTTCACAACCTAGATAGTCACACCATTCACTGTTGCTCATCCTCTGCCTCTTCTGACCACTACTCCTTATATCCAAGTTGTGTCTATATTGGTCATTCCAAAAACCCCATCAAATTTTCCTCCTCCATTGAATACAACCATCATCCTAACCATTCACATCATCCCCATATATGCATGTTTATCCCTACCACCTTCGACTTCCCTTGAGTTGACGATTACAACAACCATTTTGATCAACTGTACAGACCCATTTCTAACCATGCCTATCCCAATGTCTTCTATTCTTGCACTTCCTCCTATTTTTACCACTTCTACATCAACCACAACCACATCAAAAAATACACCTTTGACCACCACTTCTCCAGATACCTCGACCACACCTCCTCCATTTCCAGAAACTCAATAGTTAGTTCAAGGACAAGAAAGCAAGGAAACAAAGAAGAGTAAAAAGAAAAAAGAAATGCATATCAACTTTCATTTGGTCACAGATGATAAAGACCATGAGTTAGACACACTAATTCAGAATGTACTCAAGGATTAGAAGAAATGATGGTCTAACAGTTTCGCATAAGTGATATTTGCATCATGGACAAGTTTTTGCAGATATGAGTCGAATCCATAATAACTTAGAACTTATATTCCAAAAGAAAGTCTCTACTGATCTCACCATTGTACCAAACCTTGAGAAACATATCGACATGGAGAAAAACAAGATCAATGAACTCCAAAACAAATCCAAGTAGTGGTCTAAGCCTGCTCAGCTAGTGTAGAATGAAGTCGATAGCTTGGTAACCCAAATGGATAAACTGCTCACTGATGCAAGAAATCAACAATTTCTCCTAGGGGAATATCTATAGAACATAAAGAATGATATCCTCACCAAGAAAATTACCAAGCTAACTAATCTCATCACTTTCATCACAAATATACATACAACTTTACATGAATGGCAATATTTTCAGTCTCGACTTGCCTCCTCTGCCAATGCCATTGTCAAAGCTTGTAGCATGCCTATCCAGTCTACTAGTTCATTTATAAAACAACAACCATAACAAACACATTTTTGTACTCTCCTCTTCTCTTCAAGAGGAACAAATATTTTGTTGGTGGGGGAGATGTTGGAGGAGCCTAGTTGACTAGCCGACTATGGTTCAGTTGGTCAGTTGGCCTGCTAGCTTGTCACTAGTAACTAAATAACTGTATGTAACAAGTATAAATAGGTTGGTGAGAAAGATCCATATAAATGTCCGTTGATTGATTCTTGTATATTTTTTTTCTCTTATAATATAAAATGAGTTGTTGTTGTCCCACTTACTCCTGGATGTCATATGGTTTTGATCATGTGAATGCTCTATTTTAGATTTAATTATGTATTGATGGCAACTACATGAATCCAACATACTACAAAATATTCCTTTTGTAGAGTTGGTCATGTAAATACTTATGTTCTTGGTGTCAAATTAGATTTAATGAGAGCATAGTATGCGGTGGAGCATAATGCAGGATCTAGTTCAATATTGGTTCACTTTAGGGAAAGATTATAAGACTTAGCATGCATCTTTGGAATTTATATCATGGAGTTTATGGAATATCTACAGTAAGGGCATAAACTCCTATCTCAGTTACTAGTATAATAAATTTATTCCATTTGAACATAGATCATGGCCATTTCATTCCTTACCAGTAACAAAACTTGCTCAAAGTTTCCTTGTATTGTATTTATTTTCTCCCATGCAGATATTTGAGATGATTTAATTCGATATCCTCCAAGGATCTAGTGATAGAGTTTGATACATATACTTCAACACCTTGAAGGGACTCGGACCAATAAGTGGTGAGTAATCAATTGTGAAAAAAAAGTAAAGGTAATGCGTGCCAAGGGAGACGAATGTGCAAATATAGATGTAGCACAGGAAGAGGTGTAACTAGAAAATGTGACAACAATTTGCGCATAGCCAGCAAAGAATAATATGTGTGATTCTGAAATATGGTGGAACCTTAAGTTGTGGAAACTTAGTATTTCGTAATTTTTATGGTTTTTTATAGGGTTGCATGGCACAAAATGGTAAATAGTTGCAAAATGGTTTCAGCGCATTATAGACACCCTCGGTTGTATTCAAATTGAAGAGAATAGTTATGGATTATAGGGGTTTTAGAAAGTTAAAAATCATAGTGATGTTTTATATAGTACAATATGGGTAATTTTAGTGACAAAAATTTGGAGATAAACAACTAAATTTGAGGTGGCGACCACTGGTAACAAATTAGGAGCATTTTATCACATGACCAAATTAGTTGTTTATCACTTAGTTGTTAATTGCATGACATAAATATTATTGATATATAAAATTGATAAAATAAAATAGTAGAATATATTTAAGATTTGAACTGAACATCTACTAATTTGCAAGATCATTAATCCATTAGTCCATGACAAATATTTTCTCTACACCCTTGACAACATCAAGTACTCAAAAATTTTCTATATCAATGACTTTTCCTTCCTTCTTCAAATGTTTGCATCCATCTAGTTTATCTTTGAGAAGGGAAAGATTCAGAGTTTATGTCATTTCTGTAATATTGGCACTATAAAAAAACATACATAAAAATTAGATATTTTTTACAAGTAATTCTAAAAATGTGCATAATTATTGAAACTAGAAAAAGTGGCATCTTGTCGACATCATTAAATCAAATAGAATTAAAGAACTTTTACAACTTGTTTCTTTGCCAAGTTTTGTGAGAGTAATGTCGGCCTTATTATTAGTCCTTGCCTTTCAGGCTGGCAGGGACTCTATGAATCTGTTTGCAGCCATTTCTATTAATTTGCATATAAATTCATGCATTTATTTTTTGAAGTATTCAAAACACAGTTTTGTTGACCAATGATAAACTTATACCTTTTATAACACCACATTTTCCTTCAATCATCAACTTGGTCCTCTTACAACACCTTACAACACCGTTTTGTCACCTAATCATCAACTTAGAGCTCTTATTTGGCCTCAAATCGAGGCGAGGAGAAAAACTCACGGCAATTTAATCCAATATTCAACTTAAAACATTGGATAACGTATAAAAAATGTGATACATATTGAAAACAGGTTGGAAAGTGAATTAATGTTAAGTTTAGCCATAACATTAATTCTTCAACATTATATGTTACCTTTGGATATAATATAATGATCTTGGCTTTAAGTTACATGTACATGGTCATTTTGATCTTATGGTGGCTATTGCCATGTTGGCCACCTGTACAAACATTTGTCACTACACCGTTGTGGTTCAACACACACCAACATAGTTCATTACAGTTCAAGAGTAAGAGTGGGGCTTCCATCATAAGAACTCATGCTCTTATTCTTCTCCAACGTTGGTTTGGAGCAAGATATGCAAAAGGCTTTTCTGAGAGCTAATAGAAGGATTTTTGGAGAGCCAAGAGATGCAAGCAGGTTGTATCTTACTGTGGAAAATAGATGCAAGCAAAGATGCTTTGAAAACACTTTGAGATATCTTCAGTATGGTCCTCCTCTATAGCTTTAGAATTTTATCATCCTCCTCCATAGTTTCAGGATTTTCTTTTCTCTTTGTTTCAGGTTTGATTTCCTGCACCATAATAAAAGTAGACATTGAGAGTGTAACATATGGACACAGATTTAGAAATATATCACAGAAAATTAGGTAGTAGTATTATGGTTCCCAAACCACATAAAATGTGACATGGATGTTATTACTAACCTTATCATACTTGTGTCTTCTATAGGACTCCTGAGCTCTGATCTGTGTCATGCATGCTCATATGGTGAATGGGCTTCTTGCACGCAAAGGTCAAGAGTAACAAGAACAGGAAACATCTGGCCAATGAATATTTATGGAACAACTTGCACATCATTCTCAAGTGCACACCAACTTCACTCTTTTCATGCAATCTATGATTATCTTCGGATACGCTCTATGAAGCCGCATGGGAAGGTAAATATGTCTGTCAACTAATTAAAAAGGTGGAATGGCTAAATATATCTTTATGGTGATAAATCACTAAATAATGTATGTTTTAATTTGAAATAGGGAGAAAAGAGAGAGTTGATTTCGTACATCTGGCTAATATATCTTTTTCATTTGCTGCAAAACAATACTCTACCACATAGTTACCAAAAATCATACTAATGTTATATTAGCATGTTGTGGTTATGGATTTTTAGACCAACATTCACGTCTGATCAAAAGATTGATTTCACATGCAAACATGAGTGGTTCCAACATATATTGGTGAATAGTTCTAAATCCAACTTTGTCTTCCCCATTCCACCCAAGCCCGACTATACTAACTACCTGAACTTTTCAGTTGTGGTGTTGGTGCTTTAATATTGCTGTTTCAAAATCTTCTACTTTCTCATTTAAACCAGTAGGATATTTTCCAACATAAAACTCTTTTTTTTTACCCTTTTCACCACACATTCAACAACTTTATACAGCAAGTGAATCTAGTCGCTCATTATTCACAACAAAAACATAAAAATAAATAAATGAAACCAGAGGTCAGATATGATATATGTACACATTTTATATATCATATGCAAAAAAAAAAAACTAGAGATCTCACCTGATAAACACGCCCTCAAGATCAAACCCACTTATGTATGCAACTATGGAAAGAGAATTTCTCCAATTTATTTCCATTCTAAATTGTTCATTCATAGGGATCAATCAATTCCAAATACTTAGTTGCGAGAAACTTGAATCATTTTCAACTTTAAAAACTAACCACAACAAAGTGGTGAATGACAAAGACTCTTCCAACAGGGATAAAAATATCAACATATTTCAACTAAAATGTGAAGTTGGAAAACCTTATTGCTAAATGGTGCTAAATCTACGAAATAATTGATGGGATTTTAACTGAGACAAAGGTAAGAAGGGATCGCTCTTTCTAAACACATAACCCTCTCTCCATTTGATCCATTCCCTTATTTTCAAGGTTTATAGGGACCTCCCAACGAACTGGACGCAATATCAAACCCCTTCCCCCTCCGTTCTCTTGAATAGAAATACTCCTCCATGCTCAAAGGAAGGGAAGAAGTGACATAAATCAACGCTCGGCTAACTCAAGTCGGAACGTCAAGTATGGTAGGAGCTTGAGGCCAAGTGTTGATGACAGGCTTTGTGCTTAAACTCCAAGCCATGCCTCATTAACTCAAGTGCAGCCAAATATCAAACCCGTTTTAATGATATGGATTGATCATGGGGAAGAATCCATGGGCTTGATCTCTAGTTGACAATGCAACATTGCCATTAACTTAGCTAAGGACATACCAATGTTCTTGTCGTGTACTGCCAGAGTTGGAATTTGATGGGCATTTTCCCGTCTTTGATCATTTTTCCCATCAAATACAGGTTAAAATATGCCAAGGCCGTTTTATTGAATGGCCAGAATATTTCATAAAATGACAATTTGACGGTTTAAGTTTAAACCAAAATTTTAATACGATCCTAACAGGCTGTTGACGGATTAATTTTCCACCAAAACGTCATTAATCCCTTTAAACAGGTGGCAGGGATGGAGCTTAGAATGGTGACACAGTGCACCATCCACGTGTGATGTGAATAATTAATTTTTATGGGCATCGGACCATCGGTTAATGGCACTGGGTAGACGCCGCACACTGGTAGGTAGTGTGCCATTGAATGCCATTGAATGCCGCTCAGGCCTCGGTGCTATTTGTGTAATATTGAGGAATGAGGATCTAGTTCCAATGTTCCATTGGGGTGAATCCGTGGACCTAGGTAACACTTTTTGGCAAGCGCATTTCGGCAAAAACAGAAAAACGCACCTCGGTCGAGGGCTTGTTAAGCCCTCGATCGAGGTCTTAATATCTCGACCGAG
>LPNX011007107.1:195217-216646 GCA_001517045.1 Pseudotsuga menziesii
AAATAATTAACAAAAAAATATGCACATCATAGTGCATTTTATGTAGATCATGCTCATATATTTATTTTTTAAAAATTATTAATGCAATATTGAATTACTCTACGTGGACACGAGCCACTTATTAGCTTCTTCAAATTTTTAAGGTCACACAGCTCATTAAATGCAAAAATTCACACATTAATGACATCGGAATATTTAAAAAAAAATATCACTATGAAGCCAACATAATATTCTACAATTTGTTTTTTTACTGCAAGTCAAAATTCACATGGCATATATGCGTTTTGAGGGCTTTTATCTAGCACATGAGTAAAAAATCAGGTTTTCAGTGCCAAATTTGGCCAAAAAGTGTTACCCATCTTCATGGAATCACCCATTGTCCAGACTCCAAACTCCCAACATCTCATTCGGAAATCGGCACTAGGCACTGGCAGTGGGCAGTGGGCAGAGCAAGAAATGAGAGGCATCTTGGAGACTCCAAAGTTCAAACATCTCATTCGGAAATCTGCACTGGGCACTGGGTAGAGCAAGAAACGAGAGGCAGGCCGCAAGCTGTAGCAATATGAGGCAGGTCGCAAGGGTTTGATTCTCTTTATCGCCAGTGGGAACATTCCCCGTTTAGTGCTTGTTGCCAGTGGAGAACGAAGCTCGATCTTCTTCCTACTCAGGTTATGCCACAGAGATTGGAGAACTAGGTTTGCCGGCAGGCCAGGTTTGGTGGGGGCCATGGGGCAGACAAGTTACACTTCCTAGGTTCTCTCCGCTTTGCATCTCTATCACCTGCAGAGTATCTAGAACCCTAAAATAGAGGCATGATTCATGAATATAGGCTTGCTGGACTGGAACAAAGACAAATGAGCTTCATGGGATTAGAGAACGTGGATGAGATCAATGCTTTTTTCTCAATAATTGTTTAATTGGGGAGATTCAATTTTAGGTACATTCTATTTCCATCTTGACACTGTAGGGTGGGCCATATTTTGTATCCATAAGTTTATTCATTCCCGACTTGATTCTGCATTAGTGCATTGCTATTAGAATTTATATGCATAATAGAGGGGAGTGTTTTGATGGTTTTGATCTCCCAGAACCTCTAGGCCCATTTATTGTGTTGGTCCCATTTCTATTTTCGTTTCTGGTACCTTAGCTGAAAAACCAGAAACTCAAGATATTGAAATCTTTCTGGAAATTACCTTGATGTTTCCTACTCTTGAGCTGAATTCAACAACCCAAAAATGATGATGGGTTTTCAAGAAATTGAGATTTAGGGTTTCTATAATGAACTTGAATATAAACAGGCTGTAATATTCCATTGTTAGTGGCTTAGAATTTTCTGCACAGAGCACATATGATTGAATTTATTTCTATCTGGGCTACATCGTCTTATTCAACTTCTTAATGTCAGATATTTTTGCATGCATGTTTCCTCTACTTCCAATGATAAATGACTTTTCTCATATGTGACATCCTCATCATGCCTTGAATAACCATATGTGACATCCTCATCATTGACATGAATAACCACATTATTGCTTGACATTGATGTATCATCCACTCTATCGTCCACTCTATTAGTGATGAATCATTGACATGAATAACCACATTATTGCTTGAATTTAAACTTATACATGCTGTAAGAAACTTACTATGTGTTGGAAACTAGGGTGCACACATTATACATACAATGGTAGATAGAGAAAATAAATAAAAGTCATTTGTTTATTAATGCTACAAAAATACATCTCTCACACACAAAACTTTGAAAAATAAAAATTGGTCAAACATAGAAAAATAGGCAAAAATACAATAAAAATGCACAAAGCATTGCAGACCTACACACACACTCTCTGATACATTGCCTCTTTTTTTTCTTTCCATAGGAAAATCTCGCTGGGAAACTTCAAGGGATGCTTCCCCTCTTTCCTGGTATCCCTAATAAACCTATCGGCATAGGCTAGTGCAACTCACCCAAGGGGATTTGAGCTAATCCCTTGGGCTTACTTTGTCAACTTGTATTCCACAACTTGCACCAAATTGTGTGGAAGAGATAGTTTATAAAGAGTCAACCTCTTGCCTGCCACAGATGTGGAAATAGTTCAAAAATATTACATGCTTTTATTCCAGTGTCGTGCTTTAGTTTTGAACACTTTAATGAGGCACAAAAACTGGGCAATACTGATCATAGCCTTGATTGTTATCAAGTCAAGGTTCCACTTCGGGAGTCTGAAAGGGTATGATATCTAAGGCTGTTATTTAGTCAGAAATTTTACAGTTAATTCAATCTCTAACTGACACTTAATTGTTTATGTTTATATCTATAAATGTTGTTATTTTTTTTAAGTACTTCCCTTAAGCTCAAAGAGAAATATAACAATTTTCCCAAAGTGGTTGGGCCCCCCAAGTGTCCTGTTTACATGGGAAAAGCAGGCCCTTGAGTAGAAAACTAATGAACATAATCACTTATGTTCTGCTAAGTTGTTGTGACAGGGTTTCATTCTTCTGTCAAGATTCAAAATCACCAAGGAATTGCACCAGACCCTTATTACTTATATCTTCAGGGGAATTGACCCTGGTGGCTGGCCTGATATGCTGCCATCTTCACTACTGAATGGAAACCCCATTGGCATAAATATTGGTGACTGATGAACACCAGCCATGAATTACAAAAAAAAATCTCATTGTTTTTCCATTGATGATTTTCAAATGTTTACACAAACACTTATCACTTTTTGTGCTAGTGATCTTTTAGAACTCCCTTCTTTTCTATATTTCTTATGAATTTGTGTTTTGCCTTTTCTAATGGATTTTTTACTAAACTGCAAAACTTATAAAGCTACATTTTTAGTTGGACTTTTTATGGAGCTCCAATTTCAATCTTTGCAAGTGCAATATAGTTTTTTTTCATAATATCTCCTTATTCTCGAGATTTTGATCACTTGAACAGGGATTCACCCATAACATTCACATTTTCTTTATGAATTCTTATCTCCTCCCAGCAGAGATATAACTTTGGATGCAATATAATGTGATAGTATGGGGTGGTTTTACTGGTTTTTGTATTATTGTATTTTGGAATGACGTATTTGAAATGCCATCATACATTCCCTTATTTTTATTGCTTTATCTTTAATACCTTGTAGACATGCTAAGCTAGAAGTGATTGGATTGTTTAGAATTTCAGTTTGTAGCAGTTAGAATCTTGTTGACATGTTAAGCTATCAAATTTGACACTAAGATGGAACAAGCGCAACTAGACTTTAATCAAGTTCTAGCTTGAGGAAACTGAAAAACAATGAACATACATCAGAAGTATTACCCTGCCATTGAATGTCGAGCGGCATTCAATGGCATTCACTGCCACTACCAGTCTGCCATTAACCGATGGCCCATGACATTTATTATTTGAATCAAATATCATGCGGATGGTGCACCGTGTCACCATTCCAGCCCTGTAAGGTGGAAAACACTGTTTAAGAGGCTTAATGACGTTTTGGTGGAAAATTAAACCGTCAATTGGCTGTTTAAAGATGTAATGACATTTTGATTGAGAATTAAATCGTCAGATTGACATTTGACGAAAAATTTCAGCTGTCAAATTTCAACTCTACGTGCAATGATGTGAACAAGCGCAACTAGAATTTAATCAATTTCTAGCTTGAGGAAACTGAAAAACAATGAACATACATCAGAAGTATTCCCCCCCCAAATGTGGGGAATCATGGAATTCATCCTTGACAGTGAAACTAACATAAATATTAATGATCTTATGAATGAGGCTTAGAAAGTAGTAGTGGGAATGAGGATTTTGAGTTGGTACATATAACCATAGTAGCAATATTTTGCCATATTTCCCTTTCTACTCAGAAACCTGCCCTGGCTTGAGTTGAGGGGATAGAGAATTGACCAGCTCGGAGTCCTCGGTCACCCAATCCACAACCCTCTTACCAAGCATGAAACCATAGGGGGAATACAAAAATGGTAGTTGCAGCCTGCTAGCATGTTGCATATGTTTATTAGTGTTGAGAGCGATTCAAGCTTCAGCACATACTTATACACGGTACACCAAATACCAAAAAATGTTGAATTCAGTGTTCACACAGTGGCATTCAATGGCATTCACTGCCATTAACCGATGGGCTATGGTGAATTGTAATGGACATTTAATATTTCAGAATTCATGTTGATGGTGCCATCGTGCCAGCCTGCCAGGTGGACATTGATGAACCTTTTGGATTCCAACACTGTTTAGAGACATAATTACATTTTCATGAAAAATTAAACCGTCGTTTTGGCGTTCTACCAAAGACTTCAATCATTTAATAAAACGGGAAAATGCCAAAAGTTGTAACAATATTTCAAGTTTGTTTGTATGTACATATTATCTTTGTTTAAAAAATTATGTTCAAACATGTATAATTTATCATTAATTTTGAAGAGTACTAGTTGTTTCTATGTTTTTTCCATTGTCATTTTAGATTAAATATTCCATATGAAGTAAAATGATTGTTTTTTCTTTGCTATTATAGTAATTTATATCAATAACAATATTACTGTGGAATTTTCATTATGGTTTATCCCTTTGACCCTCGCTTAAAACATGTTTTTTATTGTTTTTATTGTTATTGTTATTGTTTATAGGTATATAGTTTCACTAGAAATGCCTCCAAAAAAGAAGGGGCAATCGACTTTGGACAAATTTTATGGCTGGTCTATAATGCCAAAACCCTCCAATGCTGATGATATTCCATCTATCCCTAACCTGAATGATATACCTGACCTGAATGATATACCTGACTTGAATGATGAAACTAATGAAGACGTAGATGTAGACCTTGTTGACGATTTAGAAATGTTTGGTCATGAAGAGGGTGGTTGTAGTAGTGAGAGGAAAAGGAAGACCTCATGGAAATGTGAATTTCGAGAAGATTGGAAGATCAAACACCCTTGGGTTTATGCAATCAATGTTGTCGATGGCTTTACTCACATGAAATGCAAGCTCTGTGAGAAATACAAAGCTCAAGGTCCATGGGGTATTGGCACTTGATGCAAGACAATTCAGTATGATGCTGTGGCAACTCATTCAAAATCATTTATTCATCAAACATCAGTTCAAAAAAATTTGTATGAAACTCAAAGATTGACAAAGTCCATTCCAGAACACATTATGCGTATTAATGATGCCAACAAGGACAAGGTGATAACCACAATGAAATTAGCATATTTTATTGCAAAAAAGGATATTGCAATTGCTACTTATGAAGATCTTTATCAACTTCAGATGCACTTGCAGACTCCAAACATCCCTAATCGAGTAGATTATTGTTCCTATTTTAATAGGAAGGCTGCCATAGAATTTATTGAGTGTATCTCAAATTACCTTGAAGAGATGCAATCTGAAAAAATGTTGGACAGTCCTTTTTTTTCTATAATGTTGGATGAAAGCATAGATAATAGTTTGGAACAACATCTTGTTGTGTATTCTACTTACTTGGAATCAGGAGGCTTAGGGCCTCCAATATCACAGTTTATGAAACTTATCACTGTCCCTGATGGAAAAGGAAAAACCATTTATGATACATTCATCAGTCTAAAAGAAACAAGAAAATTGCAAAATGAAAATTTAATAGCAGTTTCTACTGATGGTGCTTCATCTATGCTAGGGAGTGAAAATGGATTTGTCACATTTTAAAAGAATGATTTGCCAAATTTGATTGGTACTCATTGCATTGCACATCGCGAGGCACTTGCAGCGTCAGATGCTTCAAAAAAGATACCAGAATTCTTGTTTGTTGAAAAACTAGCAAATAAGGTGTACTCATGGGTTGGAAATTCAGCAAAGAGAAATAATGAACTCATTTCTTTACTAGAAGTAATGGAATTGGAATCCTTGCAAGTTCTTCAAATCCATGGGATTTGATGGTTATCTAGGGGATAGGTAGTTGAAAGGCTTGTTACATTGATTCCTACAATTTTGAGCATGTGGAAAAAAGAAAGAAAAAATTCATGGTATCACAAGGCAAGGATTTTCTCAGTTCAATTTTGTCTAAATATGCTTGCTAATGTTTTGATAGAATTGAATAAACTAAACAGAAAATTCCAAGAAGATAATATAGATGTCACCACGCTTGGAATAACTATTGATCATACATTAAATACTCTTAAGAGGTATTTTTGTAGGCCAGATTCTTTTGCAGATGGTGCAACATATCTTAGTAAAGTCTTAGAAGACTCTAGAGATGGATTCCTTGAAAATGTTGACAAAGAGGGGATTACACACAGACATGATTTGTTGTATATTCCAATCCTGAATGAGCACATGTCACAACTGATGGCAACACGTATCGAGGGCTCCCTTGATAGTTGCATACAACTTACAAGGAATTATGTCCAAATATTGATAGAGAGCTTCAATTCAAGATTCCCAGATCTTCATCTATTTAATGTAGCAATATTGTTTAGTCCTTGCCACTATCCATCAAATTTATTTGTGATAGAAACTAATGCAAAATAATGGCTTGAAAGACTATTTTTGCATTTGTAGCACAAACTATGCAATGAAGGTGATAATGTACCATTTTTTGACATTGCATCTTGCAAAACAAAATTGTATGAATTTATTGATGTTCTTCATTTAAATGGAGAAAGATTCCCTATGAAAGATGCATGGAAGGTATTTTCTCAAATAAAAGATTGGCACTCTAGGTATCCAAATATGTTAAAATTATGGCAAGCAATCCTTGTCATTCCGGCAAGCACTGTTGCATGTGAACGAGGGTTTTCAAAACAAAATGTAATCAAAGATATAAGGAGAACAAGGTTGTCAATTAACACGCTTGATACATTAATGCGTGTTTCATTAACAGGGCCTGACATATCAGAGGTGGATTGGCAACGCGTTTATGAGATTTGGTGTAGTTCAAAAGATAGGAGAAATTAACTCGGGCACTTGATGCACTCCTGGGCATGTATTGCAACAGTTTTGATGAGTTAGTCTTACATAATAAGACTGCTATTTTATTTTTGTCATGTTTCCTCCTTATCAACAGTAATCTACAGTAAGCTAGGAAACATTTTGGAGCTACAACAGGCTCTTTTCAGTAGTACCTGAAGTTCTGAACTATATGCTACAACAGTGAGGGGGATCCTATAGCAGCCTTACAACATTGACTTTCAGTTATAGGAAAAAGGACAATATACCAAGGTGGGAGTAACATTAATTTTGGTTATGGGAAGGTCTTATCCTTAGCCATATATATTGATAAAAAGAAGAATGAAACCCTTAATACATCTACACATACACATTGTAGGAGGCTTGTATAGTGAAAGGGCGGTTTTCCTTGCCATACTATAGTTACCAGCCAATACCCAATGCTCACCCTTTCACCAACCAGCGATCCTTGTTTTCTCTATAAGTGGTTATCATTTTTGTGAAGATTCCAGGTCTGAAATAAATTATATCAGACCTTATTTTGCCAAATATTATTGTGGTGAATGTGTTTTAAATCTACAGTACTTTCAGTATATATATGGAGGATCTTTCTCTTGAGGTTTCTAAAATTGGTAAGCATTGTTGAAGTTCTTTATTCCAGACAAACTGTCTGAAGAAAATACACATTATAGAATGTTTGTACAGTGAAAGGGTGTTTTAAAGTTTTTCCAGCCCATACTATAGTTACCAGCCAATACCAAGTGTTTACTCTTTCACCAACTAGTGATCCACGTATGTTGTGTAAGCGGTTATCATTTTTGTGAAGATTCCAGCTGTGAGATAAATTATATCAGACCTTATTTTTCCAAATATTATTGTGGTGAATGGCTTTTAAATCAGCAGTACTTTCATTATATATATGATGGATCTTTCTCTTGAGGTTTGTGAAATTGGTAAACATTGTTGAAGTTCTTTGTCCTAGTTTGAAGAAAATACACATTATAGGAGTTTTGTACAGTGAAAGTGTGTTTTTCGATATATTTCTATCTCAGAACTTGGGAATGCTATCCACAAGTTCTCGATCAAGGAACTTGTACCTGTGCAAGGTCTGCAAATGCTTTGGGTTGCTAGTATATCTGAAATATTCGGTTTGGATTTTCTTTCTCACCTTAGTAAGGGAATGGCATTATTTTCCTACATCCCACTCCAGATAAACTAGATTAGAAGCTTTTTTTGTCTTCTAAATCCCAACAGGGATGTAGACAAGCAAGTGCCAATACATGTTAAATATAGTGCACAGGTACAAGTTCATGGCCGCAAGTTATGAGATAGAAATATATCAAAAAACACCCTTTCACTATACAAACCTCCTATAATGTGTATTTGAGAAGTCACGATACATGTTGTCATGACTTCTCCTTATATAGTGATGATAAAAATATATGGAACACACACGAGAATATACTTTGAGAGAAAAAAGATTAATGTCGTTGGTCTTGTTGGTCATGTGGGTAAAAGGGGTTGTTTCCCCACCTTTATTGTACACCTTGGTCTTATGGGTATGGAGGTTGCCTTGCCACCTTGTTGTGATGCTTAGTTGACTTATGGTCCTTTTGTCCCTAGCACCCTTGTTGTATGTGGTACCATGACCACCTTTGGTATGATGACTTAACCTTATTGTTTTTATCTTATATTACCACTTGACTATTAGTGTACCCTATCCTAAGTCAACCTAAAATTATTTTATGTTATGTTTGGAAACAACCCTAAAAGACATGGGTTAGTGGATAAAACTTTCTAGAAGCCTTGTTAACATTATAAATTCAAGTATTGAATTTCATTTTAGAGAGTGTGTTGACAAGAGAAATTTGAAGATATGATCTTTCACCTGTCTAGGGTTTGCTGCTGCTAATAGATTGACGTCTAGGGTTTTGTTGCTATCTGTGAGATGTTGCCACCTCTCCTCTTAGCCTGCTAGTGTTTTTGTCTTCCAGTTCAAGTTGTTGTTGTTATGAATAATTTGTGTCAATCTTCTCAGCTTGTTAAGTGTCGCCTTCACATGTGTTGATCTTCCTTGAGATGGGAATAATCTTTTGTAGGATGCTAATTCTGATAGAATCCCCTTAGGGTTGGGTTCTGGCTTATCTAAACCCCTTAGGTTTGAACTATGATTGAGTTGCTAGCTAGGCCATGACTGTGTGGAACCCTTCTTGAGCTAGGTCATGACTGGGTAAGACCCTTCTTGGGTAGTTCATGACTGTTTGACCTTACCTTAACTGAACCATGGACTGTCAATTCTTTCTCTAGAAGGTCGTGACTATTGATGAATTTTTTTAGCCCTCTTTGATAGGTCATGACATTTTTGTGACTTCCTAGATTGGGTCGTGATCACTGTTGGCTGCCCAAACTTAGGATGTGACCCTTCTGCTATTTATTAGAGCGGGTAATGACCCTTGGTACTTGGGGTTGTTCAGACTTGATCTATGAATCTTGGATTCCTTCTATGCTGGGCTGTCACCTTGTGTGTGCTCAGAGTTGTGATTCTTATGGGTTGTTAGGACTTTGACTTGAGCTTGTTGGGTTGCTAAGATCTGAGTTGTGACTTGCATTAATCTTCTTGAACTGGTTGTGATCCTGCTGGTGCCTAACTGTGTTTGGGGCTGGGTATCACCATTGGGGTTTTCACACTTGGTGACTGAGTCATATTGATTGCGACTATATGCACCTAACCTTATTCCTAACCTTTTCTCTCTCAAGGTATGTCAAATTTTTCATTGTTGATCTTGTCCTTTTAATGACAAGATTTGATCCTAAAAGTATTTGAGTATAAGGCTGATTCAAAGCAGATATGAACCGACATTGTTATTTATTGGTTGTTGGTCATTAGTTTGTTTTTTGTACTATATTATTGTTTATGCTACATTGCCTTTGATGAAGTGTATCTCAAGGACCAAATTTAACACAATGACCATTGGAGTGTTAAAGTTGAAAGAGATGAAAGTTATGCTTTCTAAATTTATCTTGCCTTGCTACAGTTGTACCAATTTTGGGGCTGAGTATCACTGTTAGGGTTTTCACACTTGGTGACTGATTCATATTGATTGCTACTGTATGTGGGGCTGAGTATCACTGTTGGGGTTTTCACACTTTGTGATTGAGCCATATTGACTACTATTGCATGTGCCTAACCTTATTCCTAACTTTTTCTCTCTCAAAGGTATGCCAATTGTTTCATTATTGACCTTGTCCTTTCAGTGACAATATTTGATCCTAAATGTATCTTAGTATAAGGCAGATTCAAACCAGATATGAACCAACATTGTTATTTATTACTTGTTGGTCATTAGTTTGTTTTCTGTACTATATTATTGTTTTTGTTCTCTACATTGCATTTGATGAAGTGTATCTCAAGGACCAACTTTAACACAGTGACCATTGGAGTGTTAAAGTTGTAATAGATGAAAGTTATGTTTTAGAAAATTATTTTTCATTGTTATACTTTTACTTCTCAGTACCTGATCTGCAATTTTTGCATAAGTTAGTTAAATTGTTAAAAATCCCTAAAATTTTAACAATACACTTGGGTGGCCTGTTAGCACTCAAAGTCACCTTTAAAAAAAACATTTAAATTTTGTCAATCTTGTGTCAAACATCACTATCTTGTCATCCTATGCATCAACTTCTGTAAATTTCCCAGCTCCTTCAAATCAATGAATGTTTGGGTCCTTCACTGAGGCAATATGCTTATACTCCTTTGCTTGCAAACCTCATTTTTTCATTTTCTCCTTGTTTTGTAGAAAATTAAATAAATGAAAAGTTATTGTTAGAAAATTATTTTATTAATTATAAAATGATTTTATATTCAATAATAATTTTTGATTTATTTTAAAAGGATAAATGTTTATTATTAAAATTGGCCTTTTATTCATTTTTAGCTCCACGTCAACTCATTTTCTTCCCACCTAACATGTAAGTGGGAATACGTTTCATGTTAACCTTATAATTTTCATTAAAATATGGTTAGCTTGTCAAGCATTGAACTTTATTTGTGCATGCATAGGAAGTTCCCTCACAGGAATCAATGTAAATGCTCGCTCACGATCAAGCTTTATGCACTACGAGTTGGAAGGAAACAAATGCACCCGGGTATATAAAACTATAAAATTTGTCTTATTTTGTTGCATGTGGACAATGGGAGTGCTCTCTAAATGCAGAATAAACAAGCTAAGAGTTCAAACTGTCCAAGACAGCACATTCACATTATGATTTTGAGTGAGCAGGTGCCAAGATGATTTCTTCAGTTTTCCCAAATGTATTTTAAAGTGTCATGACAAAGATGATAGTCAAACATTCATCAAAAGTCCGAGCTCCAGTGTTCTGGCATTTATGAAATTTATATATTTCGATGGAGCATTTAGCACCAAGGTTACAAAGTCTTTTGTATTTATTTTTCTATATTGTGAAGGATGGATAGAATGTAAAATAATTATCATTTTCCAGGATGGATAGCTTCATCATATATATATTAACTTTGTTTGTCTATTGTGTCATGAAGAGGAATAATATCAATTCCAGGTTGAAGAGCAAGCTTGTTAATAAAGCTAATGGTCGAATCATTGCACAAAACATTGATATGAGGTTTATAGGACATCTGGCAGCAAAATTTGGAGTTGTTGATTCTACATGTGGCAGCTAAAAGGTATCAAGGTTTCTAAATCCCACTCCATTTCTCATTTGTTGTTCGTATATAATGTCCTTCTATTTGGTAATGGTTATGTAGAATAATGGCAATGTTTCAGTGGTATCATTAATCTTTTCTTGGCATATGGGGTGGAGGTCATTGTTTTAAAATTATGCATCCATTGTAATGAAGTTGAGAAATAAGACTTAGACAAAATCCTAGGCCTCTTCACCCTTCAGATTGATAAAATTGATAAATATTTTAAGTACTTAGGCTATTTCATAAATCCAAACAGTTGTTATACAAAAGACTAGCTTTGGATCCTTTAAAAAGTGGAGAAGAGGATCAATTGCTGGTATTTTAAATGGTTATCCTAGGGCGGTAGATTAATCTTAGTCAAATCCATCCTAGAAAGTATCCTTGTTTATTGGATGTCTATGGTTAGGATCCCTATGTCTATCCCGCAGTTTATCAGAAAAAAAATATGATGAACTTTCTTTGGTCATGATGGGGGGGTAAAAGTAAATTTCAATTGGTCAAATGGGAGAATATTTGCTTACCTAAGGTGTTTGGAGGATGGGGAATAAAGAGCCTACAGTGGTTCAATCATGCTCTCTACCTTAAGAGTCTTTGGTGTGGGTTGTTTGGACCAAGTTTGTGGAATGAGGTATTCATATCTAAGTATCTCAAGAAATATTCAATGGAATACTGGATTAGAAAGGATGATAAGTGAATATCTTGAGCCTCCAACATATGGTATGGTTTTACTAGAACCTTTCCCTGATTAGGGTCCTAGATTTCATGGAATATTGGCAATGGTGAAAAGGTGATCTTGGGTATTGACTCTTTTGTTGGGGGTGATACTTTCTATAATATTCCTAGATCCTTTGGTCTCATATTTATTTATCTTGGGACTAACTAGATTAACACATATTAGAGCTTGTGATTATGATTTTAATGATGTTTCATACTGGTTTATTACTCAAGATTTGGGTTTATTAGGTGAAATGGCCTTGGAATGGTCTCATTTCACTGCAAGTCTTAATCATTTGGGAATCAGAATCAGCAAGGAGACAGATTCTCTTCTCTGGGTTTCAAATTCTAAGTCTGGACAAATCGATGCTAAAGAATCCTACAAAGCAATCTCAACCTCCTAAATTGGAACAATCCCTTTTTGGCGGCATAACAAATTGCGGAAAGGAAATTATCCTTTGAAAATTAAATGTTTTGTTTGGCTATGCTTGGAGAAAAAGATCTTGACTTGCGATATTTTGATGAAGAAAGGTTTATCAGGACCAACAATTTTCATTCTTTGTAAAAGCAATGAAGAAACTAGTCAACATATGTTTGTTGATTGTCTTTATAGTCAAAAGGTTTGGCTTGAGATCCTCTCCAAGCTATAGGTTCCTTTCAATTAGCATTTTCTATTGCTAGAGGTTTTGTTGCTACAATGGTTTAAATCCTTTCCACATCTTAAATTGTTTCCCTTGTTTGTTATGTGGGGTATCTAGAGAGCCTGCAACATTTTGATTTTTGAAGATAGCATATAGTCCCCAATTAGAGTTAGTATTGAAGTATTGAGTTATTTTAATGAATTTTACAGAGCTCCTACAAACAAAAGTTCAAGATTGATTCATGATCCTAAGTGCACTTCTAGGTTTCCTTATGGGTATTTCTATGATGCATCAAAAGATATTCTTTGTGGTCGGGGCATGGTCATCAAGATGGATTCATACCATTATTTTCTATTGAGGATGAGTTATGGGTATGGGAGCAACAGTTGAGCCAAACTAATAGCTCTATAGGGCCTTCAAAATTTTTCTGTTCTCATAAACATCCTGGAAATCCATGTGTTTGGGGATTCAAAAGTGATAGTGGACTGGGCCAATGGTATTTCTACACTACAAGTATCCTTATTAGATCATTGGTTCGGCAGGACAATGCAACTTATGGACACGCTCATCTCTTTTTTTTATCAAGCATGTATTTCAGGAGCTTAGTGTTTTAATGGATGAACTTTCAAAGAAAGTCGTGGGTGATATTGAAGGTCCTCTTTAACCTTGATCCCTCTAATGAATTTTATGATGATGATGTTATTATCGTAGCTTATCATTATACCTGCCAATGCACTAAAACGTTATTAGTGACAGGGACATATTTGCACTAAAACATTATTACTGACAGGGACATATTTAAGTAAAACGTTATTACTGACAGGTACATATTTAAGTAAAACCTTTAGTGAAGGGTGATGTGAAACCCAAAAACGTAAAAAAAAATTTGTTTGACAAGTAATATTCTAGTGAAATTCCAACACTGTGTACTGCATTAAACTCTGTCCATTAATGTATTGCATTGGAATATGAAATTGACAGGTTCTATTTATGGTTGGAAACTTGGAGGCCATGCAATGCATCAAACAGCCTTACTTATAGGTGCATTCCAATTTGCTAGAATGAAAAGGGTTCTCATCCCCAAACCTGGATCCACCGCTAATAATAAACCATTTTAAATTTTGTCCCCTATAGACCAAGTAGTCTATCGATCCGTCACCTTGTCCTGTTGTCCACGCATTTGTGTTTCCCGGTGTTGGTAGGTGCAGCCGGTTGGTCTGAATGAGGTGCGTGATCTTCAGCTTTCTTCAAAGAAATTTACAATGGATATAAATTCAGGAATTAAATTCACTTCTGGATCCTCTGAGCTCCATTCCTTCTTCGTTGTTTACAATGGATATTCCCTATGTTGGCTTCCTAGATCGGGTTCATACAGAGGAGCTAAAACTCCGCTCTCACCGCCTATGGGATGTGCCTCATCCATGGCTCAATTTATTCATTCCTAAGAGCAAAATAGCAGAATTCGACGCAGCAGTTTTCAAAGAAATGCTTAGAAATCCTCGCTATGGCCCCATTCTTATCTACCCAATGAACCATAATAGGTAGGAACGCTTAAATCCGCATTTCGTTCCTCTGGCCACTTGTTTCCAATTAGCAATCCGTTCTATTTATATTTCTCACTATTTTAACGTTTTGTCAGGTGGGATAGCAGAATGTCAGCACTAACGCCTAACGAAGACGTATTCTATTTGGTAGCTTTCTTGCGCTCTGCCAGACCATCGTCTACTAACAGCTTAGAGTATTTGATAGATCAAAACGAAAGAATATTGAGCTTCTGTGAACGAGGAGGTATCGGTGCCAAACAATATCTTCCACATCACAAGACAGAGGATGATTGGAAAAAGCACTTCGGGGAAAAATGGAACAATTTTGTTGAAAGAAAGCTTACATATGACCCAAACGCCATCCTAGCCCCTACTAGAGAATTTTGTGAGTCACATTATCTCAAGCGGTTATTGAAGCATTTTTTTTTAAGTGTATTATGCTTTGTTTTTTTAATGTCTCTACCATCTTTTCCATGAATTATTTGCTATTCATAATAGTTGCCACAAAAGACCAAATATGGTATTTTCCATGAATTATTTGGTATTTATAATAGTTGCCACAAAAAGACCACATATTTGAAAACAATTTTTTTTTTAAAATACATCAAACACTGAACACTAAGAACACTTGGAGGATGAAAAATCATTATATTCCATTATCTTGTTTAACTTTTAACATTGACAATAATAGCTCCAACACTATGTACTACAATCTTAATTGATTAAATCAATAGTTTCCTCATATTAATTAAATAAGTAAAAAACATCGTTTAATTTTTAACATTGACAATAATAGCTCCAACACTATACTACAATACAATAGTGCAATCTTAATTGATTAAATCAATAGCCTCCTAGTACTAATTAAATAATTGAATAATAATCAAAAGAACAGCATGATAAAAGACATTAATGGATGTCTAAACAATTTATGAAGGAATTATACTATAGATATGTCATATTGTACCATGATGTATTCAATCACACTAATATAATGTTTCAAATAATTGAATAATAATCAAAAGAATAGCATGATAAAAGACATTAATGGATGTCTAAAAAATTTATCAAGGAATTGTACTATAGATATGTCATATTGTACCATGATGTATCCAATCACACTAGTATAATGTTTCAGATTATTAAAAAGCATAAATAGATATCCAATATTTCTAAAAAGGAATTGAACCTGCATCTTTATATATATATATATATACCTACCAATCTTATTATGATGAATAATAAAGCATTTAAAAACCCTTAAAGCATTTGAAAACCATGAAAGCATACTTGCAAATTCATACTAGTTGCATATCTTTGTTTCTCGGGTTGGGTTTTCGATTGATTTCGATTGATTCAGATCCCACCAAGAACCACCAGATTTCTTACCCTAACCAGTGGATTAATGCTAGTTCTATCCATACCAGTGAAAGCTTCTCTAGTCCTCCACCTTTTATATTTCCAAGCCTGCATGTAAAACCATTGACACGCGATCAATTACAAAATAGAGTCATAAAGCTTCTCTAGTCCTCCAACTTTTATATCTCCAAGCCTGCATGATCAATTTCAATAATCAACTTTAGCAAATACATTTGGCAGGGACTCGATGCCTATGCAGCCCATCTTGTTTATCATTTCAAGTGGTTAAAACTCCCAAAACTGTTAATTACGAATCTTTTGAGAAAGTCCAATCACCCTACGTTTACACCCACAAACAAATGGTTTTATGCATTTGTTGTTTCCAATATCTTCATTTTCCTTTCTTACTCTTGTTTGTTCATTACTCCCTCTCAGTGAATGAAAGAACCATGCTTCATTATGGCCTCATGGTCAATGAAATAACCATGCTTCAACCATAGAATACATAGAATAGATGATATGAAAGTAATATAATTTGGATTTTGTTTTCTTCATTCAAAAAATTAAAAAGAATATGATATTTGTAATAAATTATCTGGTTTTTTTAATTTTAAATTTAATAAATATGGTTTTTAAAATTTTACTAAAGGATTTTATCTTATTGCACAGAAGAGGTGTATTCTACAACCCAGTATGAGAGAGATATGTAACTCCTTCCATGCTCATCTTCCTTTATAAAAAATAATAAAATATTATTAAAAATAACATGTCCCCTTTAATTAAATTTAAATTATATAGAATTGCATATATATAACCAAAACCATAAACATTGTATTACACATTTAGTCAATATTTCCATTCTAAAAAATTGTTTACATCTTAAGGAATTTGATCCCTCTGGGTGCTTAGTAGATCTCCTTTTAGATGGAGGATCTATGCTAGTTTATATAAAAAAAACATATGAATTCAATGATAGAATTTGAAGTATTGATTATAAAAAGTAACAATGTCTCTTAGATTTGTAACCTAGATATAACAATGTCTCATTTTTGAAGTGATTGGTGAATCTTACAGATATTGTGTGCTTATATGAATAGCCACTTATCTTCCAGATCTCTTCAATCATTCGTTTCAACCATGCTTATGCATTTGTTATTTGTTGAAACAAATATCTGCATGAAATCCTTATAGAATATATTTTTTTCTTCCTCTGCAAGTTTCTTTGCCAGGTTTCGTGAGTAGTACCAGCCTTATTTTTTATCATTTTAGGTAATTAAAACTCTCAAAGTTTTTAGGTACCCGATTTATTAAGAAAGTTCAATCTCCCTACCTATAAATAACCTATGAGAGGAACCGCAAAAACTCTTTCTGACGAAACAATTCACTTCTTCATTTTCCATAATTGCCCCCAGTTCTTCACATAGGTGAACACGAGTGCGAGTGTCAACTATTCAGGTAGTTGTGACTTATTTACAGTAGGAAAGTCAATTTGCTTGCTTTTAAATCTTCCTATTGTAGTGGATTAAGCATAATATTATAGCCTAAGTAGCGAAGGTTAGGTTATGCATCGATAGGTACTAGATCAATTGATTTCTATTTAGGGTATGAAGCTTTCTCATTATTGCATACTGAAGACCATAGATAGATATTATACTGGTCACGGTTGCTACCAGGCTTAAATAATAGTAGAAATCTGAAAAAGAAAAAACTATGTATCTATACAGATAAGTGGATAGTTGCTATGTTGCAAGCTCATGTCGACTCTTGGGACATGGTTGTACTGGAAATTTCTCTTCCTTACTGATCGATGAAAGGATGATTGAGTTTATGGATCATAGAAAAAAAATCAATTTGATGTGGATTAATCGTCAAACCAATTGTGGATCATCGTGAAACTTTAAGTTGATTTTATTATTGTGAAGGTTGAGAAGAGCTAAATCGAATCGCAGTATGTAGATCATGGATCATCAAAGGATGCGCAGTAGTGGATCTGGATATCGATTGGTACAATATCAGCAGGCATTCAATTACATATGTGCTTGTACAGCTAACAAACTATAGCTTTATACAACAAAATTTCCATATTTACTGGGATCTGCGCACACATCAAATAGAAGAAGGAAAAAACTTTGGGCATATATTTCCCTTAGGTTGATTTTGTCCAAACTGCACTATAATTTAGGTAACTAGGTAAAGAGAACATAAAAAAAAGATACCATTCCACAAATAACTGAAAGGCTACATAAAGACATTGATTTTTTTCTAGTAATAAATTACAAACTTCCAGTAACTAGGAAACTAGAGATATCATAAAGAAGTGGAAGACATAGAATTTTTTTACAGATCGAGACATTTAAAAAATTAAAAAAATTAGTAGGTTAAAGAGAATTGGCTTGTCCTTATCATGCTTACTCTTACATGGTCGAGATCTCGGAGTGAGAAACCTATTTTCAAATTAAAGATCTATCAAGTCTTTTTTTTTCCTCTAACATACTTACTATTCTTGGACAATACCAGGAATGGATTTATTATAGGATCTGAAATCGGAGCATATGTAAAACTTCTCATTGGTTTCCAGGACCCTACTTACTGCCCCATTTTGTTTTACTTAATTCCATATTCCATTGCTCTTTCATCAAAGATTATAGATTCTCTCGGCTGATGTCAAATTGAAATCCTGTTGTATGAATTGAATGTTCAATTTCATTTGGAAAAAGACATTTATTATTCAACAATGTCTTTGTCAGTTGATCCAATAACATTCTGTTAGATAGGAACAGATTTGATAAATATCGATAAACTCTAGCGACGATAGCTCTGGCTCGATCCTGGAGCATCCATTGCATCAATGTAGAGAAACTTTTTACATCAATCAACTTAACTCTGAAGAAAAGGTTTTGTAATAAAAATATTGACTCAGAAAATTACAAGCATCTCTCTATACATATAAACAAAAATAAATAAAAAATTGTTACAAGTGAAAAGG
Source organism: Pseudotsuga menziesii (assembly GCA_001517045.1). Lineage (NCBI taxonomy): Eukaryota > Viridiplantae > Streptophyta > Pinopsida > Pinales > Pinaceae > Pseudotsuga > Pseudotsuga menziesii. The sequence goes on from LPNX011007107.1 coordinate 214,110, forward strand.
AAAGACCATAGACCATAGTCTATCAGTTCGGATTTTAAAGGTTCTCAACAAACACCCTTCCAAAATAACCCCAAAGTCAGAATGCAAGAGAGATCATTTCAAACTTGGTTCCAAACAAAACTCAAATTAATACAGTCAATCCTACTATATAGACAAATAGACAAATAGATTTGAGCGTAGAAACAAAAACATACTGTAAATAGAGCTTATAAACATTTTTTCTATTAACACCCAATGAACCTAATGAAACCATGAGATAAGTTGGGCCTATTGTTACTCAGAAATTCCTTTTTTTTCATTTATTTTTTCTTCTTTTCTTTTTAAATTTACCCATTTTGATTGTTCACTCTCTTTTCCCTTTTCTACCCTTTTTTTGATTTATTTTCCTTCTGTAACCTATATACTATATATTAACTTATATGTAACATTTAAGATATATATATATTATTGACGCTTCAAGTTTTGTCTAGTGTAGTTATTGCATCAAGAGAATCGATGTGCTCCATAGTCAAGTGAATGGAGAAAGATAAATATCATGGAGCATTCTTTCATTTCTGATAAGTTATTTGAAGAAATCCAATAATGGATAGTTGCAATTTTGAAAAGTTTAAGTGGAGTCCTCATTTTCGAGAAAATGGTGATCATGCATTAAATTCATGATGATGATGATCATCATCATCATCATTTTCATCATGGTTGTGGTGATCACTATAGTCGACATTATTGTCATCATAATTGTCAAGATGATCACTAATATAGGCATCATTTTCATTGGCATAATTATAATAAATCTAAAATAAGGCACTTGATGTATAATATATAAAGTGTAGGCATGTAGGATAATATCATTGCCCCCATGCCTGATCATGCTTCATTAAAAGTAATTGGGGTAGACAATGTTTGTTTAATTCAATATTAAAAATCATAATAATGATCATCAACATGTTTAATAACTCTAAAGTGACTGCATCACTTAAATTCATTTAATTATAGGTAAGAAATACTACTAATTCATGCTCTTGTAGTTTTTATTTAGACATTTTTTTTTATCTTGTAACTAAATTAGTCATTTTTTGGAGTGATCACTTAAAATTGCTCAAAATTGGTAATATTTCACTTAAAAACACTATGGTGAGTAAATATTTTGGTGGTTTAATAATCAATTACTCATGGGGACCAAATTTTTTGGTGGTCTGGTCACTAATTACCTATTTTTCTACTAGTGTAAATACTGCTCCTAGAACTTGGATTTTGCATATGTTCTGAATAAATAACAAAAGTGGTTTTGGATTTTTGCAGCAATTTGTGGAAGGCCTTTTAGAGTTGCAACATAGTAGGGTGTGTGCAAGGAGTTGAGGGTCTCTTTTGGTGCGTTAGATGCAATACAAAACCGAAAAAACAGACATCTATCAACTTGCATGGATATTTTGAGACACTTACACAATGAATCTTGCGATCAGTAAAAAACAAGAAATGTAGGAAATTGAATGACCTTTCCAAATATATAATTTTTTTCTATTGAAAATGTTGTTAACTATATAAAGTTAGATATTTTTTAACAGGCACTTTTTATTTTTGGGACAAATTATAAGGTATATGTTTTGTGGGTGCAGTGTCTGAGTGTCTAAATGATGGAACAAACTTACAAAAACTGGTATACATATAGAGAACATATAGGACTAGTGCACGACTATTTTTCCAATAGTAAAAATAATATTTTTAAATTTGTTTTTAATTATTTAAGAGATCAAACCTCGAAAATCGTACGTCAATTGTGGATGCAGCGTTTGAATGTCTTAATGCAATTATTTGGAAGTGGGTTTTTTATAGCATGTAGAGGTTAGTGTTCTTCAGTGCACCATACAATTTTTTTTTAAATGGTTGAGAAACGAAAAAGATATGGACAAAACACTAACAATGTGTTTTTTGAGTTGAGGAGTGATGACAGAAGATAAATAAGGAAAAAATAGAAAAAATTATGTATTCTTGTTAAGATTTACATATTTAGAATCTGCAAAAAAAACCATATATGTTTCTAAAATCTCATAAAAAATGGAGGTGTGCAGCATAATCAGACAAACCACTAAACACGAGCATATTGGAAATTTGGATATAATGCTGAATTAGCCATGGTTTATCATACTCTAAGGCATAGGCATGTTGAATCCGAAGGAAAGTACAAAGCAGACACATAGGCATAGGAATTCCATGAAAGCATGGGTGGAGGGTCGGCCTTGTCATTTGGTGGGAATCTTTTTTTGAATTTAACCAATACGGGAGCGCGATTTAGTAAAGCAAAAATGCGTGCATGATTCAGTATAAGACAAACGCGTGCGCATTTTATAAAATCCAAACGCATGCGCATTGTAGTTAACATCATTATCATCAACACCATCCTCATCATCATCATCATCACCTTCATCATAATCATCATTACCATCCTCATCCTCATCATCACCATGATCATTGGTCATCGCTCATCCTCATCATCACCATGATCATTGGTCATCGATCATCATCACCATCCTCATCCTCAT
>LPNX011007107.1:216990-230288 GCA_001517045.1 Pseudotsuga menziesii
TGAACAACAACATCATTGTCATCATCCTCATCATCATAATCACCTTCATCATCATCATTATCTTCATCATCATCATCACCATCAACATCATGAACATCATCATCACTGTCATCGTCATCATCATCATCATCATCATCATCATCAACAACATCCTCATCCTCATCATCATCATCATCATCATCATCCTCATCATCATCATTGTCATCGTCATCATTGTCATCATCATTGCCATCATCAACACCATCGTCACCATCCTCATCCTCCTCATCGTCATCATCATAAACATCTTCATCATCATAAACATCATCATCATCATCATCATCATCACCTACATCACCATCCTCATCCTCATCATCACCATGATCATTGATCATCGATCATCATCATCAACATCGCCATGATCATCATGTTCATCATCATCTCCATCTTCATCATCATCATCATCTTCATCATCAACATCAACATCATCACCATCATCATCACCATCGTCATCATCAACATCAACATCATCATCACCAACGTCATCATCATCGTCACAATAGCCTCATCATCAGCATCACCTTCCTCATCATCATCATGAACATCATTGTCACCATCGTTGTCATCATGATCAACATCATCATCACCATCGTCATCATCATCATCATCTTCATCATCATCATCATCATCCTCCTCCTCCTCCTCCTCATCATCATCATCACCATCATCATCACCATCGTCACCATCCTCATCCTTTTCATCATCATCATCATCATCATCATCACCATCATCACCATCCTCATCCTCATCATCATCCTCATCCTCATCCTCCTCGTCATCATCATCATAAACATCTTCATCGTCATCATCATCACCATCATCACCATCATCTTCATCGTCATCATCATCATCCTCCTCTTCCTCCTCCTCCTCATCATCAACACCATCAACATCATGAACATCATCATCACCATCATCATCATCATCATCATCATCATCATCCTCATCATCATCATCACCTTCATCATCATCATCACCGTCCTCATCCTCATCATCACCCTGATCATTGGTCATCGATCATCCTCACCATCCTCATGCTCATCATCACCATGATCATTAGTCATTGATCATCATCACCATCCTCATCCTCATCATCACCGTGATCAATGATCATCGATCATCATCATCAACATCACCATGATCATGATCATCATCATCACCATCATCATCATCATCATCATCAACATCAACATCATCATCAACATCATCAACATCATCATCATCATCACCATCAACATCATGAACATCATCATCACCAGCGTCATCTTCATCATCATCATCATCATTGTTGTCATCGTCATCATCATCATCATCCTCATCATCCTCATCATCATCATTATAAACATCTTCATCATCATCATCATCATCATCACCATCATCACCATCCTCATCCTCATCCTCATCCTCATCCTCCTCCTCCTCATCATCATCATAAACATCTTCATCATCATCATCATCACCATCATCACCATCCTCATCCTCATCATCATCATAATCATCACCATGATCATTGATCATCAATCATCATCATCATCTCCATATTCATCATCATCATCATCTTCATCACCATCGTCATCATCAACATCAATATCATCAACATCATCATCACCATCGTCATCATCAACATCAACCTCATCATCACCATCAACATCATGAACATCAACATCACCTTCCTCATCATCATCATCATCACCATCGTCATCATCAACATCAACATCATCATCACCAACATCATCATCATTGTCATCACCATCATCATCATCATCATCCTCATCATTAGCATCACCTTCCTCATCATCATCATCATCATCATGAACATCATCATCACCATCGTCGTCATCATGATCAACATCATCATCACCATCATCATCGTCATCATCATCTTCATCGTCATCATCATCATCATCCTCATCATCATCATCATTACCTTCCTCATCATCATCATCATCATCATCATCATCATCATCATCATCATCATCAACATGATCATCATCATCACCATCAACATCATGAACATCATCATTACCATCATCGTCATCATCATCAACATCAACATCATCATCATCATCATCATCATCATCATCCTCATTATCATCATCACCTTCATCATCATCATCATCACCATCCTCATCCCCATCGTCACCATGATTATTCGTCATCGATCATCCTCACCATCCTCATCCTCATCATCATCATCATCATCACCATCCTCATCATCATCACCTTCATCAACATCATCGTCATCATCATCATCATCAACATCATCGTCATCATCCTCATCATCATCATCATCATCATCACCTTCCTCATCGTCATCGTCATCATCATTATCATCATCATCAACATGATCATCATCATCACCATCAACATCATGAACATCATCATCACCATCGTTGTCATCATCATCAACATCAGTATCATCATCATCATCATCATCATCATCATCATCACCATCCTCATCCTCATCATCACCATGATCATTGGTCATCAATCATCGTCGTCATCATCATCATCATCATCATCATCACCTTCATCATCATCATCAACATGATCATCATCATCACCATCAACATCATGAACATCATCATCACTAGCGTTCTCATCATCATCATCATCTCCATCAAAATCACCATGATCATCATGTTCATCATCATCTCCATCTTCATCATCATCATCATCATATTCATCATCAACATCAACATCATCATCACCATCCTCATCATCACCATGATCATTGGTCATCGTCGTCATCATCAACACCAACATCATGAACATCATCATCACCATCCTCGTCGTCATCATCATCATCATCATCATCATCATCAACATCATCGTCATCAACATCAACATCATCAACATCATCATCACCAACGTCATCATCATCATCATCATCATCATCATCATCATCAACATGATCATCATCATCACCATGATCATCACCATGATCATCTATCATCGATCATCATCATCAACATTGCCATGATCATCATGATCATCGTCATCATGTTCGTCTTCATCATCATCATCATCTTCATCATCATCATCAGCAGCAGCAGCAGCATCACCTTCCTCATCATCATCATCATCACCTTCATCATCATCACCATCGTCATCATTGTCATCACCTTCATCATCATCATGATCATCATCATCATGATCATCATCATCACCATAAACATCATGAACATCATCATCACCATCGTCGTCATCGTCATCATCATCATCATCATCATCATCATGATAATCATCATCATCTTCATCACCATCAATATGGAGGGATGGACTATGGGAGAAAAAGGAACATATAGGGAGGGATGCAGAGAGAATGAGGGAGGTATATTTAGAAAGCGATAGGGATATGTAGGGATTATTGGGGCCATAGAGAGAAACATTTATAGGCATGAAAAGAAGGGAACACTAAAAGCATTTGTTTTGTTGCTAGCCATAGAAAACATTTGCGAAGTTATGATCTTATTCGTTGCCCTAGCCGTTCACCCACTCTATTAATTGTGCTTAACCATATTGCATGAGCGTTATACCTATACAAATCGCGTATGCGTTTTTACTCTATATAATGCGTGTGCGTTTTGGGAGTGTAAAAACAGTGGATTGTTCTTGTCCAGGAGCAACTTCACTCTATTTTTATGAATTTATCCAATTACTGCGCGTTTTTTTCAGGAGCACGAGCCCTCCTGTGAAAATACTCACAATTTACACATTCTCCATCATTCTTTTTGTTATGCAGGTGCAACATTGAGGATATCTTTCATGGTTGAGGAGCACACAGGATAAGATATCAAGCTTCAATGTCATTTCATGGTGATGGTGGATATACACAGTGGTACAAGAAAATCAGCTTGAGGAACAATTTATGATTTAACTTTCATTTGCTTATTATTCAAGAGAACCAAAGGTAAATTTTCCCATTCATTATTGTTTTGATGGGAAATATGAACAATTGAGAAGGAAGATTGAAGCACCTTGAAGGATCAATAGTTATAAAGCAAGTTAAAGGTTTGAAAGCTTGTAATTGAGCAACAAAAACAAACATTATTGACATTGACCATTGTGGTGATGGGGAATGTACATAACCAAGGAAGAAAATCAGCAAGGAAGAAGAGACCTCAAGAAGTCATCGAAGAAGAGAAAGAAAAGAAAATAATAGGCATGATGAATCGGAGGCTTTCTTTGGAAACTAATCCAAATCCAATTATAGAGGATACGATGGTTCATCCTATTAATCCAGCACAAGAAAAAAGGAAGCATTCACTAGAGGGACATTCAATTTCCACAATAGTTGTTGAACAAGCACCCCATGGAAGTATTCAAGAAGCAAAACGTAGGTGCTCATTAGGGGATGTTTCAAATCCCACATCAAGTCAAAGTGATAAGTTACCATCTCAAGACAAAGCTCATGAAGAGGCGTTGTACATAGAGCCTACTGTTGAAGAGGCGTTGGACATGGAGCCTACTGTTGAAGAAGAAAATATTATCCGGACCATCAATGAGGATGTTGGACTTCCACCATCCAACTACCAGGAAGAGAATGAAGGACAACAAGTTGCTACTGAAACGCCAAAGTGTATTGTTGATGCTCTAGATGATAGAAATCCAACCCCCTTACCTCCATTAGAAAGCACGCGTCGAAGAACTCTGAAGCATATACACGTTGATGAAGGACTCCTCAATTCCATTGAAGGTACGCTATCTAAACGTAGTATTGCTTATCAAACTCAACATATACTAAATAAATATTTTGTTTCTAAATGTGATGGAGATAAATGTAGATTATTTTTATCATTGTTAAAATCTAGGGACATGGATATTGTTAGGAAATCGTTAGGGATAAAGATGATAAAGCCTTATGGACCAAGTTCTCATATAGTTAAAATCTTAGTAGATGCCTTTGGTAAAATTGGTAAGAACACACGGTCAAAGGACCGCAATGCGGCTCGTCATGTGTTGTCACAAGCAATTGTAAATAAGAACACTAGGGTCCTTCGTTTTCTCAAGCCTACATCTAAACTAGTTAATTTGAATGTAAAAACCCTCCGTAGGTGTTCTATTAGAAGAGAACATCTTGACACAACCGCCCAGACAAATTTTTGGGCCTTTATTGGTTGGTTGCCACGTCAGGACAGGAAGCTAGTTGATGCAGTAAAGGGACTAGTGCAGAGTTTTTGGCATGATCACACAAGGCCTTCTTCAAACCAGAAGGATGTACTAAAATTGAGAAGGGGTTCAAAGGACCGTGAACCACATATTAAGCACCTTATTGATATAACACAGACATAACTATACGAGAAATTTAGGAATGAACACAGATAATTGAAATTGGGGCAAAGATCTTTTGAGAAATGTAAGCCCTGGTATGTTAGAATAAATTCTCTTTGTAACACTTGTTGTAGATACCATGTAGAATATGGATATTACTATGAAACATTTTTGTACATTCGTCGTATGTTGCATACTAACCATGTTCAGGATTGCTCCTTGACAATACCACCAACCTCATCAAGAGAATTCATTCATAGTATCATGTGCAATAGGCCTGAGGGGAAAACTTACTATGCAAAATCTTGTATGGATGGAATTTGCTCCAACTGTGTTGGAATGGCATTATTGAGCCAATGTATGCACGAGACTGGAGACAATGAATTTGGGAATATGGTTACAGACATGAAAAGTTTCAAATATATCAGCTATGAAATAGTCCCAAAGAAAGAAAGCAAAAAAATACAATTGGTGACATCTCAAGTACATGCATTTATCTATAAATTTATGTTTGAATAGTTGCATTCCATTCCTTACTTACAAAAAAACCTAATATTGAGATCATTTTTTGTCAACAGGTACAAGTTAGTGTATTCGTTAGGGAATTTATTGAAAAGACACATGAATATGTTCAGCATGTCCACTTGGCACGATGGCAGGATGAGAAGTTTAGAATATGCAGAGATACATTTCCTCGTAGTACTATACTTTCAGTTGTTGATTTTGCCGAGAACTACACTCCGCAACCTCAAAATGAGATCCAAAGTCAGTATTATAACTCTGAGCAGGTTTCCTTGATGGTGCATATCACATACAGGCATGGCCCAAATAGCAGTGAAGAGCAAAGAGAAATTCTAAAGGAATATCACTTCTACATAAGTGATGATAGGTGCCATGAATTCCACTATTTACGTCATTGCTTCATCATGTTCTATGATCATTTGAAGGGCAGGAACATACAAATGGATCGACACTGAATTTCGTCTGATGGATGTGCTGGTCAGTTCAAAAATGCACGCATATTTCAATGGTTGTGTTCATTGCATAAAAACTACAAATTTCCACATATGTGGAACTATTTTGAGACTGGGCATGGTAAAGGATAGCATGATGGAGCTGGAGCATGTGTCAAAACAGCCCTACGGAGAGAGGAATTGAAATTATCTACAATATCTACTATTCGAAATGCTCAATCTATAGTCAGGTGGTGCACGTCAGTAATGGGAGAGGAATCAACTATGCGAGTAGAATCCACAAGAAAGAGACATGTGGAGAGATTTTTTTGGGAGGTGGTAGATGTAGATTGTGGCTAGCGTTCCCACATAACACATGCCTAAACACACTTGCACGACCCACTGGAAGCCCTTTTTTATGCACGGTTTCCATTCTATGCCCTGGGTAGGGATTCAACAGGTGTCCCTGAAAGCTTGTAGGAAGTGGGATTCAACGTGCCATAGTCATGACCATTGCTCGGATCGATGAACTGTCATCTCCGTTGGATTTAGGACATCGGGATAGTGCTAGGATGTCCCTCTAATCTAGTTCCATGGAGAAGATACCATTATTTTGGTCAATTTTGGAAACTAGGGTTTTGCTCAGTAAGTGAATGTGAAATTTTTGCACATGGGGATCAAATTCGCATGCTCGACCATGGAGGTGTGGCTAGCATTCCCACATAACACATGCCTAAACACTCTTGCACGACCCACCGAAAGCCCTTTTTTATGCACGATTTCCATTCTATGCCCCGGGTAGGGATTCAACAGGTGTCCTTGAAAGCCTGTAGGAGGTGGGATTCAACGTGCCACAGAATCATGACCGTTGCTCGGATCGACAAACCGTTAGCTTTGTTGGATTCAGGACATCGGGATAGTGCTAGGGTAGCCCTCTAATCTAGTTCCATGGAGAATATACCATTATTTTGGTCAATTTTGGAAACTAGGGTTTTGCTTAGTAAGTGAATGTCCAATTTCTGCACATAGGGATCAAATTCACATATTGGTCGACCATGAAGGTGTGGCTAGCGTTCCCACATAATAAATGCCTAAACAAGCTTTCACGAACCACCAAAATCCCTTTTTGATGCACGATTTCCATTCTATGCCTCGGGTAGGGATTCAACACGTGTCCCTGAAAGTCTACAGGTGGTGGGATTCAACGTGCCATAGAATCATGACCATTTCTCGGATCGACAAACCGTCGACTCCGTTGGATTCAGGACATAGAGATAGTGCTAGGGTGGCCCTCTAATCTGGTTCCCTGGACAAGGGACCATTTTTTTGGTCAATTTTGGAAACTAGGGTTTTGCTCAATAAGTGAATGTCCAATTTCTGCACATAGGGGTCAAATTCGTATATTGCTCGACCGTGAAGGTGTGGCTAGCATTCCCACATAATACATGCCTAAACAAGCTTGCACGAACCACTGGAAGCCCTTTTTGATGCATGGTTTCCATTCTATGCCCTGGGTAGGGATTCAACAGGTGTCCCTAGAAGTCTGCAGGAGGTGGGATTCAACATGCCATAGAATCATGACCATTGCTCGGATCGACAAACCGTTAGCTCCATTGGATTCAAGACATTGAGATAGTGATAGGGTGGCCCTCTAATCTGGTTCCATGGACAAGGGACCATTTTTTTGGTCAATTTTGGAAACTAGGGTTTTGCTTAGTAAGTGAATGTCCAATTTCTGCACATATGGGTCAGCTTTGCAAATTCCTTAACCGTGAACATGTGGCTAGTGTTCTCACATGGAACCTACCTAAACATGCTTGCACGACCCACTGAAATCCCTTTTTGATGCACGGTTTCCACTCTATGCCCTGGTTAGGGATTCAACGGGTGTCCCTAAAAGCCTGTAGGAGGTGGGATTCAATGTTCCATAGATTTATGACCATTTCTCGGATCGATGAATCGTCAGCTCCGTTGGATTTAGTACATCGTGACAGTGCTAGAGTGGCCCTCTACTCTAGGTCCATGGATAAGGGATCTTTTTTTTGTCAATTTTGGAAACTAGGGTTTTTCTCAGTAAGTGAATGTGAAATTTTTGCACATAAAGGTCAACTTGCAGGCGATTGTAGATCTTCCCCTCATACACGAGATGTGAGCATTTGTACAATGAAATGCAAAAGGAGACAATGCCATTACGTCAGTAACCATGTAATGGAAAATGTTTATGTTTAGAAACAAGTGGCCATTATATTATGCCATTATTACAAAATATATATATCTTCATGCTACGAATGCTTCGAATAATACTTCATAAGCATGGATTTATAAAACAAGATTCAAAATAATACTTCTCTAATCAATTTAAACCATAATAAAATCACACATAACGTTTATCTCTTTCAAAGTTGTTACTCGAGGCCATTCATCAAATGCCGTGTACATTAAAAAAATGATAAAATAATGTGTAGGACATACATAATGTGGAGGATATAGTCATAACCATTATTTTGAATCAACCTTATAATACTCGGATACTTTTAGGTTTGATGTGTATCCCGTGTATTCGTTAGATGAAAGACATCATGCCAAACAATAATTTTATTTATGTAGACCACACTCGTGCATCACTTAAGTGTGTCAACTTCGTGCATCCTTTAAACATTTGTTAGGTTGTTATGTGGGTAAGGTGCTTTTCTATTCCACCAAGTTGGATCAGTTGCTTAGCTGTGCTGGGGCTTAAATGTGTATTAGACCTATGTTTCATCTTTTTTAATACAATTTGACATTGTTAATATAACACTGTATATGCAATTGGATTGTGGTAAAAACAATTAAAATGTACATTTTTGTCATTACGTAATATTGTAATTGTGCATTGTTCTCAAATTTATAACTGATATCTCCATGCAATCATAAAATCTATAAAAAATTGGGAACATTACACATAGAAACATTCTTCGACACACATGTATAATCACACTTAAAAGACTGAACCGTGAATATCTCAAGAGCCTTGATATGAAATATTTTTTATATCATGAAAGTTATAATACAAAAATAGAAGTCCTATCTATGGCCTGTCAATTTACATGTATCAAAAACATATTTGATGTACATGTGCAAACAAAAGTACATCTATCCTGGACCGCGCCCCTATACTCTAACTCCGGATTGTACATAAAAATACATATTTGTCCTAGACTAACACATAAAAAAACTAACTTTCTCTTGTTTTTCCTAGACCCCGATGCTTTTCGGCTCTGTCTATGACCACTCTGCATCTCTGGCGATTGCAAATCAATGACAATATTTCCTGATCAGGTAACTGAACTAGTATTGTCCATCAATAACAAAGTTTGAAAATTTAAAATATGACTCAATTGTAAATAAAAAAAACACTCACTACATCCATCGGGGGTATAGGTGCCTCTGGTGTCAAGGGTATAGGTGCCTCTGCTGTCCTCCGCCTTGCAGAGAGCCTCTCTGCCATGCTTCTCTATGAATAAAAAAAAATATGTCAATTATCTCAAGAATTATCAACATGTACATGAATGAGAAAGTACTAATCAATTATGTAAAAAATGAACATCTCACCTAAAAAACCATTTCTAGGGGATTACGCTGGGACTCTTCAGTAGTAAGAGGAGCTATAGGTTGAACATCAACCTCAGTTGCATGCACTAATGGACCAGGGTGTGGCTACATTCACCAAATGATTAAATAGTTAGACATCGTGCATGTCCATAAACAATACAAATGAAATGTACAATTACAAATATTCAAGTAGATGTACCTCAGCGTGACTTATCCCTATTGTAGATGCGGCATTGACAGCAACATCAACAATCCCACTAAGGTTTGGAATGGATGAATCTACATCCTGATGCTGTAAACATGCGAAAATAACTTTAAGAAAAACCACTTGTGAAGTGAATTCATAGCTAACCAACAACTGTCATTGGAAGTGTGTACATTACCGTGGGATGAGTAGGTTGATCCTCATGCACACCCACTCTATTCAAGGAAGAGGGTCCTCATCTGGTGTAAACAACCCCCTTATCTATGTTTGGACTACGGGGAGATCCAAACCAAAGAGGCGGTGCAGGGATCTGCGATGACGTATGCATTCATAAAGTGTTACCATTGTTAGACATGGATTTGAATGGATGGAATAATATGTATTGAAAAAATAACATGTTGTAATATACTTACCCCTTCCTGGGACATATCTCCACCATGGGAGTGACCGCTTCAATCAATTTCTTGCCCCTCTTCATATGCTAATAGCATCTGCAAGTTTAAAAATTATATTTACATTAGCGATCTATAAAGGAGTGTACAGTAAGAAATTTAAATAATTCGAACAAGATTCAATCATAACCCATGTACGTACATTATTCAAGTAATCGTAAATTCCACCTTGGACTATGTCGTTGATATCAATGTCTCTAGCATCACATTCTAAGTGGGGTTCCTACAACTTCAAAAATTGTAAATATTAGACAATTTAATAAATTAATCAAGACTAAAACATGGATTAACAAAATTATATGTAATAAAAAAATGACAAGTGTTTAAATATTACCTCAATGGTGGTTCTTTGGGCCTCGGGTACAACCACACCGTGTGTAGTACCACCCCCCTGAGAGGCAGCAATGTCCTGCAAGAGTAAATATTGCATATATATTACGAATCTTTTAATATGTTACATATAGTATGGAACAATTAAAAATTGAACAATAACAGAGTTTTAAAACAATGTCCTTACCTGACCACCAGTCATCGTAGTGGTACCATGTCTTGGTCCAAGACCATAACAGGGTCCCCCACACAATGTGCAGACATGTGGCTTTCTCTAAGGCACATGGGATGTCGGTCTATCCCCACCAATAGATGTCCCTCCACCACCAGAAGATGGTGGTTGTACACCAGCTGAGGAAGAGGGTGCTCTCTGGTCAATAGTGGTCGTGTGTCGAGAGACCATCTTAGCTAGAGTAAAAAATGCATCCTATGTCTGGGAAACCATGTCATGTGTAGGAGGGATGTCTGCCCTCGGTAGCTGGGCATGGGGTGTAGGTATCTGTGGATTGGAATCTCTATGCCTAGCATGGGGTCGGTAATGGGGCATCCCCATACCAACTCCCTGGAAGCCCAACATGTCAAAATAGTTGACATGTTTCCCCATCACAAACTCTGCATACAATTTTAGGAGGAAGTACATCGATACTTCCCTATTATTGTGAGGGGGAATGTCAAAAACCATGTACCACCTATCCATCCAATTGTCTTTGATGGGTGGAAAAGTGCACCACTCAATAGAAATATGTGGCATGCTGATCTCTGGAATGTCATCTATCCCAGGCAGTCTAAACAATGAATAGATGGCTTATTTTGTTATTTTCAGCTTTTTTACCTCGTTGTAACTTAACCCATCAGCATATTGTTGTCTTTTCCTCTCCCTGTAAGATGCGATGCTATACAAAGCATCATTCAATCCTGCGATCATATCAACAATAGACAATAATGAATCTGACAAAGAGCGGCGGAGCTCATCTCCACCCTTCCAAGCCAAACCAATCTCTCTCAAATGGACAATAAACCTCAGTATCTCCACATTGTTATGATCCATGGTATCCACTGCAATCATAAATACAAATAAAATATCATTAGAAATATAAACACATGATATAATGACATATCTAAGAACTGAAAACTGTATAAATAATGACATATAAATTAAATCTATCATGTAAATTTAAAAATTGATCTTGAATTTTATAGTAAAGAATAAACATTTAACATTTTTTCATTTCATATTTATGTCCTAAATTCAAGTATTAATTCCAATTTTTAAGTACATGCATGTGTACATAAAGTGTCTTGAGTGCATATGTTGATTGCGAAGCTCCTCTGGCTTATTTTAAGGCTTGGATTATGAAGTTTCGTCGAAATTGTGAGGTGCTGATTATTGCCTTTGTAGGACAAGCTCCCAGATTGCGGGTAGAGGCAACAACTAGACCCTAGAATAGGCGTCATAATGTGCTGTTGATGAATAAAATCCCAGTATAGGCAACGATTTTGTTAGATATGTAATTATTTGTTGTAGTGTGATGTTTTTTGGACTCCAAAGGTTATTTAGCAGAACTTTATGGATTTTATGGTTGCAAGGGTTCCACTGGATTAAATATCATGTATGATCTAGTATGTGATTGTCATGTTTAATCAAATACATCAACCTACCTATGTATCATCACGTTCATAGAGTCTATTGTTGAACTTTGTTATCTTGACCTTAACCAAAAAGTACCCTTCATTCAAGACAAAACATTTGTTAAAAGCATGGGAAGCTTCTATACCTTATTTTGACACTTGGATTGGGAATTTTCATCAAAACTATAAGGTGTTTATTGATGTTCTTGGAAGAGCAACTTCGATAAGTTTCATCAAAATTATAAGGTGTTTATTCATGTTCTTGGAAGAGCAACTTCGATATTTCGGATAGAGGCAAGGGATTTACCATGTTTGTTTATGTATTTTAGGGGAATATATGAATTCTACTTGATTTTTTTTTAGTTGTATATGCAAGCTTGCAACATAATTGACAAACTTTTCATATTTGTTAATTTTGGTTTGGATTCACAATAGTGAAGTTCGTTTGGTTTTTATGAGTTAATTGGGGTTTTGGTTTACATTGGGCATGTAAATTACTTATGCAAACTTGCAATGTGCTTGACAAACTTTGCATATTTGTGGATTTTGGTATGGATTCACAAGGATCCTTATGAATATGCATATGGAAATAGTGAAATTCATTTGTTTTTTGAGTTAATTGGGGTTTTGGTTTCCATTGGGCATGGGAATTTTGGTTATGAATTTTGTTAAATAATCAAAATTATTTAATTTTTATCATTAAATTGGGGAATTGGTTTCAATCGGCCAATTACATTGGGGTTCTTGTTTCCATTGGGCAATTCCATTGGGTTTTTGTTTCAATTGGCCATAATTTAATTTAATATGGTTTAATTTTTCAATCTA
>LPNX011007107.1:230346-302501 GCA_001517045.1 Pseudotsuga menziesii
GGAAATAAGGAAAATACCTCACAAAGGGGAGGTTTATCCAAAGGTGGAGATGGAGGGCTTTGGCACACCCAAAAATGCGTTCGCCTAGTTGAAATTTTCTCCTCCTTGGTCCAATAGCCACGTGGTGAGGAGAAAAATATGACCTCGACCTATTTATAATAAAAAATAGGCTTTCCAAATCACGCCTTCGTTTTAGTGAACGAAATTGCGCACATGATTTTGTTCACTAAAACGAAGGTGCTATTTGTCTTACTATCCTAGTTGGCATGCCTATTGGCAGACTTGGGACTAGGCTTGGCAGGTTCGGGATTGCTTGGGATGATTTATTTTTTTTGGATTAAGAGTGATTGACTTCACTCCACCATTGCATCTAAAAGGTCCCTCAACTTCTTGCACACACCCAGTAGCAAACTAATTTTGGATGGTTCTTGCGAAAGAGCTAATTTGTTATACTTTGGTTGTAGAAAATCTATTACATGAGTTGGAGGATAGTTGTGAATAGAAACCATTGTGGATTTATTATGCACCTAAGTACCAGGGTAATTTTTAGTGGCGAAATTTTTCCAATTGGCTATTTTTTGGGTTTTTTCCAAAAAATAAATTCGCTATTTGGTCAGTTTTAGTCTCTAATATCCCCTATATTTACATACAATATGTTTTTTTATCATAATATTCACCAAAATTTACACATTTCAATGTTAATTGTATGTTTCATATTTAATATTCCCCTACCTATCTATAAACATGTTTTTTTCAATCCAAAACAATCGCCTAGAATACTATAGTTAAGTATAATATTAGAATCCTTAAAAAATACCCTGCTAAGTAATACCTTGGAGGAATTGTGGTATGCATACATCCTTGAAGTGGAAGCTGCAGACACTATGTTGCAGAATAAATGTTAAAGGATGTTGCATAAAATTGTGATTATTTATAGTTTCCAAGTATGTAGCACAAGTGATGGTGATAGATTTGTGCACTTAGACTTTGCAAGGAATTGATAGCTATGGAAGAATGTGAATTGTTGTGAAATGCACATAAGGTGATGATGACCTCTTGTAAAGAGTTTATGACCAATGCGACATAGTTGTGACACAATGTTGGAGAGTTGTGACACTTTCAACGCAGGATAGATTTTTCATGCATGTAGACATTGGGCTTCATGACCCCAATGCTTACACTATCTTATTAGAAGTACAACTTGATGGATTATGTTTATGAAAAACAAGATGATTATATTTGAGTGTGACTATCGAGATTGATCATCCTGATGGTTGCATTATCTTTTGGCGAACATATTGGATTTGGTAGGTTTTGGATAATGGTAATGACCAGAACATTGAGCAATGGAGTTGTGGATGAGTGGTGTGAGCATATGGACAGTGATAATTATTTATCTAAGGTAGTAGTTAAAATATTATATTAGGATAATGCAATTTATAGATTTCATAGGAAATTATCTGGGTTGCATATGTCATAGAGGAATATCTGAGAAGATAGTGCAGTAGTTTGTGGGTGTTATCCATGGTGAGATAGGAGCATGAGGAGTTTGTTGCTATCATATAACATCCATGAAGTGGATGATGAGTTGTACTAGAGTATATTATGCAACAATTGGGATGATGGATCAGAAAGGGATTGATGATCAACAGTCAAGTGAGATGTGTCTATAACAAAAGTTTGAGCCCTCAAGTCTGAGCCAAAGAGGGGAATTCTATTATTATGAGGACAGATGCAATGTTCATAGTTCAATGGGAAGTTGGTGAGGTTCATCCTTGTATACAACATCAGTTCCTAGAAAACTTGGTGGTTGCCCAGGATAGGCTCAGAGCCATTTTGGTAAGATGGATTGATATCCATAGCGAGATCTGAGATAGAGGATTGGATGGCAATATTGATTTACATACCTACTCCACAATGTTGTTGTCTACTAAGAAAGCCACATCAAGAGAATATTGAAGTGGTTCGAAAGAAGTAAAGGTTGAGCCCATGA
The DNA here is from genome assembly GCA_001517045.1 of Pseudotsuga menziesii. Lineage (NCBI taxonomy): Eukaryota > Viridiplantae > Streptophyta > Pinopsida > Pinales > Pinaceae > Pseudotsuga > Pseudotsuga menziesii. The sequence continues at coordinate 232,340 of LPNX011007107.1, forward strand.
AAGGAAGGAACCATACAAGTAGTAGGTATATTGGAGTAGTTCAATAGCTACATGCGAACATGTCTCTAGTACTGATTGAAATAAGGATAAGTCAATGGATAGCAGTGGGGGGTTTTTGGGTCCTAATTGTTCGATGTAATGGTCATTAGTTTTCAATGGATCATTTTTTATGGGTTGATATGGTTTGTTACATGAAATAGGGGGATTAAAATAATATTTTAATTTAAAAGTGGGTAAATGTAATTATTACCCTCTTTCATGGGAATAGTATAAATAGGATCCTTCATGAGCTCATTAGAATAATTCATCTTTAAGAAATATTTTATCTTTCTTTGTATAAGTTTTAGGTGCATAAGAAGAGGCCAAGAAGATAATTTCGACATCTTCCTTACCCTTTCAAGAAAGAGAGGAAGACTATGTCATTAGGTTTTTAATCGATTAATAAAACAAATTTGAGAGCTTGATGTGTCTCTCACGAGTTATTTTGTTGTTCTTTTGTGTCTAGTTGCAAAATAAATGTTATTTTTGGTATATATACATGACCTTTGTTTAGAGTTTATTTCTGGTGTATTAACAGTGTTGGCCAAAGGAGAAAAAGGATAACAATATCCATAGGAGAAAATTTTTGCATAATCATATTCTAAAGTAACGATTCAAATGTTTCTAAAACATTGAACGAAAAAAGTGATAAAAACTACACTTTAACAAAAATTGTCAATGTGGGTCGTTTCAAATGCATGAAAATTAATTTTATGATTTTGTAACAATGTAACGAAGATAAAGGATTTTCTTATATGAACACTTTTGCATATATAATATTACATCGAGGGCACTTAAGGGTCAACATTCAGTAATGTGCCATTTGGAAATCCTTGGTCTTGGTTGGGCAAAGAAAACCATCACCATGGAGTATGCAAATGAGCCTTATGTAGTTGAGACATATGTCATGGGAGAAAATATTCATGTTGAGAATGTAAAGGAAGAGTCTAATGGAAAAAGAAATCAAGGAATTCCCCTAGATATTGCATAAACCATGAGAATCCTAAGAGTGGAATTACAAAGTTATAGAGAAGATAATGAGAGGTTGATCGGAGATTAAGATGAACAGAACCAGCTAATGCATCCATGCTCCAAATATTAAAAAACATTTAAAGTAAGATTCATCATGGGAAGCACTCAAAAACTAAGAAAAAGAGTGTGAGTAGCTTAAGGAAGCATTCTGATAAGAGGTACCATAGCTCAATAATGGTTTCTAAATATAAGACATATACTCCATATTTATATTCTAGTGAGCCATATACCTCTAAACACTCCAATGAAGATTCAAGCTTTCCATCTCATAGAAATAAGAGGAATAGGCCTGTCAAGAATAACTCAAATGAGGAATTCATGAAGGTCAAAGATCCCACTTTTGCTTGTGAAGTAAAATCTGTTCAAGGACCTGGAGCTTGGATTCTTGGGATGAGGAAGTATTTCCAAGTCCATGACTACTCCGGGAACATGAAGGAAACGGTGAATATATTTAAATTGAGTGGAAGCACATCTATATGGTGGGGTCACCTTAGATAATTCAAGAAGATCAATGAAAGGAAGAAACTGTGGAATCAATTCATAAACTAATTCAAGTAAAAGTACCTCTCTAATAGGTACTATGATGACAAAATTAAAGAGTTCCATGAGTTGAAATTGGAACAAATGACCATGGAGGAATATGCCAATAAATTCTTGTATATGTTGAGGTATTTTAAGTATATAATATATGATAAGGTTAAACTTCATCTTTTTCTAAGTGTCTTAGCTCAGTCATACATGGACGTAATTTTGATGAACCTCAAACTTTAGATGAAACCATAAGAAGGGAAAAGTATTGCTATGATGAAAACAAAAGATAGAAAAAAATTCATAAGGCATGGAAGGAAAAGAACAAGGAGAAGTTTGAACAAACAAATAGGGGATTCAAGCCTACTCTTTTCATAAATCAGCAAAGGAAACCACCACAAAAAGTGACTAATCCAACGAGGATGATAGGAGACAAGCCAAGAGATCCACTTCAATGTTGGGGATGCAGAGAGGACCATTTGCTTATAAACTATCCACATCGAAATGGGGTTCTAAGCATGTTCACAACATATAAGAGGTTTAAATTGTGGTTGAGGTGCCAAGGACCATCCCTAGAACTATGTTGAACTAGAGTACCACCAAGTAGACCATCAATAAAACATGGTTAAAGTTGAAGGTGAGATTTCTAAGCAATCTATTTCTATTTTAATTTACCATGGATTTACTCATAGTTATGTCACTCCTAAATTTGTTGATAATTGTGCTTTTAAGAAAACAAAGCATATAAGAACATGGTTGGTATAACTAGCCACTGGAACCAAGAGGAAAGTTAGTGAAGTGGTGGAGAAAATTTCCATTAGAAATGGATAGACTCTTCACATGGGAAAATATAAATATTTTGAACTCGGTTCCTATGATGTTCTCAATAGAATGGATTGGTAGGAAGCACATAAAGTTAAACTTGGTTGCTACAACAAGACCTTCAAATGTATTGGTGAAGAATGAAACCATAGAATAGTAAATGGAATTCCAAAGGTGCTTTCAATTAGACAAATGCCATCCTTTCATCCAAAGAATTTCTTTAGAAATGGTTTTCAATTGTATAAAACTCATGTATTGGATGGAACAAAAAATGAAGTTCCCAAGCTATTGGACTATTAAGTCTTGCATGAATTAAGGGATGTGTTTCCCAATGAATAGATAGTACCACCTACAAAGAGGGATATTTTTTTCACAATTAATATTGTTCTAGGATCTCCACCAATGTCCAAGACACCCTGTAGAATGAGTACACCAGAATTTCTAGAGCGGAAAATACAGTTGCAAGAATTATTGGAAAAGAAGTACATTCGGCCAAGTGTGTCTCTATGAGGAGCACAATGTTGTTTGTGGAAAATAAATATGGAACACAATAAGATTTGAACCCAAGATCCGATGAGAAAATCAAACACAATCTGATGAAATTGACCCTATCGTCGGATTTCACCTTTGTAATTAGGAATTTTTTTGTTATTTTTTGAAATTTACTACAATTTCCATTGGATATTCATTGGTCGCCGAAAATCCAAAAATTGTAGTCGGATATTTGGATTCCTATCGTTGGAAATCCAATGACTAATTTACAATGGTATCTATGCTAATTGCATCGAATATCTGATGAGCAATTAATTAGAAACTATATATTAGGAATATTCCGACATGTTTGTTATACAAGCGACGGTTAGCGGAAGTTATAATCTTTGTACGGGTTGTTTTACATACAAATAGCCATAATTATTTCAATTGTTACTGTGATTAAAATTATTGAAGTGTGGACTTGTTAATGCCTGGAAAATACCAAGTACCGACAGTAGGGATTATCCCCAATATTCGTTCCCAATTAGATCATTTATCATTTGGAAGGGGGGAATCCGTCCGGTTAGCGGCCCGGCTACCATAGAATTAAATAAAGTTTTAAATCTATTTTACCGGTTGCGTCCCGGTCCACCGTTTATATGATTTTATATTTAGGGGTGAAATTCAAGTGCCTAAACTAAATGAAAGTGATAAGTGGGTAAGAGCCTCACTAGAGATGTGCAGGTTCTTACCTCCCCTCTTACCACTCCTTCCCTGCAATCGCTTCTACAAAATCAAAGAAACAACTAATCTATTCTAAATTATTCTAACTATCCCCAGGGAGAAAGGTTTATATCAGAATGAGTAATATACTGTATTGTTTGCATGTAGAATCCTACATGTAGCTGTTAAATTCTTCATACATAAACACAACAGAAATATAACACAAAGATAGCTTTGTTAAGTTATAACATCCATTACTCATTTATTGCACAAGATTCGTAAATAGAAAATAAAACCATTCATAAACTACAGAAATAATTCAACAGGTTGGAACGATCAAACAGTTATGTAGCAAGCTAAATCATAAATAGTTCACATTCAGCAATCCACATAGTCCATTTTGAAACTCGTGCAGTCCTTCCTCCAGCAAAATTTGGTTCTCTTTATTTATAAAATAAGTAGTTCTCCTACAAATAGCTTCAGCATATGTGTGCTAGAAAAATTCCTTTCTAATATCTATTCTACCCCTATTTATACAAATTACATATGACTTTTCAGCTACCCTAGCCTCTTAGGATTCCTTAACTCTTCGATTACAAAATTTTGTCTTCTAATGCACCTACTAGGAAAATTGGAATAAATATAAAAATATTACATAAAGTTTCCACATGGAGATAAAACAATTTCTTATGTGGGTCGAATTGGTTTCTTAATCAAAACACTCCATGTATGAGCTTCCTCACTGATGACTTGATAATATAGTGGCTCCAGTAAACATGCGGCCACTTCATGTTTGGATAGCTAAGATTCTATCTCCTTCACTTTCGATGTGGTCTGCATCAACAAATCTCCAAAGAGATGCTTATGGACTTAAGCTTGTATAACCCACACTCTGATTGCTTCCTCACCAATGCTTTTGATCTTCTGAATGCTTTCCTTGTCTATATGTAGCTTGTCCTGAAGGTTCTTTAAATATTGGTCTTTGTTTGAGAAATCATGGACTTGAGTTGCTGCTAAAGCTTGTCACTTATTGTGAGTTGCGCACATTTTCTTGTAGAACTCATTACACTTTTCTATAGTTTTATCAATTGTTGTGCTCAACCTTGTTGCTGCTCTGCTAGTGAAATTCAATAGTGCCAATTCCATCTTCAATCCTCCTTCAGTATTTTGAGGAATGTTATCCAGAAAGGCCGGATTAGCTCTGATCCAAGTTAGCTGGCTCTGCACAAATTCTGCAAATTCTAATAACCTTTTTCTGAACTCCGAGGAGTCATGTGCTATTTCCTTTAGTCTAGCCTCTATCTGTTTAATATTATACGTTTCCTCTACCAATTTTAATTGAACCTGATTTATTTCTCTTTGCAGCAAACATGCTTAAATATGGAATGGAGTTACATCGAGTTGCTTTTCATTTTCCACCTTGAGCTGCCTTTCTAGCAAGCTATTATGGGTCTCTAGTTCTTCTGCTCTCTTATTGGTTGTAGCTTTCTGCTTCTTCAACTCTAAAACCTTGCTTTCAAGATCTCTCTTTTCTCCTTCTGTGATTGCAACTGACAACGTTAGTGCATCCTTGTCTGATTCCAGCACTCGATATGACTTCTTGAGTTTCTCAAACTATGAGAGAAAATCATCGTGTTTCCTTTTTAAATTTTTTCCCTCTCCTCTTTCCTTTCTCGTAGTTTCCTTCATCCGGGACATCTTTTATTTATACTACTCAGTATCTTCGACCAGCTTATCGACATTAACTGTGTTGGCTTGGGTTGCTGCTATGCCTGCCATTGCGAGAAGTCAAGGATCTTCATTTGTCCTATGCATAACTGTATTTTTAGTCACCATGATTGCCATAGGTTGATCACCCATTTTCATCCTCTTTTCTATCCTCCTCACAATTCTTTTCTTTTCCAAGTCATAAAATATTATGTCGAGGTTTTCTATAGCCTGTTCACGGGATGGAATAAAAGGTATCAATCCAAGATCTACTAAGGAAACTTTGATTTCTATTGTCATGCTACTGGATGGGAAAAAATAATCTAATGGACTGTCATTGGCCTGATCTAGATCTTAATTCTCTCTGTCCTGATATTCCTGTTCCATGTTTTTAAGCTCTTCATCTGCCTTTTCTACTTGTTCTCTTGCTCGGTCAGCATCCTTTCATCCTCCTCCCTCTGCCTTTGTTCTTATTCTTCTTTCTACCTATGTGCCTCCTTAGCTATTAATTTCTCTCCTTCTTCGACTAATCTTCGGGCTTATTCTTCTTCCTTCTTGGAACCTTCTTCTCTCTGTTTTAGATGTGCTACTGTTGCTTCCTTTTCCCCCAATAGTTGTGATTTTCTTATTAAACCATTAGTTCAATGCGGTCATGTTACATGCATTCCAGTATACCTGCTCATCCTTGTCGAAGTGATTAGAATATTCAAAATGTACTCCCACAGATGCACAGTATTTTGATACTTTGTCCCAAGCGTCATTTTTGTGGAAGCTTTTCTCCCCAAAATGAAAATTTTCTATTTCTTTAACAAAATTAGGAGCACTATTTACCTTGGTGAATTTATAAATACCAATACAAAATGGTAGTGGAGGGTAGATATCTTTCTTCATGTCAAACAAGAAGTTCTCCAAATTATCAATGTACAACTGCCTTACCACCTCCTTATGGATGACATAATCAGTAGCATATATGGGAAGTAGTGAAGGGGCCTTAGATCCTCCACACATCCTCAATTACAACCATTCCTTGGAGAAGAAATAATCCCCATACTCACTTATAATATTCAGTGCTTCTTCAGACATGTAGTTGCATTCTTCAACAAAAATCAACTCATATAATGGTATCATAAAATCTTCATAGATAGCTTCATAAAAATTGACATACTTGTGTGCCCATGAGAGTTGGTATGCGGTGTACATAGGAGTCCTGGTTGGATCCCAATCACAGTTCAACTTTGGGAATGGATGAGTGCAAAAGATACAGTCAATCAAGAAAGAGCCCATGTAGAACTCAGACTTCCTTTGGGTCAGACCCCTAAGGCTACAGCTATGTAGGATGACAGGATATTCGCCACGATGTCTACCCAGTTGAATATCGTACCTTGCATGGCTACATGATATATTATTGGAATCCAGCATATATTATAAAACTTCCTATTTGCTTGGCCAAAAATATGATTTAACATAAAGGCTATGAGACGGTAAGGGGTGCACAAATTAGCGGTCTCATATTCTTCTGAAGCTTTATGTCAAAACTGCTTCTTGGACAACATCGTCTACTTAGCACAGTCAAGCACGTCCATATTGATATCCTTTATCCATTTATCTATCATGAAATCCTAGGGTGTTAGTAACTTGCAGGCTTTGGAAATGTAGGCAGGGATGGAAGAGGAAAAACCCTTATTCTCTGTGTTGGTCATGACCAGGGTATATGCATCTATCCAAGATAGGATCCAACCGATAACTTCAGCACATGGGAAAAGATCAAGGCGTGTAGCCACTTTTGTAATGGTGGATATTTTGATGTTTATATACAACGAAATGTATTCCAAACCTACATCTGGGACAGTCTTTCCTTTGATCATCTGGTAAATCTTCCCGCATTTGAATTCCAGCTCAACCCCTGTGATAGACTTTTTGTCTTCATAGATAATTTCCATTTTGGACACAATCTCTACTTATGGATCATCTCCTGTGTCCTGGGCCTTCTTCTTCCCTTTCTTAGGCATGTTTTTGTATAAAGATTGAGAATGTAATAAACAAACCAAAATAGGCCTTAGAGTTATTTAATCTTCATCATGCATGCATCACTAAATAAAATACTGAGATGAACCAAAGATAATGAGTGAAAATGTAAATGATAAACATGAGATCTTAATCAATAAAATGTATTTACCAACTCATCTTCAAGCATCTCTGCAATATGAAGCAAAATTTAATAAACTATTCCAAAAATTAGAAGGTGAATATCAGGTCACAACTTGAACGTTCCCGAAGCAAAATTTCTCATGTCGCATGGGTTTTAGAACAAAGGTTTTGGAAACACAATAGCCACCCGAGGATTTCTGCCAAAATAGTTATGCGTACTGTATGGCTGGCCTTTTCTACTGGCCTAACACTCCCATGTTACTCTAAAAGAACAAACCAGGAAATCTCCCCTCAGTAGCCAATGGAAAACCTCACAGCGGCTCAGTGGCTTTGACAACAAGGGTTAGCCTAAACCTTAACCTCAATCAACCATTGTAACCTCCTCAACCCTATTTTAGCCAACGATGATATCCTACCCATAGAAACATTGACCAAGGGTGGCGCAGTCAATGAAATGTTTGACTAGCCAAAACCCCACCAATGCTTGAGTCTGACATGGTTTGAGTGATGAGGTCGAGTGGAGTGGAGCAGGTGGGAAAACCCTCTAAAATTGAGAAAAATCCCATAGGTGGGAGAACCTTAAACTCCAAATAGAAATGCCCTCTGCAGGTGTGGATGCGACTATAAATACCACGGATTGGGAAACCCTAATCTCGTAAAACCTAAACCTCTGCTCACCAACTTAAAACAAAAAAAAATTGCGATTAGGATGGATCTTGAATCCTACCTGGAAGATAATAGCTCAACAGTTGGTGAAAACAGCTCGGGCGGTCGGAAAAATCTAGGTGACAATCGATAGCTCGGAGCTCTCCTAAACGGTAATGGCAATAACCTTAAAATAAAACTTCCATGGTTTATATAGAAAATGTCATAAAACTGCATTAAATGCGGTATATGGGTGGTTAAATGACCATGGGTGGAAAACGCCATTGGCGCCAAAGTTGATAAGCCTTATCGACAAAACTATTCGAATTGACGAACAAAAATGAGGAGCAAGCGATAGTGTCGGGTGGACTCGTGAAGTGGATTCGACGTTATCGAATGGCTATGGGAAACTATGGTCAGCACTAAGGATATTTCCTCAATTCAAACTCCCATCGGTAGCTAAAACAAAACCATCCATGACAGTGTCAGCTCCAACGTTGGAGTCCTTTCGATTGTTGTCACAGAGACTTAGCAAAACCTATCAAAACCCTCATTGGTAAATAAAAATGAAAACCCCATTGGGTGAAAACTATCAGTTCATCTGAATGCATCGTGCTGACAATATGAGGGTTATTGATGTTATCGGCACAAGCTCCCAGAAATACTCATCGACAAACTCACGAAAAGTGACCGACAAGAGGCTAGAGGCAAAGAGAATAAACATCCCCAAACAAATCGGCTCGAATATTCAAGTTGGCCCGACACTGCTAGAAAAATTTGACAATATGACCCAACAAGATTTCACGAAGGCTACAAACAAACCATCGAAAACAAACATAAAACCTCGTCGAGAAGGTCGTCTCCAAGACTCGAGTTTCATCGACGTATCGACAAAATCAAAAAAAAATCCCAACTCTTGTGAAGAATAAACCAAAAATCGACTGAGCAACATGAGCTTCCCCAATGTGTTATCTATACTTGAGAAGATCAGTCGATACATCAATTGAAAAACCCAAGTTTCAACCTTCAATAAAATACTTTCAAAATCATGCAAAAAATAGACTAAGTCATCAAAACTTCCCAAAGAGAAAAATATTACCTAGGGAACTTAAAAGCTAGAGATTCAAGGGGGGGCCTAAAATCACAAAAAACAATTGGGGTAGTGGTTTCAGCACCAACAATTAGCAACTGGTTGGTGAACACTGATCTCTGAGAAAAACTATGTTTCAAAACACAAAACTGCTTCATGGCATTCATTAGAGCATCTTATCTTGGTCTTTTCCAAGATTATTTAAGAGTCTAGATTTTTACAATAATGTATGATCTAGAACATCCCATTGGTTTTAGTCCCTTGGGGTATGTCAACCAAGTTTAAAAGTACCGATAAATATTTTGGGGCCAGGATGTGAAGTTCATTTTACCTCTGTATTTGGTGTTAGTTTTTCAACATTAAGCTAGAATTATTAGGATCTTTAACTGAGAGAATAACAAGTACAGCAATCAAACACAAGAGACAATGAACATAGTGTTTTTCCTCAGGGAAACCATAAAGGAGAAAACCCCACAACTTCCTCAGAGATAGAATCAGCACCAAAACAGTAAAAGCCCCAAAACAGTAAGTGATCTCCCAACAACAGTAATCTTCTTCTTGACTAGCCCCAGTGTCTTCTCCTTCCTCAACTATGCACTACACTTGAGTGTGGATGAGTTGTGTGATAAATAGAGACTCCAGTTCTCTATTTATACTAATCCCGACATGACTAAAACCCTACCAGGGCCGACCTCTACTAGGAGAGTCTAATAACCCTAGTGCCCCGGAACTGTGGGGACTTTAACACTTAGACATTCGGAGGGTTACCCACAATGGCTTGACATGACTTGTTTACATTATTGATCCTCCCGATTGGAACATCAGGGCATGACAACATGACTCAAGTACATTATAGATACATCCCGGAATAAACATCGGGTTACAATACATAAGATACATAGAAGAATACATTCTGAAGTTACATATACATCAACACTCCCTCTTAACTAGGAAGGTATTCTTTCGATACAATTTTCAGTAGTGGTCTTCTTCTCTGTATCAACTGGATCATCTTGTCATCTGCATCTCGGGTCTTCTAAGTCTTCAAGTCATCTTCGTCTTCAAGTCATCGAATCTGTATCATCTCTTGATCTAGATCATCATGGGACATCATCACTGGATCTGTATCATCTCTCGATCTGGATCATCATGAGGCATCATCACTGGATTTGGATCATCACTAGCTATCACCATTGGATCTTGATCATCACTCGATCTAGATCATCACTGGCTATCATCACTAGATCTCAATCATCACTCGATCTAGATCATCACTGGTGCTATCTCATGATTCTTCTCGTCATAGGAAGTTCTACAGAGCCAGCCCTTTTTCATGCTGGTTGTAGGCCTATCCTCCATGTAGGTCTTCTTTAACACTTATATCTGACCTACTCGTCAGAAAGGCATAGTACTCACATCCATCCAGGTGGGAACACATCCTACCACAGTGAAGGAATATTTCCCACACATTCACCCAGGCTGGAACACATCCTACCACAATGATGAATGACTCTCACCCAAGCCGAAATACATCCTACCACAATGATGAAATATTTCCACACATTCACCCAGGCCAGAACACATCCTACCACAATGATCAAATATTTCCACACATTCACCCAGGCCAGAACACATCCTACCACAATGATGAATGACTCTCACCCAGGCCATAACACATCCTACAACAATGATGAAAGATTTCCACACATTCACCCAGGCCGAAACACATCCTACCACAATGATGAATGACTCTCACCCAGGTCGCTCCATTTAAAGAATGGAAATTTCCCTTACATCTGTCCTACTCGACAGAATGGACAGCACTCATATCTAACATGGAAGAAAGCAATCCTCTCACCATGACAAAATGGCTCAGCCTTTACATCTGACCTACTCGTCAGAATGGCTACTCATCTCAGCACTCATATCTGACATGGAAGGAACCAATCCTCTCACCATGACAAAATGGCTTAGCCCTTACATCTGACCATGGAAGGAACCAATCCTCTCACCATGTTAGAATGGCTATGGGACTCATCACTTTCCCTTGGAGGAAATATCTATCTGGAGAACACCAAGCTTCTCCCTGAAGTACTCGAACTTCACCCTAGCCAATGGCTTCATCAATACATCAGCTATATGTTCCTCCATCGCAACATATTGAAGCTTCACTACTCCCCTCTGCACCATATCCTTGATATTGTGGTACTTGATCTCGATATGCTTCGACTTGTCATGGAACACTGGATTCTCTGACAACTTCACGCAACTCTGGTTGTCACAATGTATACAAGTAGCATCCAACTAGAGATCAAATAAATCAGATAGTATCTTCCTGAGCCATACTGCCTCACAACTAGCTGAACAAGATGCGACATACTCTGCTTCAGCTGTACTCAATTCCACACAGGATTTCTTCCTACTAAACCAAGAGATCACAACTGACCCCATACTGAAGCAACACCCTGAAGTGCTTTTCCTATCGATGGCACTACCTGCCCAATCTTAAACAACATAACCCTCCAGGTTAATCTTTTGATTCACATCATACTTGAGCCCATAGTCAACTGTACTCTTTAGGTACCTCAAAATATGCTTTGAAACAATCAAGTGAACATGTCTCGGATCTTTTAGGAACTGGCTCAAGGTGTTCACAGCAAAGCAAATATCTGGTCTCGTGTTCGTTAGGTATATCAATGACCCAATCATCTGACGATACATCGTAGCATCAACCGACTCTGATGAAGCATCACTCAATAGCTTCAGGTTTGATGCCATCAGTGTGGCTATAGCCTTACAGTCCATCACCCCAAAGCTCTTCAGGATCTCTACTACATACTTCCCTTGTCCAAGGAAGATTCCATTTGTACTCTGCCACACCTCCATACCTAGAAAGTAATGCATCATTCCTAAGTCCTTCATTTTGAACTCAACAACAAGCCTTCTCTTCATATCAGTAATCAACCCATCTGTACCTGTCACAAATAGATCATTGACATACAGTAGAAGCATCACTAGGTTGCCATCCTCAACCTTGTAGTAAAGGTTGGAATCTGCTTTACTCTTGGTAAAGCCCAAACTAGATAGAAAGCTTTCAATTCTGCCATACCAAGTCCTGGGTGCCTGTTTCAAACCGTATAGGGCTTTCTTCAATATGCACACATGATACTTCCTGTCATGTGTCTCAAAACCAAGTGGTTGTTCTACATACACTTCCTCTTCCACTACACCATTCAAGGAAGTAGTCTTGACATCCATCTGGTGTATCTTCCATTTCATTACTGTAGCCAGAGCAAGTACTGATCTGATGGAAGTGTATCTGGTTATAGGTGCAAAGGTTTCTTCATATTCTATTCCTTCTTTCTGAGAGAAACCCCGATCTACAAATATTGCTTTATATTTCTCAATGCTACTATCTGCAGCATGCTTGATCTTGTAGATCCATTTGGAAGTTACAATTGACTTCCCATCTGGTCTTGGGACAACATCCCAGACATCATTCTTCATGATCGATTGGTACTCTTTGATCATAGCATCCTTCCATTCTTTCCATTCTGCCAATTCTTCATAACTGGAAGGTTCTTTATCAATGAAATCACATAGTAAAGCTACATACCCGGAACAGGATCTGGTCCTCTTTCTTTCTCTGTGATTTTCTTCTAGAGCCCCATATCTTTCCACACCTTGGATTATTTCTTGTACCCAAGTAGGTTTCCTCTTATGAGGATTCTTCTCCAGAGGTGGATCGACAGGTCTTTGTGGTTCTTCAAATACTCGATATTCTTCTTGATTTTCTTCATTCATGGTTGTATCATGAATTCTGGGTGCTTCTGCTTCTGCTTCTTCAAGTTCTTCAGTAGGTCTCTTTCTGGATTTGTTGTAAGTTGTGTCTTCATCAAATGTCACATCCCTACTGATGTCAGTCTTCTTGTATCCTGGGAAATAGATTCTGTAAGCCTTCGAGCTTTCAAAGTATCCCACAAATATACACTTCTTTCCTGAAGGATCTAATTTGGTTCTCTTCTCTTTTGGAATGTGTATGTACACAGGACAGCCGAATATTCTGAGATGGCTGACTTCTGGTTTCTTGCCGCAGAAGACTTCTTCAGGAGTCTTGTTCTTGAGTACTCTATGTGGAGTACGGTTCTGTACATACACCATTGTTCTAGCAACTTCAGCCCAAAGGTGCATAGGAATATATTGATCATGAAGCATGGCTCTAGCAGCTTCCATGATTGTTCTATTCTTCCATTCCGTAATCCCATTCTGTTGTGGATTATCAGGAGTGGACAACTCCCTCTTAATCCTTGATTCTTTGCATAGCTCTTTGAATTCATTAGAAGTGAATTCTCCGCCATTATCTGATCAAAAAGTATTAATCTTCTTTTCAGTATGGTTTTCAATCAAGTCTTTGAATTCCTTGAACTTACTGAATACTTCGTCTTTGTTCTTCATGAAGTAAACCCATGTCTTCCTAGAAAAATCATCAATAAAAGAAGCATAGTATGCATACCCTCTTAGTGAGTTTGATGACATAGGACCGCATACATCGGAGTGGATGATTTCTAGTATGTATTTGGATTTGCTTTCGTTGCTGGGAAATGTCTTATTTGTATTCTTTACTTTCGCACATCCTTTGCAGACACCATCATATTTTGTTTGGAATTCTAGAAGACCTTCAACAACTTTGCTTGCAATAGGCAGTGCTCTGTAATGAACATGCGCAAGCCTTCTATGCCAAAGCTCATTTGGCTCTACTGTGTCATGGACCAAGGCTTGTTCTGGATGGCCCTTCAATTTGTACAACCCTCCTTCTTGTTCTCCAATCACTACTGCATCATTGATAGTCTTACCTCCTAGCCACATGATGACTTGACCATCTATGAATGCAACCCTCATTCATTTTGCATCCAATGCTGATATGGAGAGAAGTTTCTTCTTGAGTCCTGGCACAAACAATACTTCTTTCATTGTTAGAGAATTACCAGTGTCTAGTTTATATGAATATTCCCCACTACCTTTTATTGGATATTGGTAGTCATCTCCTAGCTTCACCTTGTGAGGTGATTCATGTTCTAACAGCCTTACAAAGGATTCCTTGAATCCATTCATATGTTTGGAAGAACCACTGTCTATAAGCCAATCATCACTACCATGAGTAATGTTACCTGTGACAGCATATATCAGAACATATTCATCATCGCTTGAAGAATATTCACTTTCATATCTGGATCTCTTCTTGGATGGTTCATCATCCTCTGTAGCATGAGCATGATGTCTTCTTTTGTTCCCCTTCTTCTTATGAGAGTGAATCTTGTTCTTAGGACACTCTTTTTCAAAGTTCCCTACCTCATCACATGTATAGCATCTTGATCTAGATATGTTCTTTCTAATATTATCTCTATGATGAGGATTCTTACCTTTTGAGTGATGGGTACCTCTTATGCCTTTCTTGGAGTGAACTGTGAGAGCTTGATCTTCACTTCCCATATTCTCTTCTCGGGCTGCTATCTGTGCTTATTCTTGAGAACATTCTTCCCATAGTCTGTTGAATTTTACTAACTTCTTTCTAGCACAGATTCCTTGGATGAATGAATCCCATGACCTAGGAAGGCCATTCAGAGTTGTCATCACAATCTCTGCATCCTCCACTTCTTCATCTACAGCTTCTAATTGTTCCTTGATCTGAGAAACCCTTGTGAAGTAGGACTGGATAGTCTCTTCATTTTGAATCTTCACATTCTTTAGTTGATTTCTCAGAGTCATCTTCTAGTTTATGTTCTTCCCTTCAAACAATTTGGTTAGGGCATCAAACATAGCTTTAGGTGTCTTGAGAGAGGACACCTGTGGGATAAGGTGATCCTTGATAGAATCAGCAATGATTCTCTTTTCCATAACCATCATCTTCTTATGTAAGGCCTTTGCCTCATCTCCCTATGGAACTGGAACCTCCTCGTGGATGTAGGAGTCTAACTCATTCTCTTCCAAGACCAGGGAGATCCTATACTTCCAGGCTCGGAAGTTATCAGCTCCCTCAAGATTTTCATCAAGATTGGTATGATGAGACATCTTAATAGAGAACCTCAAATGGAAATACAAAATATTTTAGATCTTACCAGGTTCAAGATGTCGGATCTGAAACTTGAGCTGAAATCCTGCAGAGCTGGTTCAGGAGCAAATTAGGGTTTTGCTTTTCTGGAGATCTGTCCACCCAAATTCCTTGAAATTTGTTCCTAACTTTGATTTTGGGGAGGATATCAATCCAAGCCTAGGCTCACTAAAAAATTCCTTTTCTGTGAAAATCCCTAATTTCCAACAGCAGTGACAGGTCCAAAAATGAAAAACCTTAGAATTGGATTCTGCTTCGATAGAAAGATGCGCCCTAAGGAGGAGAGTTATTCCACCTTACTTTTGCTGAAAATATATGGAGGAATATCTACAAACTAGGAAGCCCTAGTTCCCATAGCTGCACAGTGTCTTCTTCTCAGGTTAGCTCTGATACCATGTTAGTTTTTCAACATTAAGCTAGCATTATTAGGATCTTTAACTGAGAGAATAACAAGTACAGCAATCAAACAAAAGAGACAATGAACATAGTGTTTTTCTTCAGGGAAACCATAAAGAATAAAACCCCACAACTTCCTTAGAGATAGAATCAACACCAAAATAGTAAAAGCCCCAAAATAGTAAGTGATCTCCCAACAGCAGTAATCTTCTTCTTGACTAGCCCCATTGTCTTCTCCTTCCTCAACTATGCGCTACACTTGAGTGTGGATGAGTTGTGTGATAAATAGAGACTCCAGTTCTCTATTTATACTAATCCTGACATGACTAAAACCCTACTAGGGCCGACCTCTACTAGGAGAGTCTAATAACCCTAGTTCCCTGGAACTGCGGGGACTTTAACCCTTAGACAATCAGAGGGTTACTCACTATGACTTGACATGACTTGTTTACATTATTGATCCTCCTTATCGGAACATCGGGGCATGACAATATGACTTAATTACATTATAGATACATCCCGGAATAAACATCGGGTTACAATACATAAGATACATAGATGAATACATTTTGAAGTTACAAATACATCAACATTTGGTTACTGCCATATATGACACCACATGATCGTGGCAGAGTTAGACAGATGCATTCTTTTGTTCATCATTCCCATGCCTTTTGCATTATTTGATGCTTAAGAATTTTTGTCTTTAGAGTCTTCCTGAATTACTCCTTTTGTATTTGAGATTTAATTTAGGTTCTTCCATCCATACTATCCTTTTGTGTGATTGATAATTTGTTTCAACTCACAGACGAAGAAGAACCTTTTTGAGCAATCCAATCATTTACTAATTTATGTATTCACTATATCCTTTCAATATATATTTTCTTTCCTGGAAATTTGACTCTTTATGTTAAGCCTTTTGGCTTTCATTTTGTGGCATGGGATTATTTTGAATACCATACACCTATCCATTATGCTTCCTTTCCGTGGGTCTTTTGTGCCAAGCTTCTTATGACAGATATTAATGTGAGAGTGAATGGAGCCCCAAATTAGTATTCTAGACTTCATCTACCTTAGTTACTTTACAAGGTTTAAGAATAGGACCTCAATGTGTTCTTAAAATAACTTCCCTTTAGCAAACTATAAAATTAAAGAATCTTGTTTTGATCAACAATTGACATAGATAAATTCCAATGAGAAATTCTTGGATTAAAATATTAGTAGTTTGTCCAGATCCCAATGTCCCTCAAGCACCAAAAGATTGAGATGGCTTATTCTGAAGAAAAATATTGAAATAAAGCAAATGCCAAGAAAAGTAAATTGGTAGAAAGAAAGTAAACCCAACTAAAATAAATCAAAAGGAAAAGGAAAAGGTTTATTTATGTACAAAGAGATCCTACAGTACTAAGTGAAATAAGGTTTGAGAACCAGCCCATTAACAGGAATATTTTCTTCCCACCCCTGTAAATCCTGTAACTTATCAAGGGGCCTAACTTTTCAACAATATGAAATGGGCCAACTCATAGGTGTTGAAACTTTGTATGCTTTCCCTTTTCATCATGTGGGTAATCCCACTTAAGAACCACGTCTCCAAGTTCAAAAATTCCCTTCCTAAACTTGCATTTATCAAACCACCTTTTAACAATCTCCTACTAGTGTTTAAACCTCTCTTAAGACTTGAGCCTAAACTCCTCCAGCTTCAGCAAGGTATTAATTTGATCTTGTAAAACCTCACTACCAAAACCTTGTGTTGCTTGGGATAACTGAGAAGATGGGAGAAAAATATTTGGGGGTAGGATGGTGTATTTCCCATAAACTAGAGTATAATATTACATACCTAAAGAATTCTTGGGGGTGACCATATCTATCCATAGTGCATTTGGAAGAGCTACATGCCAACTTCTCTGATTTTTTATCACAACCATCTTTAAAATTCTGATAAGGTTTTTATTAGTTGATTCCTCTAACCCATTACCTTGTGAATAATAATTAGCAGAGTAGTGTAATTCCATTCCTCTTGCCTTAACAAATTCAGTTATCTTACTCGATGAAAAGTAAGACGCATTATCAAAAACTAGTGAAATTGGAACCCCAAACCTGGTCATGATATTTTCTTGTAAGAAGTCTATGACCGCGTCTTCGTTCACTTTGCATAGAGTAATTTCTTCCACCCATATTTTGAAGTAATCAGTGGCTATGAGTATGTATTTGTGTTGCAATGAATAATTTGGATTGATTTCTCCAATGATATCAATTCCCCATTGTTCAAACAACTCTGAAACAATGACTGGTTTCAATGGTCCAGTTGCCATTGCTAGTCTCCCGTCGCTTCTCTGGCATGTGTCACACTTCCTTACATAAGCATGAGCATATTTAAACAAGGGTGGCCAGTAATATCCATCCCTTAGAATCTTATGGGAATTAGTGTATCCTAAAAAAGTTCCTACAGCAGGACCATCATGCAATTCTTTAACAACTTTAGATGCATCCTCTTGTTCTAGGCATCTCAGAAATACTCCATCATAGTTCTTTCTGAAAAGAACTCCATCAATTATCTAATAAGATGTTGACTTTAAACGAAGTGATCTTCTTTGTTTATAATTCCAATGTTTTGGTAAATATCGTTGTTGAAGTTAATGTATTAGATCTATGTACCAAGGCTCTAGAGTTGTAAAGATAGGACACATATCAATCATATGCAACTTGGCTTCATTTTCCCAATCATCATCTTTGTTGTTTTTACTTTCATCCATTAACTTGCAAATCCCCTGTCTCTTGATAATGGTGGCTGGTTTAAATTCCAAATCATATTCTTGTAATGTTGTCACCCAATTTCCTCTTCGTTCTCCCAACTCTTTTTGTACGAAAAAGGTTTGACCTGCCGAGTGAGGAACAATTACTTTGGTTCTATTTTTAAGAATGTAAGGCCTGAATTGTTTTAATACTTTAAATACTACATATGCGTGTTTGTCAATAGCAAGGTATTTCAATTCAACACCTTATAACCCATTGCTCATAAATGATATGGGGTACTCATCTCCCCTTTCTTCCTTCTATGTAAGCACTGCTGCGAGTGAGTTATCAGAAGCAAAAGTGTGCAGGATAAAATGCTTTTGAAAATCATGAATTTTCAGCGAAGGTGCATGAGCTATCAATGCTTTGATATTGTTAAATGCATCTTTCTCTATGTCGGTCCATTTAAATTGTACACTTTGTTTTACCATTTGTTGCAAAGTCTTTACTATTTGTGATAAATCAAGAACAAACCTTCGAACAAAATTTATAGTTCCCATGAAAGATTGCATAACTTTTTTATTGTGGGGTAAGGGAATCTGGGATATGGCTTTTATCCTCTCTGGGTCTATGGAGATTTCTTTTTTAGAAATAATGTGTCCCAACATTTTTCCTTCTAACACTATGAAGATGCATTTCTTAGGATTTAAAGAGATACCATAATTTTAACAGCGGTCAAAAATTTGCTTGAAATGAAACATATGATCTCTCTTCTTAGAGAAAAATGTTACGTCATCCAGATAAACTACCACACTGTGTTCAATTAAACCATAGAAATATATATCCATTTCCAGGAAATTCATCGTTGGAAAGTGGCTCCAGCATTGTTGTAACCAAAGGGAATTCTTTTGTAAGAAAAATTTCCTCATTTTGTTCGAAACATGGTTTTCAGCCTGTCTTGGTCAGCTACCAGCACTTGGTTGTAACCTGAAAACCTATCTAAGAGGGAGAACAATTCAGAGCCTAAAACCATCTGTAGGATTTGCTCCATTGGTGGGAATGGATAATTATTTTTGTCTGAGGCTCGGTTCATATTTATGAAGTCTACGCATAATCTTATTTCACCAAATTTATTTCTTACGGGTACCAGATTTTCCACCCACTCTGAGTGCCTAAATCTGAAGATGATATTCCCATATGAGTGACTTCTTTACCTCACTTTAGATCAGGGGTTCCATCTCGGGATTCCTTTTTCTTAGTGGATGCTGAAATTTTTTTACACTTGCCTTAATAGGAATGACATGTTGGATGATGTAGGTATCATAAGTCTTCAAATGTTCATTTGTCCAAGAAAAAAC
This sequence comes from Pseudotsuga menziesii, assembly GCA_001517045.1. Taxonomy (NCBI): domain Eukaryota; kingdom Viridiplantae; phylum Streptophyta; class Pinopsida; order Pinales; family Pinaceae; genus Pseudotsuga; species Pseudotsuga menziesii. The sequence continues at coordinate 252,144 of LPNX011007107.1, forward strand.
ATCTTTATATTGTTGAAATAAACTGATAAATTTGCTTATTTCTCCTGGTGAACAACATTTTCCCAAGTTCGCATACTTGGGTTTAGCCTCTGTCCTAAGATTAATCATCTCATACTGCATAGATGAACTGTTTATTTTTACATTGGTAGGATTTCTAAACTTGCTATTCAAATCAAACATCCCTTCCAATGTTCTTACCCCTTTAGGAATGAAATTCCCATTTTGAAGATTGGATTGATGTTCTTCGTCATCAATCATTGAGTCCTTGAAAGTCTCATAATTTGTTAAAAACTCTAATATTTGGTGATCATCGTTGAATACCCTCAAATGTGTGACATTGTCTAGTATAGATGGCCTGAAAATCAATTCAATTGAGCATTTATTATTAATGGGCACTAATCTTGCAGCAAAAGTAGCTAACAAATCAGTTGTTGCATTTTACAATCTAGGAATTGAATTGATATTAAAAGCATTGAACTTTGTTATAAGATCCCGGACTTCATATTGGTATCCTTTTAGGTGTGGTGACAGACAGTGAATTGTGTTTTGAACTTGTCTGACAATTATTTCAGAATCACCAAGAACTTTTAAATTTCTTACTTTGAATTCAATGGCATTTTTCAAGCCTTGGATTAGAGCCTCATATTCTATTGTTTTGTTAGTACATTCAAACTCTAGTCTACAAGAGAAAAAATGTTTGTTCTTTTCAGGATCAACCAGGACGCAACCCGCTCCCGATCCCTCTTGAGTTTTGGAACCATCAAAATACAAGAACCAAAATCTATCTTCTATATCTACAAAATTAGTATTGTTTTCTAAATTAGAAACTAAATTAACTATATTACAATCAATGTTATCAGTCCATGAAAATTGAAGGGGTTCAGACTATGTGTCTGACTCACTACTGGCTTCTTCTGCTTGATAGTTTCTAGGTTCAATCTCTATGAAATAGTTACCCAAGACTGAATGTGAGAAATTCACAGGTTCATTTTTTCCTTCCAATTGTGTCACATTGTGCTTTATGTGGGGTTCCTTCATCACCTTGATCTGATTCTGAATTTTCTTATAGGGAAGCCATAAGTGTGACTAGTCAGTTGCAAAGTACCCTTTTAGTTTTGCAGACCAGTCCCTAATCAAATTGAAGCCATATGCTTATGGTATATCTGCCACCATGATGTCTATAAACTGGCAGACCCTTTCATCTGCAGATAACCGAATCAGCACATTCTTCATTTCTCCTACTACCGTGACTATTGATCTATCCAACTAAATGATCGTACATGAAGAGGGTGTAGTTTTACCATTTATTTTTCTAAAAGCTGAAAGAGGCATGACATTAGAAGAAGCTCCAGAATCTACCAAACAATTATGCACATTATGGTTGAAAATCTCAAAAGATAATAAAAATGGTAAGGTTTGAGATTTATACTTTCCTCCAATGCTATCTTCATTGATTTCTTTATCTAATTGAATATCATCCTAGGATCTACTGGGTTGTGGATCAAAGGCTTCCAGGATTTTCTTTCTTTGTTGAGGTAAGTTGCACATTTCAAATAAAGAAATATTTGCTTTTGTTTTCTTGATGTCCTCTATTATGCCATATCCCATATCACATTCTGTTGGACCCTTCTTATTGTTTTCTGCTTTATTTTTCACAACATTCACAAGCTTACTCACTTCTGTAACTTTATTTTTTGTGATGACCAAATCAGGCTTAGGTGGTTTTTGGGTATTACTGCTAATCTTCTTTATATTTTCTTGCATCTTCCTAATTTTAGGCAGTATAAGGATTTCATCCATTATTGGCCCTTTGCTTTTGGTTGTGACATTAATTGTTGAAAGTTGAATTTATTATGTATGTTCCTCTTCATCCAACCCAAGTTTAGGTGCACAATCCCATAAAACCATCGTTGTTTCATGTGATTCTTCTCGTTCATTCATTTTTTCTTCTTCAACCTCTGGCTCTATTATCTTAGCATCTAATATTTGATTCATAACTAGAGTCATTGAGTTAATCCATTGGGGGGAATTTTTTTTCAGAATGAGGTTCTTGATGAAAAGTGCAAAAATGGTCCATTCATACTTCAGTAAAATTCAAAACAGAAGAGTTATACTGCGGTGGTTGGGATGTTCCATTTTCCTCCCTTTTCTTGAAATATGGTTTGAATTGTTTCTTGGATGAACTTGCTTCATTATCCTTTTCTAAGTTGACAATCTTGTTATATAACTTTTGTACCATTTTAACCATGTTTTCCAATTCACTTGAATGTTCCTCTTTAGTTTTGGTTAACAACAAAGGTTTCTTGTTGCTAAATGTCCTTACATCTAGTTCTGTGATGTGTTTGCTTATGCTTTCAAGTTCATCCTCTACTTTATTTTCTTCTTCACAAGTTTCTACCAAAGAAGGATTTATTGACGTCTTAACAAACATTTCTATGCTTGGGGAAAGTGTTGAAGTGTAATATTCTATTAAAGTTTCTTCAGCAGGTTTTATTGTAGCACTGAAATTATTTAAATGGGCAGCAAACCTCTAACTAAAATTTTGTAGTTTCTCTTTCTTGTCCATCCTCATATCTAGCAATTCTTTCATGAGAGTGGTAGTGGTTCTTTGACTACCAAACTTTCCTTTAAAAACTCTTTCAAAATTATGTGTTATAGAATTTGCTTGTAAACCAAAATACCAGGAAGAAGCCTTAGCTTCAAAGGTATGTGGGAAGATTCTGCATACTACATCTTCATGCTCCATTGCTAAAAGTTCCAAATCCAAATAAAAACTTTGTAGCTGATCATCCACAGAAATGCCTTTTTTGAGATCAAACATAGGTAATGCATTTTCAGTATTATGAGGCAAATCATGCAAAGGAGCAGCCAAGTTGAGTGGTGTTCTATCTATCCAGGTTGGTGGTGGATTAGGATTAACAGGTTGATTAGCATTTGGGGGAACATTTACAGCCATGATTCTATGACGAGTCGGTGGTGGATACTGAACTGGTGACTACAAAGGTGACTGAAAACCTGAGGAATCTAGTCCCATCTGATCAAGTGGTTGAACAATATCTTGTAAGGACAAATTCACTAACTCCTCCAAATTTCCCACCAAAATCAAATTATCCATGTAAGTGGGTACCCTTATGGGAGCTCTCCTTCTCAGTAATTCGGGGATTGTCTGCAATCCTCCAAGCTTCTTCACATAATACCTTCGGTTTCTCCTCAAGTGGTTAAATACTTCGAAAGGAACCAGGTGTAGGTGTTCTGGAACTTATACTTCGAGGTTTACTCGTTCTTTGGGAATGAAATATTCAGAAAAACTAGTTTCAGAGTTATTACCAGTGGAATAGTTTCGTGTGAATGGAATTCTTCTGCCAGCCATGCACTCAGGGCCCTCCTTTTAGCACCAAAACTGTTGATGCCTGGAAAATCCCAAATACCGACAGTAGGTATTCTCCCCAATAATTGTTCCCAATTAGATTGTTTATCATTTGGAATGGGGAATCCGTTTGGATAGCGGCCTGGCTATTGTAGAATTAAAGAAAGTTTTAAATCTGTTTTACCAATTGTGGCTTGGTCCACCGTTTATATGATTTTATATTTAGGGATGAAATGCAAGTGCCTAAGCTAAATGCAAGTGATCAGTGGGTAAGAGCCTCATTAGAGATGTGTAGGTTATTACCTCCCATCTTACTGCTCTTTCTCCACAATCACTTCTACAAAAGCAAAGAAACAGCTAATCTATTCTAAATTATTCTAACTATCCCCAAGGAGAAAAGTTTATATCAAAATGAGTAATATAATCTACTGTTTGCATGTAAAATCCTACAAGTAGGTATTAAATTATTCATACATAAACATAGCAGAAAGATAACACAAAGATAGATTTGTTAAGTTAAAACATTCATTACTCATTTATTGCACAAGAATCATAATAGAAAATAAAACCATTCATAAACTGCAGAAATAATTCAACAGGTTGGAAGGATCTCACAGTTATGTAGGAAGCTAAAACAAAAATAGTTCACATTCAACAATCCACATAATCCATCTTGAAACTCATATAATCCTTCCTCCAACAAAATTTGGTTCTCTTATTTATAAAAGAAGTAGTTATCCTACAAATAGCTTTAACATATGTGCGCTAGAAAAAGTCCTTTCTAATCTCTATTCTACCCCTATTTATACAAATTACATATGACTTTTCAGCTACCCTAGCCTCTTAGTCTTCCTTAACTCTTTGATTATAAATTTTTTTCTTCTAGTGCACCCACTAGGAAAATTGGAATAAATATAAAAATATTACATAAACTTGCCACATGGTGATAAAACAAATTCTTATGTGGGCCCAACTCGTTTCTTAATAAAAACACTCCATGCATGAGCTTCCTTGCTAATGACTCAATAATCTACTGGCTCTAGTAAACGTGTAGCCACTTCATGGTTTGCTACAACCTGTTCACGGGATGGAATAAAAGGTATCAATCCAAGATCTACCTAGGAAACTTGGATTTTTATTATCGTGCTACCTGATGGGACAAAATAATCTAATGGAATGTCATTGGCCTGATCCTGCTCTTGATTTTCTCTATCCTGATGTTCTTGTTCCTTCTTGTTAAGCTCTTCAACTACCTTTTTTGTTTCTTCTCTTGCTCGGACAGCCTCCTTTCACATCTTTTCATCCTTGTCACTCTGCCTTTGTTCTTCTTCTTCTTTATGTCTTTACTATTCTTTTTCTTTATTCCTGTGTTCCTCCTCAACTATTAATTTCTATGCTTCTTTGACTAATATTCATACTTAATCTTCTTTCTTCTTGGTAGCTTCTTCTCTTTGTTTCTGCTGTTTAGATGTGCTTATGTTTCTTCCTTAGCCCCCGGTAGTTGTGATTTTCTTCTTAAACCATTTTTTCAATGCGGTCATGTTACATGCATTTAGGTATACTTGCTCATCTTTGCCAAAGTGATCGGAATATTCGAAATGTTCTCCCACAGATGCACAATATTTTGAGACTTTGTCCCAAGCATCGTTTCTGTGGAACCCTTTCTCCCCAAAATGAAAGTTTTCTAGTTCTTTAACAAAATCAAGAGCAATCTTTACCTTGGTGAATTTATAACTACCAATACAACATGGCAATGGAGAGTAGATAGCTTTCTTCATGTCAAACAGGAAGTTCCCAAAAACATCAATGTACAACTGCCTTACCACCTTCTTATGGACAACATAATCAGTAGATTATATAGGCAGTAGTGAAGGGGCCTTAGATCCTCCATACATCCTCAAGTACAACCCTTCCTTGGAGAATAAATAATCCCCATGCTCACTTACAATATTCAGTGCTTCTTCAGACATGCAGTTGCATTCTTCAATAAAAATCAACTCATATAATGGTATCAGAAAATATTTACATATAGGTTTGTAAAAATTGGCATACTTGTGTGCCCACAAGAGGTTGTATGTGGAGTACACAGGAGTCCTGGTTGGATCCCAATCATAGTTCAACTTTGGGATTGGATGAGTGCACAAGATACAATGAATCAAGAAAGAGCCCATGTAGAATTAGGCTTCCTTTGGGTCATACCCCCTAAGGCTGCAGCTATGCAGGATGACAGGATATTCGCCACGATGTCTGCTCGGTTGAATATCGTACCTTGCATGGCTACATGATATATTATTCAAATCCATCTTATCTTATAAAAATTCTTGTTTGCTTGACCAAAACTCTGATTTAACATCAAGGCTATGAGATGGTAAGGGGTGTGCAAATCAACAGTCTCATATTCTCCTGAAGATTTATGGCGAAACTGCTTCTCGGACAACATCATCTTCTTATCATAGTCAAGCATGTCTATATCTAGATCCTATATCCATTTATCTGTCATGAAACCTTGGAGTGCCGATAACTTGCAGGCTTTGGCAATGTAGGCAGGGATGAAAGAGGCAAAACCCTTCTTCTCTGTGTTGGTCACAACCAGGGTAGCTACATCTATCCAAGATAGGATCTAGCTGATAACTTTGGTACATGGGAAAATCTCAAGGCACGTATCTACTTTTGTAATGGCAGATATTTTGATGTTTATATACAACGGTATTTTTTCCAAACCTGCATATGGGGTAGTCTTGTCTTTGATCATCTGGTAAATATACCCCTATTTGAATTTCGGCTCAACTCCTGTGATAGACTTTGTGTCTTCATAGATCATTTCAATTTTGGACACAATATCTACATCTGGATCATCTCCTGTGGCCTGGGCCTTCTTCTTCCCTTTCTTAGGCATGTTTTTGTATGGAGATCGAAACTGTAGTAATTACACCAAAACAGGTCTTAGACTTATTTAATCTTCAGCATGCATGCATCACTAAATAAAATACTGAGATGAACCAAACAAAATGTAAGATAATGAGCGAAACTCTAAATAATAAACATGACATCATAATCAATAAAATGTATTTACCAACTCATCTTCAAGCATCTCTGCAATATGAAGCAAAAGTTATTAAACTATTCTAAAAACCAGAAGGCTAATATCAGCTCACGACTTGAACATTCCCGAAGCAAAATTTCTCATGTCGCATGGGTTTTAGAACTTAGGTTTTGTAAACAAAATATCCACCTGAGGCTTTCTGCAAAAATTGTTCTGTATACCATATGGTTGGGATTTTCTACTGGCCTGACACTCTCACGTTACTCTAAAAGAACAAACCAGGAAATATCTCCGCAACAACCAATGGAAAACCTCACAGTGGCTCAGTGGCTTTGACAATAAGGGTCGGCCTGAAACTTAACCTAAATCAATCGGGGCAACCTCCTCAAACCTATTTCAATTGATGGTGATATCCTACACATAGAAACATCGACCAGGGGAGGCACAGTCGACGAAACGTTCGACTAGAAAAAACCTCGCCAATGCTTGAGTCTGACATGGTTTGAGCGGTGAGGCCGAGTGGAGTAGAGTAGGTGGGAAAACCCTATGAAATAGGGAAACCTTCCAAAGGTCGGAGAAACCTAAAATCCAAATGTAAATTCCCTCTATACTTGTGGATGCAACTATAAATACCACAGACTGGGAAACCCTAATCCCGTAAAACCTAAACCTCTCCTCACACACTTAAAACTAGAAAAAAATGTAAATAGGATGGATCTTGAATCCTACCTAGCAGATAATAGCTCTACAGTTGGTGAAAACAGCTTGTGTGGTCAACAAAATCTCGATGACGATCAATAGCTTGGAGCACTCCCAAGAGGTAATGGAAATAACCATAAAAAAAACCTTCCACAGTTTATATATAAAATGTCATAAAACTGCATTAAATTTGTTGATGTATTTGTAACTTTGGAATGTATTCACTTGTATATCTTATGTATTGTACCCCGATGTTTATTCCGGGAAGTATCTATAATGGAATTGAGTCATGTCATGCCCCGATGTTTCGATCGAGAGATTCAATAATGTAAAAAATTCATGTAAAGTCATTGACGTTAACCCTCCATTGTAAATCGGGGCAATAGTCCCCACAATTGAGTCAAGGTTAACACTCCTTGTTGATCGGAGGGCAAAGTCCCCACAGTTGTGGGGAACTAGGGTTATTAGACTCTCCTAGAGAATTCAACCCTAGTAAGTAATTTTTAAGTGAGGCCGACATGTTGGAGTGGACATTAAGTGAATGAAAGAATATAAATAGAGAGTGAGCCTCTCTATTTAACACACACACACTCACTCACTGGGGCGCATGAGTGAGAGAGGAGAAGCTCTCTCAAGTGAGAAAGAGAGAATAGCTGTGGAGATCATATTTTCTATCTTTGGGTTTTACTGCTACCATTGGTGCTCATTCTATCTCTGAGGAAGTTGCGGGGTTTTCTCCTTTAAGGTTTCCCGGAGGAAAATTATTTGTGTCTCTTGTCTCTTGTGATTTTTGATGTGCATGTTATTCTCTTAGATAAGATCCTAAGATCATATTTCTTAAATGATAAAAACCTAACATGGTATCAGAGCTAACTTGAGAAGAAGACACTGTGTAGCTGGAGAAGCTAGGGCTTCTTACTTTTTGGGTCTCTCTCCACAATCCATCAACAAAAGGATGCTAGGCTAACTCTCCATTGAAGGGCGCAACTTTCTATTGAAGCAAAAATTGATTCCAGGCATTTTCAGTTTTTGCTGTGGGAAACTAGGGATTTTCACAGAAGAGTAATTTTTGAGTGAGATCGGCATAGGATTAATATCCTCATCAAAGTCGAATTTTAGAGACCTGGGTCTAGATTTTTGGTTTGGTGAAACTTCGGGAAAGTCAAACACTAGTTTGACCCCGGGCCTGAAAAACCCTAAATTAATGAAATTGATAGTTTTGGTAGATTTGTTATATCTCAATATTGGAGAAGGATCAGGTGCTGAAACATTCATAGGTTGACGATAAATTCTTTATGTACACTATTGCCAAGTTTCAGCCTTAGATTTTCTATATTCTAGGAGATATGATTCCTCCAAGTTAGGGTTCTAGACTCTCCCAAGATTCCTCCCCAAACAAGACACCTAGGGAGAATTGCTAAATCTTGGGATACGAAGGTCCAAATGAAATTTCTCAAGATTTTTTAGAAAGGGAATGGACTTTAATTTCTATGGTAAACGTTTCAGACCTCATAGATGAAACAGTGACATGTGGCAGTTCATACAACTTCACTATGTTGAACAGTCCTTAAACAGGTCACCTTGGGAAAACGCTCCTAAGTCCCAATTGGTGAAACCAATTCTAATGAAACTTGTGGTGCTGGAACAAGGATAGATGAGGATACCCCAATACAAAATTTTATACATATAGGAGCAGTAATTTTGGAGATACCATAGAAACAGTATTAGGAATTTTTGCAGGAGAAATTGGTAAACTAGGGCTTCCTAGTCTAGGAGCTTCCTTCCACTATTTTCAGAAAATGAGTACAATGGACATATCATCTTGAATATGTCTATATTTCTATCTAGTTAGATGTAAAAGATTCCAAGTTTTGAAAATTAGGGTTTCTCTTACAAACCCTAGATCAGCTAGCTCCAGAACCAGGATGGACACCTCAAATCAGTAAGATCTAATCTTTTGCTATTTACATTTTAGGTTCTTATTTCAAAATGTCTAATCACACCAGCTTGATGACAAACTTGGTGAAACTGACAACTTCCAAACATGGAAGTATTGGATCTCACTCGTTCTTGAATAAAATGAATTGAACACCTACATAAGTAGAGAGGGTCCAGTTCTAGAGGGAGATGATGCTAAAATCCTTACACAAGAAGAACTTGGTCAAGGCCAAGAAGATCATTGTTGATTCAATCAAGGATCACCTTATACCACACGTGTCATCCCTAAAGACACTGAAAGAGATGTTTGATTCCTTGACCAAGCTATTTGAAGGGAAGAACATAAATCGGAAGATGACTTTGAGAAAACAGTTGAAGAATGTGAAGATCCAGAATGCAGATACCATACAGTCATACTTTACAAGGGTCTCTCAAATCAAAGAACAACTTGAAGCGGTAGAAGAAGAAGTGGAGGATGCAGAAGTGGTGATAACCACCTTGATTGGCCTTCCAGGATCATGGGATTCATTCATTTGAGTAATGTGTGCCGGAAGGAAGTGATTACTTTATGTAGACTCTGGGAAGAGTGCACACAAGAAGAAGCTCAACTCATAATAAGAGAAAAGAAGATGGGAGCAACTGAAGATCAAGCCCTCACGATTCAAAGAAGATCTTTCAACCGATGAGGAATATGAAGAACTAAATTCTTAAAGAAACTCTTATCCATCTAAGCATTTGGATAAGAAATGATGATGCTATGAATGAAGAAGATGATGAAACTGAAAGGAGTATACCCATGAAACAAATAAAGATAAGTATTCAATTGTCATTTCATGATATTATTTTGTTATGCATTTGTTTATGTTTAGTTGATGTGTTATGCATGATAGAATGTTTGCATTAATGACAGTATACTACTAATATGCATGTGATGGGTAAGTAGATCATGGTGCTATACAACTCTCCATTGATACTTATCTAGAATGAAACCTCTTTGCTGACATATTGGATTAGTGCACAATCCCAATGATGTCTTAGTAGAGATGGAAGGCATATAGAAAAGTTTCCGTGAGATATGGATGAATGTTGTATTGGCTAAAATAGTTGCATGATCATATATTTATGCATAATAATTTGCCACTATCAATATGCCTTATGAAATGTTTCTAACCATACAAATGCATTTGACTTGTAGGAAAGATCACGTACAATCACCTACAAGCAAAGAAGGATGAGACTTGTTTCGAAGAACAAGTGATGGCAGTTCAAGATGAAGAATAATATGACGAATGCAGCGACATCATTGATTTAGAACCTTCCAGCTATGAAGAAGTAGCCAAGAAGATAGGGAAGACCGGTTCAAGAAGAATGATGTCTAGGATGCAGTATTGAGACCTAAAGGGAAGTTCGTAGTTCCATCATGCAGTAGATGGAAACATCGTGGGATACAAGGAAAGATTCGTAGCACAAGGCATAAAATATGAAGAGACATTTGTGGCCACTAGAAATACACATGATAGGTTGATTCATGTGTACAAATTAAATAAGGCATTGTATGAACTCAGAAGGCACCCATGGGATAACACATACATGAGGAGCTTGAAGATCACCTAGAGTGATGAAGATCTTAACCTTTGCTACAAGGTTGAAGATGAAATCCTATAGAGGATGACAAGCTCACAAATGGGTGTGAGAAGAACACTTTGAAGATAGAGGATCTTGGTATCCAGTGACCCTAGATGGATACATAGAGTATTAGTAGTAGAGGAAGCTACTTATCACTCTGGTACAGAATGTTTCAGTGCATAGAGTACAAAGGACAGAGGGAGAATGATGCTCCACTTCAGAGGGAGTGACTACAAAAGATCCTGAGGTTTGACATGGTATGACAGGATGGACAGCTTACTGATGGTTGTAGGATTTACTGAGAGTAAAGTAGATTCCGACCTTTAATTCAAGGTTGAAGGTGAAAGACCATTGAAGCTCCTATGATATGTCAATGACTTGTTCCTGATAGAAAAGAGGAACTCATTAAAGTTACAAGAAGGAGACTTGCTGCCGAGTTCGAGACGAAGGACTTGGATATGATGCACTACTTTCTAGGCATGGAGGTGTGGCAGAATGCAGATGGAATATCTCTGGGACAAGGGAAGCATGCAGTAGAGATCCTAAAGAGGTTGAGGATGATGGAGTGCAAGGCCATGGCCACACCTATGACATCGAATCTGAAGCTATTGAGTGATGCTTCATCAGAGAGAGTTGATGCCATGATGTATCGTCAGATGATTTTTTACTTGATGTACCTAACGAATACGAGACCAGATATTTTATTTGCCATGAACACATTGAGACATCTTCACCTGATGATTGCAAAGCATACATTGAGGTACCTGAAGGGTACAATTGATTATGGGCTCAAGTATGAGGCGAATCAGAACATTAACTTGGAGGGTTATGTGGATTTGGATTGGGCATGCAGTGCCATTGATAGGAATAGAAATTCGAGTTGCTACTTCAGTATGAGATCAGAGAGGAGCAATGAAGCTCCAGTTTGTGATCCAGATCAAGATCTCTCAAAAGAGGGAGTTCTACCATAGCTGGTGAGACAGGTTTTCTGAGCATAAATCCAGGCGAATCTCGTAGGTTGCTTAGATGTAATGAGTCCTGTAGGTTTTCCTCAAATGTAATTGGTCCTGAAAAAGCTCACAGGTTATCCTTGGACATAATCATCCCTGATGTGATTCTATGCTAGAAATGGCCAGAGTGAAGTTTGAATACTTCAGAGAGAGGCTTGGTGTTCTTTAGATAGAAGATTCTTCGAGGAAGAAGTGATGGGACACATTGCAGGAGCCATTCCAAGCATGGTAGGAGGATCCTTCCCATGGATGTGGATGTAAGCATTGTGTGATGAGCATCGGGATGATGCTTCAGTTTCTGCTATGATGATGATCAGGATGGTCATATGATGATGATATGCATCAAGATGATGCTGTGATGAGTATTAGGATGATACTCTGTAGATAGATTGTACAGATAGCATGTAAAATATCTTGAGAGATCCGATAGTCTGTGCTCGGATGCTCTTTCGAGGTTTTGCTACAGGTTATGTAGGTAGCATAGAAAATATCCTAGGAGATCCTATAGTCTGTGCTAGGATGCTCTTTCAATATTTTGCTACAGGTAGCATAGAAAAGATCCCCGAAGATCCTATAGTCTGTGCTAGGATGATCTTTCAAGGTTTTTCTATAGGTAGCATAGAAAAGATACTGGGAGATCCTATATTCTGTGCCACGATTCTCTTTCGATGTTTTTCTACTAGAGGCATGTAATCAACCCTAGAGATCTGATAGGTTGAGATATGTGCTCGTAAAAGTCCTGGGATTCTCTTTAGAGTTCTTGTAGGTTGCAAGACAGTATTTTAAGGTTTTTCTTGACCACATAGAAAAGATCCTGGGAGATCCTATAGTCTATGCTAGGATGCTCTTTTGAGGTTTTATGGTGACAGTCACATAGAAAATATCCTAGGAGATCCTATAGTCTGTGCTAGGATGCTCTTTTGAGGTTTTGTGATGGTCACATGTAAAATATCCTTGGAGATCCTATAGTCTATGCTAGGATGCTCTTTCAAGGTTTTGTTGACGCACATAATCAGTCTTGAGGATTCCATAGTATGGACAAAGATGATGAAAACCTACAGAAGCCATTCTCTGGGAGAATGGAGGCACCTGGTCATTTACCAGGAAATTGATTCAATCTGGGACTGAATCTCAGCTTACTACTGAGAGGCCATTCTCTAGGAGAATGGAGGCACCTATTCAGTTACCAGGAATTTGTTTCAGTCTGGGAATGACACTCAAACTAGAGCTAAGAGCCATTCTTTGTGTTAACACTCCATTTTTAACAAACTATTTTGAGCCTGACAGAAGCTTGAGGAAGGCCCCACTCCTTTAAAACATTGTGTGAACACCATTCAGGTTGGTAGATGCTCCTAGTCCATGATTTAGAACCGTTAGACAATGAAAAAGAGCAACAATCGGTCGTGGTTTTGGCCCAACATGCAGGAGGATAGACAAATTTTGGATTTCGCGGAGTCCATTAAAGAAAGCAAATAAATGAAAGGCTGAGATCAAAGTGAAGCCTGATCAACGGCCCGGAACAGTTTCGTTGAGCAAACATGCTCGATGGGAGGACCTTCTCCAAATTGCAAAAAGGTTAAAGGACGAAAACATTTGACGACAGAGACGAGATCAGAGGAAGATCTATGGTCTCAGCCAATTTCACAAAACAGATTTGTGTGGGTATAACTGCGATTTCAAATAGCGAAAGGTAGTCCTAGCCCCGAATATCAATGTTCATGATAGAGAAGGGGAGAGATATACTGTTGTGGTTCATTTCACAATGCGAACTAGCAAGGTTGAAGATCAGAATTTCACACTGCAAAAAATAGTGGGGCCCACTCGGATCGACGGTAACATGGAGAAGTCGATTGCGATCGACAATAGAGGGCTAGTCTTGGTTTAAAACTATTCATTGAATCCAGAGAAGAAGGTTGGTGGCAGAAATGATGGAATGTGGACGGTGGGCATAAAAGATTCATCAAATTTGAAGCCCGAGAAGACTTCCCGAGTATAGACTTCACATCTAGTGTGGAGATGACAGCGGAGGGGACATTCATACATGTAATCAGCCTCTTGGTGGGTGTACTGATACTCCCAAGCACCGTCTTTGATAAACTTGAGGCAAAGGTCCCATCCAATAATGCTAACTTCCCCAACTCCACGGGTCTAGCATGTGGTCCACGTGGGAAAAGCAATGGGGAAGAAGGAGGACCATGTTTTGAAATGAAGAATCAAATGTCTATGCAAAGTTAAGAGAAGTCATGAACTAAGTCCACTCAGCACCACCGTCACAGTGAGTGAAAAGGAAAGAAGGGTCAAATCCACAGTCTTTGAAACCAGCTTGGCAGCTGCGTGGGAAGTACTTAGAGTCCTATCCATTATCAGATAATATAATTGAACATGAGAAGAGAAGATCCCCACCCTGGTGTCACACGGGCTAATGTCATGTCAATCGGTATTCAAGACTATATCCATCCCCAGGCCATTTCATCCTTCCTTATAAAGCTCCATATTCTAAAGTTGTACAAACAATGAAGCTAAAGGTTGAACTCCGAGGAGTGTTGAGTCCTTTTGCAGAAAGCCATGGCTGTGTGGTTCGAGAAATTAGTTCGACAAGGGGTATTGATGGTTTGAAAACATGAAATTGTGTTTCTTCATCGTCCTGGTTATCGACATCAGGAAATTGCCAACCACCGAGGCACAGATGTTAACTACCGAGGGAGGTTCAGCCGCTTCCACACAACCTAGGCCTTGGAAATGTTGTGCGTGGGTTTTGACATCCCAGCTGCCTCTCTCCAATGCTCCTAGTTGCAGTCAGAACCTCCAAAATCCCATTCCACAGTGGTGGTAGGACTGTTGGAGCAAATGCTCACCTTGAGACTATATAGGTCCGGAGCCTTCGACACCACCCCTAGAATATCCACTTGACTACTTTGTCGTGGGTGAGGAGAAGGTCAAACGTACACCCAGCTGCATGGCCTCCAAGAAAACCCTCCTCATAGGAGGAAGGAAGTAGTACAAGGATGATAACCTTCTTAAGTCATTTATCATCACCAAGCGCATGACCACCTTTTTCCCAGCCTCCTCCTATAACAATGTTCCCAAATGAAAGAGGTGTAGAGAAATTGATCAGGAGGCGGGACTTGAGTCTTCTTGTCAGCCTTTTAGCGACATGGTCTTGGAGAAGCAAGCTAGTCAAAGAGACAGAAAGGTATATCCAAAGTGTCCTGAGTGGACAATGGACCATCGACATGCAACATGGGAGATCGCTTTCACGGAGTGGGGAGGAAGAAAACTCAGTGTTGTCAGTCCGTGTTTTCATGCACTGTAACTCCATAATGCTTGTTTATATTTGTAAAACGTGGCGATAGTCCCACTCTTTATATTGTTAATGCATTATTGTGATTGGAAACAATTTGTAGGTTTATTTTGAAGAATAGTCTCAGCACTAGAATAGTATAAATACACTCCCGAAAGAGGGAGAAGGGGTTGATATTTGGAAGGTTGGGGAAAACCTTCAAGGGCAGAGGCTCTCCATTGTAAATAATATTTGATGCATATGTTATGAATAAAATTGCAGAGGAAGAGTTGTTTCTTAAACTAGATATTCATGTGCCGTTGCTTCTTTCAATATGTATTTTCTTTACGTGAAATGTATATCCTGTTTCCATTCTAGTTTGTTGATTGCTTTCATGTATGTAACTTAGTGTATAACAGTTTGGAATTCATACTTGCTATGCTCCGCCTATTGTGTCAGATATTTATCAAAGTTTCTTCTAAAGTTACATGGAATTTATCTCGCTGGTGCTCCACATGATGGGTTGTTCTCTCTTATCTTCTAAATGCCTGCTAAATATCTCCTGATTGTGAGATCGACAGCTGTATTGCCTCTGTCTGCAACCTCACGCCATTCTTTCCCTCTTGCAAATGTTCCCTACTCAGGTTTTCAACTCCATTGCCAATGGTCCCTTGCCCTGGTAATCCCACCTGCATCTCACACCACTCTACTTTGTCCCATTTCAGGAGTCCGGTCTCCTGACCATCCCTAAGTGAATATCTTACATGAAATAAAGAGTTGAAGACAAGTGAGAGATCCCTCTCTGACTGTGGTAGGCTGGAGGCATAATCTAAAGTGGTTCTACTGTTATGCTAGGAGCGGACCCTCCCCTCAACCTTGGGGCTCCAAATCCTGGTGCTAACACTTTGAGAACGAAATATGTAAGTGTTGGGCGGGCCATTCTGACATGTTTCTTGGATGTGTTCCTCTTATGGTTAGATATAAGTGTTGAAGAAGATTAATACCTACCTGGAGGCTAGGCCTGCAACAAGCATGAAAAAGGTTTGGCTCTGTAGAACCTCCTGTGATGAGAAGAATGAATAGATAGCACCATTTGATTGAGATAGTGGAAGCAGTGATGACGATGATGATCCAGTGATGATCCAGCTTTGATGATTATCCAGATCAAGTGATGATCCAGACTTAATGAATATGATTTGACGATGAAGATGACTTGACGATGAAGATAACTTGAAGATGAAGATGACTTGAAAATGAAGATGTCTTGATGATGATCCAGATGATACAGAGAAGAATACTTGTGTTGATAAATTATGTCGAGAGAATACCTTCCTAGTTAAGAGGGAGTTTTGATGTATTTCTAACTTCGGAATGTATTCACTTGTATATCTTATGTATTGTATCCTGATGTTTATTCTGAGAAGTATCTATAAAGTAATTGAGTCATGTCATGCCCTGATGTTCCGATCGGGAGATTCAATAATGTAAACAAGTCATGTAAATTCATTGAGGTTAACCCTCCATTGTAAGTCTGGGAAATAGTCCCCACAATTGAGTCAAGGTTAACCCTCCTTGTTGATCGAAGGGAAAAGTCCCCACAGTTGTGGGGCACTAGGGTTATTAGACTCTCCTAGAGAATTTGGCACTGGTAAGTAATTGTTAAGTGAGGCCGACATGTTGGAGTGGACATTAAGTGAACGAAAGAATATAAATAGAGAGTGAGCCTCTCTATTTAACACACACACACTCACTCACTGGGGCGCATGAGTGAGAGAGAGAGAACAGCTGTGGAGATCATATTTTCTATCTTTGGGTTTTACTACTACCATTGGTGCTCATTCTATATCTGAGGAAGTTGTGGGTTTTTCTCCTTTATGGTTTCCACGAGGAAAATCCTTTGTGTCTCTTATCTCTTGTGATTTTTTCTATGCATGTTATTCTCTCAGATAAGATCCTAAGATCATATTGCTTAAATAATAAAAATCTAACAAAATTTTGTAGATGGGTTGTTAAATGACCACAGGTGGAAAATGTTGTTGGTGCTAAAGTTAATAAGCCTTATTGGCTAAACTATTTGAATTGATGAACAAAAATGAGGAACAAGCGATAGTGTTAGGTGGACTCATGAATCGGATGGATATGGGAAACTACGGTCGGCACTAAGGCTATTTTCTCAATTCAAACTCCCATTGACAGTGACAAAAAAACCATCTGTGAAAGCGTCGGCTCCAACGTTGGAGTTATTTCGATTGCTGTCGTGGAGACTTTATAAAACATCCCAAAACCCTCATCGATAAACAAAAATAAAAACCCCATCGGGTGCAAGATATCAGTTCATTCGAATGCATCATGTTGACAATATGAGGGGTGTCGATGCTATGCACAAGCTCCTAGAAATACTTGTCGACAAACTCATGGAAAGTGTCTGACGAGAGGTTGGAGGAAAAGAGAATAAAATATCCCCGATCGAATCAGCTTGAATCTTCAAGTTGGCCTGACACTACCGGAAAACTTTGACAAGATGACCCGACAATCTTTCGCTAAGGCTACAAACAAACCGTCAGAAAGAAACATAAAACCTCACCAAGAAGGTCAGCTCCAAAACCCGATTTTTGCTGATGTATCGACAAACTCAAAAAAGTTTTTCGAACTCTTGTGAAGAATAAACCAAAAATCGGATGAGCAACATGAGCTTCCTCGATGTGTTGGCTAGACTCGAGAAGCTCAGTCAATACATCGGGTGAAAAAGCTGAGTTTCAACCTTCAATAAAAGACTTTCAAAATCGTGCAAAAAAGAGAATAAGTCATCAAAACTTCCCAGAGATCAAAATATTACCTGGGGAACTTAAAATCTAAATATTCAAGGGGGGGCCTAAAATCACAAAAACAAATTGGGGTAGTGTTTGCAGCAGCAACATGATCTTGATATTTTAAGTTTGATAATCATCAATGAAGCTTGGTATCAGAAATTGTCAAAACATAATAATAATATTCCTGAACCACACGATCAAAATCGTGAATTGCTTGCTAGATTGTGGGATGGAATAAAAAGAATGGGATATGAGGGACCCTGCAAGGGATATGCATAGGGAAAGAACATCAAGAATCCCTTTCTAAAAAGTGAAACAAAGACCAAAGGTACCTGGGAATTAATCCATTCTGATGTATGTAGTCCTATTCCCTCCATATCCTCGAGTGGATATCAGTACTGTGGCACATTTATTGTTGATTATTGAAGAAAGACTTGGATATACTTCTTGAATAATAAGAGTGAATTATTCAGGAAGTTCAAGGAATTCAAAGCCTTGATAGAGAACCACTCAGAAAAGAGAATCAATAAATTGAGGTCAGATAATGGTGGAGAATACACTTCAAAGTAATCTGAAGCATTCAGTAAGGAGGCAGGAACCAAGAGGGAACTAACCACTCCCTATAATCCCCAACAAAATGGTGTTGCAGAAAGAAATAATAGAACTATCATGGAAGCACTGAAGACCATGATTCATGACCAAGATATCCCTATGCACCTATGGGATAAAGCTGCAAGAACAGTCATATATTTGCAAAATAGATTATCTCATAGTACTCTTGGATTCAAGACTTCTAAAGAGATGTATACCGAAAAGAAACCTGAAGTAATTCATCTCAAGATATTTGGCTTCCCAGTATATGTACATATTTTGAAAGAGAAGAGAACCAAATTGGAGCCTTCTAGAAAGAAGGGAATATTTGTAGGATACTATGAAGTCTCCAAATCATTCAAGGTATACATTTCAGGATTCTATCGTATCGATATTAGTAGGGATGTAACATTCGATGAAGAGACAACTCTTAAGAAGTCTAGAAGGTGTCAGCTTGAATAAGTACATGAATAGGATGTACCTCCCATAATGAAAGAAGTTGAACCAACTCTTGAAGTAGTATCATAAGAATATCATGATGTGCTAGAGCCTCAAGAGCCCCCTACTATGGATATCTCTCGAAAGAGAAAACCTGCTTGGGTAAGAGAAATCATACAAGAAGCAGAAAGATATGGAGCACCATAAGGCTCCATAAGAACCAGGAAAAGGTCAAATCCATATTCCAGTTATGTAGCTTTGATATGTGATATTGTATATCAAGAACCCACCAACTATGAGGAAGCTGCACAAAATAAAGAATGGGTTGAAGCAATGACGAAAGAATACCAGCCAATCATGAAGAATGATGTTTGGGATATTGTTCCCAAACTAGAAAACAAGAGTGTGGTATATTTGAAATGGATCTACAATATAAAACATGCTATTGATGGAAGTATTGAAAAGTACAAAGCAAGATTTGTGGCTAGAGGATTCTCTCAGAAAGAGGGGATCAATTATGAAGAAACATTTTCTCCAGTAGCAAGGTACACTTCCATTTGAACTATCATGGCACTTGCTTCCATGATGAAGTGGGACTTACACCAAATGGATGTAAAAACAGCCTTCCTTAATGGTGTGATTGAGGAAGAGGTTTAAATTGAATAGCCACAAGGATTTGAAGTCGAATATAGAGCGACTCATGTATCCAAGTTGAAAAAGGCTCTGTATGGACTAAAGCAAGCTCCCAGAGCTTGCTATGGTAGAATAGATAGCTTCTTGACAAGCATAGGCTTTACCAAGAGTAAAGCTTATCCTAATATTTATATGAAGATTATGGATGATGAACCAATCATGCTATTGTTGTATGTGGATGATCTATTTCTAACTTGAAATGAGAAACAGATCAAGGATTGCAAGAAGAAGCTAGCAGAAGAATTCGAGATGAAAGATCTTGGAATGATGCATTACTTCCTAGGGCTGGAAGTGTGGTAGAACCCAGAAGGAATCTTTCTGAATCAAGGAAAGTATGCAATAGAAATCTTGAAAAGATTTGATATGTTGGATTTTAAATCCATGGCCACACCCATAGACACCAACTTGAAGTTGTTGTCTAATGAGACATCTGAGCTAGTGGACATGACTCACTATAGACAAATTATTGGGTCATTAATGTATTTGACAAACACAAGGCCAGATATATGCTTTGGTGTGAACACCTTGAGTCAATATCTAGTTAAACCTAGACGGGTTCACTTGATAGATGCAAAGCATGTGATGAGGTACCTAAAAGGTACGATTAATTTGGGACTGTACTATGGGAGAGATCATGACTAGAAATTGTATGGATATACGAATTTAGATTGGGTAGGAAGTGTCGTAGATAGAAAGAGCACCTCAAGTGGATGTTATTGTCTAGGATCCACCATGATCTCATGGTTTAGTAAGAAACAGTCCAATGTTGCTCTTAGTACAGTTGAAGCAAAGTACATTGCAGCTTGCTTTCCTTGTTGTGAAGTGATATGGCTTCAGAAGTTGATGTCAGGGATTTTGACATGGATTTGGACACCACAGTAATTCTCTATGATAACTAGAGTTGTATAAAGATGATAGAGAATATGGTGTTCTATGAAAAATCGAAGCATATAGAACTATGATATTTTTATATAAGGGATATGGTACAAAAGGGATCCATCAAGCTCCAGTATGTTAGTACTGATGAGCAAGTTGTTGATGTATTGACCAAGCCTCTATCTCGAGTGAAGGTTGAATACTTCTATGACAATATTGGTGTAGTTTGAAAGGACTTTCCTCGCAAGGAGGAATAGTTATGGGAATACAAATGATGAATAAATGGACCTTCTTCGAAAAGGAAGATCAGGTCGAAGACATGAATCCTCCTCGGACAAAGGGGGAGTAGGTTGATAATATGGTACTTCACAGAAAAGGGGGAGTAATGACGGGACTGAAATCGATGATGGATGGCAGTGATGATGATGGTCTGACATTTATTTGTGGACGATGGTATCCTCTCTTGAGGATGGAAGGTATAACACTCTTTTCATGAGAGTGGTCCTTACTAGATAAGGATGTCCCTGCAGATGCTACTCTCGCATGGAGAGTGCCCACATTCACTTGTGGATGATAGGGTCCTCTTTGGAGGATGGTAGGTATAACACTCTATGCATGAGAGTGGTCCTTACTAGCTAAGGATGGCCCTATAGATGTTACTCTCGCATGGAGAGTACTCACATTTAGTTGTGGATATAGTAGAATAAAATTCACTCAAGATTGGTCCTAACCTTTATGGTATGGATGCTCTATGATGAGTCCTCATGAATGACAGGACTGACATTGTGTATGTAGTCGATATCTGCATTGCAGATTATACTCTTGTATGTAGAGTATGCCTACATTCATATGTAGATGCCATAGAATAACACTTGCTTAGGAGTGGTCGTAACCTCAGTGGCATGGATTCTCTATGATGAGTCCTCATGGATGTCGTAGTATAACACTCACTTGGGAGTGGTCCTAACCTATGTGGTATGGATTTTCTATGAAGGGATGACATTTTTTATGCAGTCGAGATCTGCTCTGTAGATAATACTCTTGCTTGGAAGAGTATGCCTACACGTAAGTGTTGATACCGTAGTATAACACTCACTTGGGAGTGGTCCTAACTTGTGTGGTATGGATGGGCTATGATGAGTCCTCATGGACGATAGGGATGACACTGGGTGTAGTCAAGATCTAGATTTAGTTGTAGATGATTTAGCTGATCGATTTCATGGATCATGCTGATGGAGGATTGCATCGTCCTTGGACTCAGGTCCTAAAGTGATCGGGATTAATCATCCCGCAAATAGATCATGTGTACTTGTTGCAACCGCAATTTTTTTCCCCAAATTTTCAAATTTTGGACCCCCTTATTATTTTTAGCATTGCTTTGAATTGTTGGATCCATGACCCCTTTGTCGTGTTTTAATTTCGGACTATGTTAAGGTTAACTCTCCTCCTATTTTTAAAAATTGTTTATGTTTGAAACTACTGTGGATCATAGAGTTTAGAGTCTGGTTTGCTACCTTTTGAACTGTATTTTCTTTTCGGAAGCTTGCTTCTCATGCTAGCCACTATTTCAGATGTCATTTAAACAACTTATCGAAACTTTATTTCCTTAGGGAGCCTTCATTGCGGAAATCAAGCGATGATCTTAACTTCTTTGTTGTCTCGTCTTCTTGTTTGACCTGTTTATATTATCGAAGGCTAGTTGAGGATGAACCGGAACATTTGTTCTTTGTAAAACCGTTGTTTCAGAGGTGAAACAGGTTTTGACCGTTGCAAAACCTTAAGTCATTCTGAACCCTTACCGTTTTTATTGATCTGGCATCAGAATTATGTTTTGGATCGGAGGCTGTATTCTGTTTATCTTCCGCCCTTGCGGCTTGTTGAGGCCTGGAAAATCATAGGAAACAATAGCAAGGGATTCTCCCTAGTCAACGTTCCCAAGTAGACCGTGACTATTCGGTGTAGGGAATCCGTCCGATTTGCGGTCCGGCTACCGTAGGTCAAGTAACAAAACAAAGGTTTTACCAGTTACGGCCCGGTCCACCAAGTTTTTGTATTTTGACTTAAATTATGAAATGCACGTGCCTAATTAACAATGCAGAGTGATAAAGATGCAAAGAGCATTCACAATGTGATGCATAGGTTCTTACCTCTCATCTTAGAACTCACAAGCATCTAAATCATACGAACAGTAATAAAATAAAACTAACTAAACTATCTCTAGAGAGCTGGATTAATTCATGAGTAATGCAATACTGTTCAGGTGTTATGGAAAATCACAGATAGCTATTCTTATAACCAAACATATAAACAGAAATAAAAGTATACATGACAAGATAACTCATCAACAATTAAAACATCCCATTACTCATAGTGGAAGAACACCATAAAAATACTGAAGAATCTTCAGACAAGAACATAGGTTCAAGAAATTAGAACACTCTTATAGCTAATGAGACACAACTGAAAATGAAATAGTTCACATTCAAAATTGCTCATTTAAACGCATTGATCCATTCCACATAGAACTTTCTCCAACAGGTAAAATTTTCACTTTCTAGTTTGTAAAACGAAGTAGTTCCTCTTACAAGTAAAAGGTTTACAAGTTTGCAAGGGAAAAATCCACTCTAACTTCTAGCTTTCAAATATTTAAACCAAAATCAGCAGACCGCTTGGGTTCCCCCCCCCAAACGTGTGACTCTTTGGTTCTTCGGGCATTTCATCTCCTTCCTTTTCATTTTTTCTGCGCAAGCTCATTATCAGCTGAGTAACTGACGGACCTTTCAGATCTGTCCCCTTGTTGCTTTCGATTTTGTCTTTTACTTTACCCACGCCCTTTGAGATCCTATCTCCAATCAGTACCTTCACGCCGCGGAAATATGAACCGTCTTTTGGATTTTCCTGCAATTAACCAAAGTGCATCATTCACCGGGTTGTATTCCAAAATAAACGTCAAATTATACTAACTGAAACGGATAATCCACAAGAAATGGCTAGGTGCACCAGTTGATCTGAGAATCTTAACAAATGCTGCCACTACTACTTCGTTTGCCTACAGGCTCGACAGACATCACCAACGACGGACAACAGAAAATTCGACGACGGCTCAAAATACCTACCCACAGCCGCAACGGCGGAAAAGAAAAGGTTAAGGACATGCGAGATGCAGGTGGGAAAGTTCCCCAATCGGAAGTCGAAAGACATTGACATCGGAAGCCAAAAGCCTTGCGTAGCCACAACGGCGGAAGAGAAAAGGATAAAGACATGAAAAATGTGGGCAGGAAAAGCTTAAGCGGAAGTTGGAAGACATTATATCGGAATCCAAATGACTTTTCGATCCGCAACGGCGGAAGAGAAAAATCTATGGGTACACGATTGAAAGATTAATACACATCGACAGTCGAAGCGCTTTGCACTTCGGGTGTTAAGTCGCTTTGGGAGCTGCAATGGCAGACGAGAAAAGGACAACAGTCGCCAATCAAACATAGTATGATGCCCGAAAAATATTAAGTGTTTAAAAAACTGTTAGAAAATCAGCACCGGATAAAACCCTCTTTACTTCCGAAACAGCGGCCTTGAAGAAGAAAGATCTGATTTATTATCATTTGCTAGCAAACCAGCTCAAATTTGCGACCAATCACAAAATTCAAATATAGGCAACCTCTGGAACAGGTTGAAAATCAATCTGTAAAATCATTCGAAAATAAAATCCGACCAAAAGGTTCAAGGATCCAATGATTACAAGCAACACTAAATCATGAGGAGGGGCCCAAAATTTAAGAAATTTGGGGAGAACGGTTGCAGCTGCAACAATTGGCGATTACCAGGTGAACCTAGATCTCTGGGCGATTATTCTTTGTGTGACAGACTGTTTAACAACAAATGCATCTATTAAATTCTTCCAGCTATCTGGATTTCTCAAATGACGGACATGTGTACCTTTAATCATTGATGATAGTCCAATTTGGGAGAGTGGAAACCAATATTTTCGAGTCCAAATAACTCTGTTGAGGCCAGAGGATGAGTTTCATTATTACTTTTGTCTTCAGGTAGCTGATAGATTGGACACCACAGGATTGTAGCATATGGTAAACAGGAATATTTGTTTGTTCCTCATTCCCATGCCACTTTAGCATTTTTTGTGCTTTTGGACTTTTGTCCCTTTTCATATGAGTCCTCCTGCATGCCTTTCTTTCTGAATTTTAATTCAGGCTCCTCTATCCCATAGTGTCCTTTTGTGTGAGCGGTGTACTTCATGTTTCAGCTCACGGATGGAGAAGAACTTTCGGCAATTTAGTACTTATGATTCAACATTTGCTTTGATGTATGATGTTTTCATAGGAGTTTTTTACTCTTATTTGCCTTTTGGCATTCGTTTCTTGGCATGCGATCATTTATATTTAATATACTGTTCACCTTGCTCCTTTCCATGGGTCTTCTGTTGTCGCTCCTTAGAACATGTTAAGTGTGACATGGATGGATCCTCAACATAGTATTCCAGACTCTTCGAATCTAGTTTATTTCACAGGGGTTAAGCAGGACTTCAATGCACACAGAGCTTATTTGAGAAAACTGCTAAACTGGAAGAAGTTATTTTAGCAACACATAGTCTCAGACCCAAAAATTTTGATCCTTCCCAAACATTTTGATGTTCTTCATGCAAACGCGGGTTCGTTCCCTTTATTGGAATCAAGAAAAATCAAACTGAAGCAAACTGAAAAAAACATGACTCAAAAGATAGCCAAACAGATTATTTATATACAAGACAAAAGAACTCAACGAAACTCAGGAAAAATATGGCTTGAGAACCAAACCATTCACTGGTAAGTTCTCTTCCCGCCCCTGTAGATCTTGTAACTTATAAGTAGAAGGGCCAAGCTTTGCTACAATCTCGAAAGGGCCTACCCAAAACTGCTAGAATTTAGTGTGCTTTCCTTTCTCATCACGGGGGTGATCCCATTTGAGGACTAAGTATCCTACTTCAAAGTCTTTTGTTCCAGCTTTATGTTTGTCGAGCCATCTCTTTACTAACTCCTATTGTTGCTTAAAGCATTCCCTAGCTTTAGATCTAGCCTCTTTTGCTTTCAGAAGATTGCATATCCTCATCTGCAAAACTTCATTCTCCAACCCCCTGGGCTCTTGAGCTATTATGGAAGAGGGTAGCATGATGTTGGGGGGAAGAATGGCTTCTTTACCATACACAAGGGTATACGGTGACACTCCTATCGCAGACTTGGGGGTGACTCTATCGGCCCAAAGGGCATTTGGTAGCAGTGAGTGCCAGCTCCTCTGGTTTTCTATCACAGTCTTCTTTAAAATCCTAATCAGGTTTTTGTTAGTGTATTCAGCCAGGCCATTTCCTTATGGATAGTAATTAGCAGAATAGTGCACTTTTATCCCTTTATCATGAGAAAAAATAGTTAATTTAATCAATGAAAAATATGTAGCATTATCAAAAACTAATGAAACTGGAACTCCAAACCTGGTCATGATGTGATCCTGCAAGAAACTGATGACCTCGTCTTGATTTATCTTGCGCAGCGGAACTACTTCAACCCAGCGAGTGAAATAATCGGTCTCGATCAGAATGTACTTGTGTTGTAGGGAGGAATTTAGTTTTATTTCTCCAATGATATCCAACCCCCATTGCTCGAATGGTTTCGTGATCATCACAGGCTTTAGGGGTGCTGCTGCTTTAGGATGTCTCCCACTACATCTTTGGCAAATATCACACTTCCTGACATGTGCGTGTGCATATTTGAAGAGCGTAGGCCAATAGTAACCGGCTCTGAGGATTTTGTGGGCTGTAGTATCTCCTAAATAATGTCCCCCAGCAGGACCGTCGTGCAATTCTGACATTACTTGCTTCGCATCTTCCTTTTCTAAGCATCTGAGAAGAACCCCGTCATAATTCTTTCTGAATAATACTCTTTCAACAAGTTGATAGGAAGCTGGTTTAAGATGTAGCGCTCTTCTTTGCTTAGAATTCCAATGTTCTGGCAACAGCCCTGCCTGCAGGTAATGCACAAGGTCTCTATACCAAGACTTAGGAGTTGTAAACAAAGGGAATACCTCCATTACATGTAATTCGGCTTCATCTTCCCAGGCGTGTTCTTCAATTTTTCCATTTTCAGTCATCTGTTTGCACAACCCTTGTCCTTTAACTGTAGGCGCTGGCTTGAATTCAAGGTCGTACTCCTGAAGAGTTGTTACCCAGTTGCCTCTTCTTTCTCCTAACTCCTTCTGTAAAAGAAGAGACCTTACAGCTGGGTAGGGGATGATCTCCTTGGTTCTATTTTTGAAAATATAAGGCCTGAATTGCTTTACTGCTTTGAATACAGTGTAAGCTTGTTTATCAATAGCTAGGTAATTCAATTCGCCCCCCTGTAGACCAGTACTCATAAAGGATATTGGGAATTCATCCCCCCCACCTTCCTTTTGGTTGAGCACAGCTGCTAGTGAATCATCGGATGCAAAGGTATACAAGATAAAATATTTGTTGAAATCTGGGCTTTTCAGGGAAGGTGCATGTGCAGCAGCAATTTTGATTTTGCTGAATGTGCTCTTCTCAATTTCAATCCACTTGAATAGTGCATTTTGCTTTACCATATGCTACAACGGCTTTACAATCTGAGCAAAATTAGGCACAAATCTTCGCACGAAGTTTATCGTTGCCATAAATGATTGCATCCCCTTTTTATTATGGGGCAAGGGGATTTGTTCAATAGCCTTAATTCTTTCTGGATCTATAGAGATTCCTTTCTTCGAAACTATGTGACCCAGCAACTTGCCCTCTGTGACAGCGAACACACACTTCTTAGGATTGAGTGAGATGCCATATTTCCGACAGCATTCGAAAATTTGCCTTAAGTGAAACGCGTGATCTTCTCTTCTCTTCAAGAATATTGTAATATCATCAAGGTATACTACAGCACTTTGGCCAATCAATCCGTGGAAAGCTATGTCCATAGTCCTCTGAAACGTTGCTCCAGCATTTATAAGCCCAAAGGGCATTCTCCTGTAGGCAAAGGTTCCCCATTTGGTCATGAACATGGTCTTCAATCTGTCTTCTTCAGCTACTAATACTTGATTATAGCCAGAGAAACCATCTAATAACAAAAACAGTTCAGAACCTGAGACCATTTGCAGCAATTGCTCCATGGGTGGCACAGGATAGTTATCTTTGTTGGAAGCACGGTTTAGATTTCTGAAATCCACGCATAATCTGATTTCTCCATATTTTTTTCTCAATGGTACCAGATTTGATACCCACTCCGAGTGTCTGACCTTAAAAATGATTCTAGCATCCAATAATTTCTTCACTTCACTCTGAATCAGTGGTTCCAATTTTTGATGCATTTTTCTCAAAGGTTGCTGATACGGCTTGACGCCAGCTTTGATGGGAATAACATGTTTGATGATGCTGGTGTCGTATGTTTTCAAATCTTCGTATGTCCATGCGAAAACATCTTTATATTGTCTAAACAGAGTGATGAACTTATCTCTTTCTGCTAGTGAACAACATTTGCCAAGGTTTACAAATTTAGGACTCGCCTCAGTCCCTAAATTTATCAACTCGAACTGTAGAGATGAGCTGTGAGTCTTCACGTTGGATGGTCTTCTGAACTTTTCATTTAAATTGAACATTATTTCCAACGTTCTGACTCCTTTAGGGATGAAATTGTCATATTTCATCTCAGCCTGATGTTCTTCATCATCTATAATCACCCCTTTGAACACCTCGTCATTTGTTAAGCATTCTATGATCTGCTGATCATCGTCGAACACTCACAGATTGGTGATCATATCCGGTACTGAGGGCCTGAAAAGAAATTCGACAGAGCATCGATTATTAGTGGGTACGAGCCTAGCGGCTGATGTGGCCAACAAGTCAGCTGCTGCATTTTTAAGTCTTGGAATTGAAATAATATTGAATGCATTAAAACATTTAAGTAGGTCCCATACCTCATTTTGGTAAGCTTTCAAGTGAGGGGAAACACAATGTATTTGGTTTCGGATTTGTTTCACAATAATTTCAGAGTCCCGAAAAACTTTTAAATTACTTACCTTTAATTCAATCGCTTTCCTCAAGCCCCGCACCAGCGCTTCATACTCAGGTGTATTATTAGTACACTCAAACTCTAATCTACATGAAAGAAAATGTTTATTCTTCTAGGGGTCGATCAGGACACAGCCAGCCCCTGACCCCTCTAATGTCTTAGAGCCATCAAAAAACAAAGTCCAAAAATTACTAACTACTGAATGTGAATCTATTCCTACTGCTAAGTCTACTATGTTACAGTCAATCTCATCATCCTGTGAGAATCGAAGGAGATCAGGCTAAGTGTCAGATGTGTTGCTGGCTTCTTCTACTTGGTAATTTCCTGGTTCCAATTCGATAAAATAATTTCCCAATACAAAATCCACTGGTTCATTCTTCTCCTCCAGTCGAGTGACATTGTATTTCATGTGAGGCTCTCTTAAGATCTTGATCTGGTTCGGACTTCCTTTGTACGGCAGCCACAGATGCGACCAATCTGAGGCAAAATATCCATTTAGTTTGGCCGACCAATCTTTGCTCAGGACAAGACCATACGCATCTAGTATATCAGCCACCACGATATTAATGACCTGGCATACTTTATCATTGGATGCCAGACGGACTAGGACATCTTCCATCTCGCCCATTACCTTTACATATGTCTTGTCTAACTGAACAACTCTCCAAGTAGATGACTTGGGTTTCCCATTTATCCTTTTATAAACTGATATTGGCATGACATTAACCGACGCCCCTGAGTCTACCAAGCAGTTATGTACATTATGATTGAAAATTTCAAACGTGAGGAGGAAAGGTGGATGTTTGCTTTTAGACTTACCTCCAATGCTGGTTTCGTCGATTTCTTCTTCTTCCTGAGGATGATTGTCAGTGGGAAACCCCTCATCTGAAGCTTCAAGTGCTTTCAATAATCTTTCCTTTTGCTGTGGTACTTTACACATTTCAAACAGTGAAATGTTTGCCTTTTTTTTCTTTATGTCCTCCACGATATCATAATCCATCTGTGGCTCAATGAGGTACGGTTTATCAGCAGTCACCTTTTCTTCATTGGGCTTGGCTAGCATATCTTTTTTCCTAGGATCTTGGCTGGTAATAGTGAATTCTGGAATCTTATCGGCTAAGGATTTATTTTGAAATTTCTTTACATTTCTTTGCAGCCTTTTGATCTTTGGTAGAATGAGACTGTTTTCTTTAATTGGCCCTTGGATCCTTGTTTCCACGTTGGTTTCCATAACGTCCTTGTAGCCCTAATTCTTTTCCTCTTCCACATCAAATAACGAAACAAAATCCCACAAAACCGTGGTTTCCTCTTCTTGTTCCTTTGTTGACGTAGCATTCTCTTTTCTCTCTTCATCTCCATCTTCTTTTAATCTAGAATCCAACAGCTGATTCATGACCAACGTTATCGAATTTATCCATTGAGGACAATTCTTTTCAGAGTGTGGCTGTTGGTGGAAAGTGCAAAAATTGTACATGCCTACCTCAGTTAAATTCATAGATGTAGTATTGTGAGGAGGAGGTTGAGACTGATTGTTATCCTCTCTTTTCTTATAATATGACTTATAAAACTTTTGTGTTTCCTTCTCTTTCTCTAAATCTATGATTTTGTTGGAAAGCTTCTGCATCATTTTTGCCATATTTTCATAATCTGGTGACTTCTCTTCCTTAGGCTTAGTAAACAATAAGGCTTTCCTTCCTGCACCTTTCTCTCCTGACTGTTTTGGATAATCTTCAATACTCTCTCTTTTAGCTTCCACTACTTCTACCTCTTCATAGGTTTCCATCAAAGTAGGCTTGGCCCTACCTTTGGAAAACATGGCCAAATCAGGGCCTAAAGCTGAAGTATAATATTCAATCAGGACCTTGTCTGAAGGTTTGTCAGCGTCAGAAAAATTCATGAGGTATGCTACAAATCTTTGAGTAAAACTGTGCACTTTATCCTTTCTCTCTTTCTTCAAGGCACATAGCCTTTTCATGAGGGCTGCATGAGTCTTTTGAATCGCATACTTACTCCTGAAAATTCTCTCGAAGGTATCCCAATCAGGGATAGAGTTAGCAGGCAACCCAAAATACCATGATGCTGCAACTCCTTTAAGGGTATGCAGAAATAGTATGCAAACTACATCCTCATATTCCCCAGCCCTCAACCCTTCTATCGCCAAGTAAAAACTTTACAGGTGATCATCTACCAGTATCTTCTCATTTGGGTCGAATTTGGGCAACATCTTGTCAAAGGCTTGAGGTAGATCATGTAACGGAGGTGTTAGATTTAATGGTGATCTGGCTCTCCATGTGGGTGGTGGATTAGGTGGGTTAGGTGGTTGATTTGCATTTACGCCTGCCATGAGTCTGGGTGGAGAGTGAGGAGGTGAGCCAACTGGAGTATGAGCAGGAGAACTGTGAGGGGTATCTGGGCCTTCTTGATTCAAAGGTAGCACAACTTCCTGTAGTGCTGTTTCTACAAGTTCTTCCCAGTCTCCAACCAGCACTGAGTCTTCTACTACAGGACGATCTTTCTTTTTATATTCTCTTCTGGGAAATTCAGGGATGATTGGTAATCCTCCAATATTCTTTACATATGCCCTAGTGTGTATTCTCAGATCATTAACAACTTCGTTGCCAACAGCATATAGATGTTCTCTATTTCTTTCTTCCGGAATTGGATTATGAATCCCACTACTTTCAGAACTGTTACCGGTGGAATAATCTCAGGAAAATGGGTTTCCTCGGCTAGCCATACACTGGCGGCCCTCCTTCTAGCGCTAGAACTATTGAGGCCTGGAAAATCGCAGGCAACAACAGCAAGGGATTATCCCCAATCAATGTTCCCAACTAGCCCGTGACTGTTTGGTGTAGGGAATCCATCCGGTTTGCGGTCCGGCTACCGTAGGTCAAGTAACAAAACAAAAGTTTTACCGGTTATGGCCCGGTCCATCAAGTTTTTGTATTTTGACTTAAATTATGAAATGCATGTGCCTAATTAACAATGCAGAGTGATAAAGATGCAAAGAGCATTCACAATGTGATGCGCAGGTTCTTACCTCTCATCTTAGAACTCACAAGCATCTAAATCATACGAAAAATAATAAAATAAAACTAACTAAACTATCTCTAGAGATATGGATTAATTCATGAGTAATGCAATACTGTTCAGGTGTTATGGCAGATCACAGATAGTTGTTCTTATAACCAAACATATAAACAGAAGTAAAAGTATACATGACAAGATAGCTCATCAACAATTAAAACATCCCATTACTCATAGTGGAAGAACACCATAAAAATACTGAAGAATCTTCAGACAAGAACATAGGTTCAAGAAATTAGAACACTCTTACAACTAATGAGACACAGCTGAAAATGATATAGTTCACATTCAACATTTCTCATTTAAACGCATTGATCCATTCCACATAGCACTTTCTCCAACAAGTAAAATTTTCACTTTCTAGTTTGTAAAACGAAGTAGTTCCTCTTACAAGCAAAAGGTTTACAAGTTTGCCAGGGAAAAAGCCACTCTAACTTCTAGCTTTCAAATATTTAAACCAAAATCAGCAGACCACTTGGGTTCCCCCCCCAAACGTGTGACTCTTCGGTTCTTCGGGCGTTTCATCTCCCTCCTTTTCATTTTTTCTGCGCAAGCTCATTATCAGCTGAGTAACTGACAGACCTTTCAGATCTATCCCCTTGTTTCTTTCAATTTTATCTTTTACTTTACCCATGCCCTTTGAGATCCTATCTCCAATCAGTACCTTCGCACCGCGGCAATATGAACCATCTTTTGGATTTTCCTGCAATTAACCAACGTGCATCATTCACCAGGTTGTATTCCAAAACAAATGTCAAATTATACTAACTGAAATGGATAATCCACAGGAAATGGCCAAGTGCACCAGTTGATCTGAGAATCTTAACAAACGCTGCCACTACGACTTTGTTCGCCTATAGGCTCGATAGACATCACCAACGACGGACAACAGAAAACTCGACGATGGCTCAAAATACCTACCCACAGTCGCAATGGCGGAAAAGAAAAGGTTAAGGACATGCGACCTGCGGGAAGGAAAGTTCCCCAATCGGAAGTCGAAAGATATTGACATCGGAAGCCAAAAGCGTTGCGTAGCCACAACGACGGAAGAGAAAAGGCTAAAGACGCGCAAAATGCGGGCAGGAAAAGCTTAAGAGGAAGTCGAAAGACATTATATTGGAAGGCAAATGATTTTCCCATCCGCAACGGCGGAAGAGAAAAAGCTACGGGTATGCGATTGAAAGACTAATACACATCAACAGTCGGAGCGCTTTGCACTTCGGGTGTTAAGTCGCTTTGGGAGCCGCAACGGCAGACGAGAAAAGGACAATAGTCGCCGATCAAACATAGTATGACGCCCAAAAAATATTAAGTGTTTAAAAAACTGTTAGAAAATCAACACCGGCTAAAACCCGCTTTACTTCTGAAACAACGGCCTTGAAGAACAAAGATCTGATTTATTATCATTTGCTAGCAAACCAGCTCAAATTTGCGACCAATCACAAAATTCAAATATAGGCAACCTCTGGAACATGTTGAAAATCAATCTATAAAATCATTCGAAAAAAAAATCCGACCAAAAGGTTCAAGGATCCAATGATTACAAGCAATGCTAAATCATGAGGAGGGGCCCAAAATTTAAGAAATTTGGGGAGAACTGTTGCAGCTGCAACACAACTCTCAAAGCAACTAGGTATCCACCACGTAAGTGTTTTTCCCGCCGATGCTTATCTAGTTTTCATCGCACGTCTGTAGCCTTTCTTCTTCTGCCCTTGCGACTGTGCAACGCACTTACCTTCTGACGTCGATGTCTTTCTGATTGCCGACTGGAAGCTTTTCCGCCCAAAATTTAGGTCATAGCCCTTCCGACTCCGATAGGGTTAACGGTCTTGTGGTGCCCATTGCTTGTTAAGACCCGCTTATGCGGCTGTAAGTGAGACTACCCGGCCGATTTTTAGTGTTTTAAGCCACCGATGAGTTTTCTCTTCCCGTCGTTGGTGAGTTTTTCAAACCCGTGTCTGGACGAGATAGTGGTGCTGGCACTTGTTAAGGTTTTCAAAACAGGAATGCAGTACATGGCCTCTCTTGATGATTAATCGTTTTGGTTGATGTAGTTTGATTTTATTGAAAATGTGGTCCCAATGAATGATGAATGTTGTTTAATAGCAGATGGATTCAAGAAACATTTACAAATGATTACTGCGAGAAGGCATAGCTGGGAGAAGAAGTAGCAGAAAGTTTGGTTGTACCGTGAGAAGCTCGTACTGACATCAATGAGACCTCAAGGAGGGCAAATAAAATACAAAGCAGAATGGATGATGACAAAATCCCAGGCTTGGAAAGATCTATCAGTTACCAAGTATATCATGTTTTGTAAGTTAAAATCGGAAAACGTAACGCATGAAGTGGACCATGAGTGCTCACGAAAAAGACAAAATGATGATCTTTGACGGTTTCGGGGAGCCCAAAGGTCACACGATTGGGGCAGCCCAAATGGTTAGCTGATTTGGTTTAAATGTAGGACAGTTAGAGTTTACAGGGGATTTTTCCTGGGACAAACTTGTGAACTATTGTTTGTAAGAGGAACTATTTCATTTTACAATGAGAAATTGCAAATTTTTCCTGTTGGAGAAGGTGCCAGGTGGAATGTTTCAATGTGATAAAATGAACAATGTTGAAGGGGAACTATTTCGTTTTTTACTATGTTTCATTAACTGTGAGAGCATTCTAACCTTCTGAACCTATGTTCTTTCCTGAATGTTCTCTAGTATATTCTGTGATGTTTTCCACTATGAGTAATGGGATTTTTTTTAACTGGTGATGAGCTATCTTGTCATGTATACTTTTATTCATGTTTATATGTTTTGGTTATAAGAACAACTATCTATGATTTACCATAACACGTGGGCAGTATTGCATTACTCATGAATTAATATCTAGCTCTCTAGAGATATCCTATTTAGTACTTATTTTCTTGCTTTGTGTGTGATTTAGGTGCTTGTGAGTTTTAAGACGAAAGGTAAGAACCTATGCATCACTTTGTGAATACTCCTGGCATTCTTTATCAAATAT
Organism: Pseudotsuga menziesii; assembly: GCA_001517045.1. Taxonomy (NCBI): domain Eukaryota; kingdom Viridiplantae; phylum Streptophyta; class Pinopsida; order Pinales; family Pinaceae; genus Pseudotsuga; species Pseudotsuga menziesii. The sequence continues at coordinate 286,671 of LPNX011007107.1, forward strand.
ACATCTTAAATAGGCACTTGCATATCATACTTTAAGTCAAAAATTACAAAAATATATACGGTGGACCAGGCTGCAACCGGTAAAACCTTTAATTTTTTGTTACTTGACCTATGGTAGGCGGATCGCAAACCGGACGGATTCCCCACACCAAACAGTCATGGGCTAGTTGGGAATGTTGACTGGGGACAATCCCTTGCTATTGTCACCTGTGAATTTCTAGGCCTCAACAGTTTCTGGCACTAGAAGGAGGGCCTCCAGTGCATGGCTGGCCGAGGAAACCCATTTTCCCGAGACTTTTCCACCGGTAACAGTTCAGGAAGCAGTTTGTTTTCCAATCCAATTCTGGAAGAAGGGGGTAGAGAACATTTGTATTCTGTCAACAATGAAGTTGTTAATAATCTGAGAAGACACACTAGGGCATATGTAAAGAAGATTGGAGGATTTCCGATCATCCCTGAATTTCCCAGAAGAGAATATAAAAGGAAAGATCGTCCTATATTGGAAGACTCAGTGCTGGTTGGGGATTGGGAAGAACTTGTAGAAACAGCCTTACAGGAAGTTGTACAGCCTTTGAATCAAGTAAGCCCTGATACTCCTCACGGTTCTCCTGTTCATACTCCTATTTGCTCACCTCCTCACTCTCCACCCAGACTCATGGCATGCGTAAACGTAAATCAACCTCCCAACCCACCGAATCCACCACCTGCCTGGAAAGCCAGGTCACCTTTAAACCTAACACCTCCTTTTCATGATTTACCTCAATCTTTTGAAAAGATGCTACCCAAGTTTGACCTAAGTGAGAAGGTGCTAGTAGATGACCACTTGCAAAGTTTCTATTTGGAAATAGAAGGATTAAGGGTTGGGGAACATGAGGATGTAGTTTGTAGACTGTTCCCGCACACCCTTAAGGGAGCTGCAGCATCATGGTACTTTGGTTTTCCTGCAAACTCTATCCCTGATTGGGATACCTTTGAGAGGATTTTTAAAAGTAAGTATGTGACACAAAAGACTCATGCATCCCTCATGAAAGGACTATGTGCCTTAAAGAAAGAGAGAAAGGAGAAGGTGCACAGCTTCACCCAAAGATTTGCAGCGTACCTCAAGAATTTTTCTGAAGCTGACAAACCTTCGGATAAAGTCCTGATTGAATATTACACCTAAGCTTTAGGATCCGAGTTGGCCATGTTTTCCAAAATAAAGGCCAAGCCTACTCTAGCGGAGACCTATGAGGAGGCGGAAAAGGTAGAGGCTGAAAAGGAAAGCATCGAAGATTATCCCGAATGGTCAGGAGAGAAAAATGTGGGGAGGAAAGCTTTGTTGTTTATCGAGCCTAAGGAAGAGCAGTCGCCAGATTTTGAAGGAATGGAAAAAATGATGCAGAAGCTTTCTAACAGAATCATAGACTTGGAAAAAGAAAAGGAAGCCCAAAAGTTCTACAAGCCTTATTACAAGAAAAGGGAAGATAACAACCAATCCCAACCCCCTCCGCATAATTCGGCATCTATGAATTTGACAGAGGTAGGAATGGACAATTTCTGCACTTTCCATCAGCAACCCCACTCTGAGAAGAATTGTCCTCAATGGATAAACTCAATGACGTTGGTCACGAATCAGCTGTTGGATTCTAAATTGACAGAAGATGGAGATGAAGAAAGAAAATACAGCAATACATCAATAAAAGAACAAGAGGATGAAACCATGGTTCTATGGGACGGTGTTTCTTTGTTTGACGCCAAAGAGGAAAAGGTTTTGGGACACAAAGACATCCTGGAAATGAATGTAACAACAAGAAGCAAAGGGTTGGCTAAAGAAAACAGTCTCATGCTCCCAAAGATTAAAAGGCTTCAAAAGAATGTTAAGAAATTTCAAAATAATTCCTTAGCTGATAAAATTCCCGAATTCACCATCACCAGTCAAGATCCTAGACAGAATGATATGTTTGCCAAGCCCAATGAAGAAAAAATGAATGTTGATAAACAGCATCCCACCGAACCTCAGATGGATTATGACATTGTGGAAGATATAAAGAAAGTAAGGGCGAATATCTCGTTATTTGAAATGTGTAAGGTTCTGCGGCAGAAAGAAAAACTATTGAAAGCGCTTGAAGCATCAGAGGAGAGGCTACCCATTGACAATCAACCCAAGGAAGAAGAAGAAATTGGGGAAGCAAGCATTTGGGGTAAGCCTAAGAACAAGAATCTGCCTTTCCTCCTCACTTTTGAAATTTTTAATCACAACGTACATAATTTCCTGGTAGACTCAGGGGCATCGGTTAACATCATGCCAATATCAGTCTACAAAAGGATAAATGGGCAGCCTAAGCCATCCACTTGGAGGGTTGTTCAGTTGGATAGGATGAATGTGAAGGTAATTGGGGAAATGGAGGATGTCCTAGTCCGCCTGTCTTCAAATGATAAAGTGTGCCAATTTATTGCGATTGTGGTGGCTGACATACCAGAAGTTTATGGGCTCATTCTGAGTAGAGACTGGTCGGCAAAGCTAAATGGATATTTTTCCTCAGACTGGTCACATCTGTGGCTGCCGTATAAAGGAAGCCCGAATCAAATTAAAATTTTGAGGGAGCCTCACATGAAGTACAATGTTACTCAACTCGAAGGAAAAAATGAATCAGTGGATCCTATTTTGGGAAATTACTTTATTGAATTGGAACCAGGAAATTACCAAGCAGAAGAATCTAGCGACACGTTAGACACCCAGCCTGATCTCCTTCGGTTTTCACAGGCTAATGAAATCGATTGTAAAATAGTAAACTTAGCAGTAGAAGTAGATTCCAGTACATTAGTTAGTGATTTCTGGACACTTTTTTTTTATGGTTCTAAAACGTTAGAAGGGTCGGGGGCCGGCTGTGTCCTGATTGACCCCAAGAAGAACAAACATTTTCTTTCATGTAGGTTAGAGTTTGAATGTACAAATAACACAGCGAAATATGAATCTTTGGTTCAAGGTTTAAAGAAAGCAATTGAATTAAAGGTAAATAATCTGAAAGTTTTTGGAGATTCTGAAATAATTGTAAAACAAATCCGGAATCAAATCCATTGCATTTCTCCTCACTTGAAAGCTTATCAAAATGAGGTATGGGATTTACTCAAATTTTTTAATGCATTTAATATTATATCAATTCCAAGACTTAAGAATGCAGCAGCTGACTTGTTGGCCACATCAGCTGCTAGGCTTGTGCCCTCTAATAATCGGTGCTCCATTGAATTGCTTTTCAGGCCCTCGGTTCTAGATATGATTACCAAACTCCGAGTGTTTGATGACGATCAATAGATTATATAATGTTTAATGAATGACGAGGTATTCAAAGGGGCGATTATCGATGATGAAGAACATCAGGCCGACCTGAAATTTGATAATTTCATCCCTAAAGGAGTCAGAACCTTAGAACATATGTTTGATTTAAATGAAAATTTTAGAAGACCAACAAACGTGAAGACTCACAGCTCATCTCTACAGTTCGAATTGATAAATTTAGGAACTGAGGCAAAGCCCAAATATGTGAATCTTAGAAAATGTTGTTCACCAGCAAAAAGAGATAAGTTCATCAGTCTTTTTAATCACTATAAAGATGTTTTCGCCTGGACATACAAAGATCTGAAGACATATGACACCAGTATCATCCAGCATGTTATCCCCATCAAATCTGGAGTCAAACCTTATCAGCAACCTTTAAGGAAAATGCACCCAAAATTGGAGCCTCTAATCCGGAGTGAAATTAAGAAATTATTGGATGCTAGAATCATTTTTAAGGTCAGACACTCTGAATGGGTCTCAAATCTGGTACCAGTGAGAAAAAAATATGGAGAAATCAGGCTATGTGTGGATTTCATAAATTTAAACCGCGCTTCAGATAAAGACAATTATCTTGTTCCACCCATGGAGCAACTACTACAAATGGTCTCAGGTTTTGAACTATTTTCTTTATTAGATGGATTCTCAGGCTACAATCAAGTATTAGTAGCCAAAGAAGACAGATTGAAGACAACATTCAGGACCAGATGGGGAACTTTCACTTACCGAAGAATTCCCTTTGGGCTTATAAACGCTGGAGCTACATTCCAAAGGGCTATGGACATAGATTTCCGCGGTTTGATTGGCCGCAGTGCTGTAGTGTACCTCAATGACATCACGATATTTTCAAAGAGGAGAGAAGAACATGCATTTCATCTAAAGCAGATTTTTGAACGTTGCCGAAAATATGGTATCTCACTCAACCCCAAAAAGTGTGTGTTCACTGTTACAGAGGGTAAGTTGTTGGGTCATGTAGTTTCAAAAAAATGAATCTCCATAGACCCAGAAAGGATCAAAGCCATTGAACAGATCCCGTTGCCCCATAATAAAAAGGGGATGCAATCATTTATGGAGACAATAAACTTCGTGCGAAGGTTTGTGCCAGACTTCGTTCAAATTTTCAAACCTCTGCAGCAAATGGTGAAGCAAAGTGTACAATTCAAGTGGACTGAGGTTGAGAAGAACGCATTCAGCAAGATTAAAACTATTGTTTCACATGCACCCTCCCTCAAAATCCCATATTTTGATAAAGATTTTATTCTGTACACTTTTGCATCTGATGATTCGCTAGCAGCTGTGCTTACTCAGAAGGAAGATGGGGGAGATGAATTCCCCATATCTTTCATGAGCACTAGTCTACAAGGGGATGAATTAAATTACCCGGCTATTGATAAACAAGCTTACGCAGTGTTTAAAGCAGTGAAACAATTCAGGCCCTACATACTAAAAAACCGGACCAAGGTGATCATCCCATACCCAGCTGTGAGGTATCTTTTTGTACAGAAGGATTTAGGCGAAAGAAGGGGTAACTGGGTAACAACTCTTTAGGAGTATGACCTTGAGTTCAAGCCAAATTCTATAGTTAAAGGGAAAGGGTTGTGTAGACTAATGACTGAAAATGGAAACAATGAAGAACATGCCTGGGAAGACAAGGCTGAATTACATTTGATGGATGTATGTCCTCTGTTCACAGCTCCGAAATCTTGGTATCGAGATCTTGTGCATTACCTTCAAACAAGATCATTCCCAGAACATTGGAATTCTAAGCAAAGAAGAGCACTGCGTCTTAAATCAGCTTCCTATTGAATTATTGAAGGAATATTATTCAGAAAGAATTACGACGGAGTTCTTCTTAGATGCTTAGAGAAATAAGATGCAAAGAAGGTAATGACAAACTTGCATGACGGGCCTTCTAGGGGACATTTTTTAGGAGATACTACAGCTCACAAAATTCTCAGAGCCGGATACTATTGGCCCATGCTTTTCAAAGATGCACATGCTCATGTCAGGAAGTGCGACACTTGTCAAAGGTGTAGTAGAAGACAAGCTAAAGCAGCAGGGCCATTGAAGCCTGTGATAATAACAGAGCCCTTTGAACAATGGGGGTTAGATATCATTGGGGAGATAAAGCCGAATTCTTCCTTGCAACACAAGTATATCCTGACAGCAACTGACTACTTCACTCGCTAGGTCAAAGCCATCTAGTTGCATAAAATAAATGAGACTGCGGTCATAGAATTCTTGCAAGACCATATTATGACTAGGTTTGGAGTTCCAGTTTATTTATTTTTTGATAATGCTACTTACTTTTCCTCAATAAAATTAACTGCTTTTGCTCATGAGAAAGGGATTAAGTTGCAGTACTCTGCTAATTATTATCCACGGGGAAATGGCTTAGCTGAATCTACCAACAAGAACCTAATTAGGATTTTTAAAAATATGATGATATAAAATCAGAGGAGTTGGCACTCAGCTTTACCAAATGCCCTTTGGGCTGATAGAGTCACCCCCAAGTCTTTGATAGGTGTGTCTCCGTATACCCTTGTGTATGGTAAAGAGGCCATTCTACCCCCCAATATCATGCTACCCTCTTCCATAATAGCTCAAGAATCTAGAGGATCGGATAATGAAGTCTTGCAAATGAGGATATATAATCTTCTGAAGGCAGAGGAGTCTCGATCTAAAACCAGAGAACGCTTTAAGCAACAACAAGAAGTAGTAAAAAGATGGTTTGATAAACACAAGGCGGGAACAAAAGACTTTGAGGTGGGAGATTTGGTTCTCAAGTGGGACCACCCCCATGATGAGAAAGGAAAACACACGAAGTTCCAGTAGTTGTGGGTAGGTCCTTTCCAGATTGCAACAAAGCTTGGCCCTTCAACTTATAAGTTGCAAGATTTACAAGGGTGGGAAGAGAACTTACCAGTAAATGGCTTAGTTCTCAAACCTTATTTTTCCCGAGTTTTGTTTGTGTTCTTCTATCTTGTATATAAATAATATGGCCTGACCATTTTCTTTGAGTTAGGTGGTTTAGTCTTGTTTTAGTTTAATTTCTACTGATTTCAATAAAGGAGGCAAACCCGCGATTGCATGGAGAACATCAGAATTTTGGAATGACTAAAGTTCTTGGGTATAAGACTGTATTTTGTTGTTTATCTAAAAGAACTTCTTCCATTTTAGCAGTTTTTTCGAATAGCTATGTACGCATTGAATTCCTTCTTAACCCCTGTGAAATAAACTAGAATCAAAGGGTCTGGAATACTATTTTGAGACTCCATCCATGTCACATTTAAAATGTCGTAGGGAGTGACAGCAAAAGGGCCCATGGAAAGAAGCAAGGTAAATGTTATATTATATATAAATGATCCCATGCCAAGAATTGAATGCCAAAAGGAAGATAAGAGTCGAAATCTCCTATGAAAAGCATTATATCTCAAAACAAATGCTGAACCATATAAGTACTAAATCGCCGAAAGTTCCTCTCCATCCGTGAGCTGAAATGTGAATACACCTCTCACACAAAAGGACACTTGGGATAGAGGAGCCTGAATCAAAATTCAGAAAGAAAGGCATGCAGGAGGACTCATATGAAAAGGACAAAAGTCCAAAAGCATGAAAAGTGCTAAAATGGCATGGGAATGAGGAACAAATGAATATTTCTGTTTACCATATGCTACAATCCTGTGGTGTCCAAACTGGCAGCTACCTGAAGACAAAGGTAACAATGAAATTCATATTTCGACCTCAAAAGAGTTATCTTGACTTGAAAATCCTGGTTTCCACTCTCCCAAATCAGACTATCATCAATGAGTAAAGGTACATATCTTTGCTATTTGAGAAATACAGATAGCTGGAAGAATTCAATAGGTTCATTTGTTGTTAAACAGTCGATCACTCAAGGAATAATCGTCCAGAGATCTAAGTTCACCAGGTAATCGCCAATTGTTGCAGCCGCAACTGTTTTCCCCAAATTTTCAAATTTTGGACCCCCTTATTATTTTTAGCATTGCTTTGAATCGTTGGATCCATGACCCCTTTGTTGTGTTTTAATTTTGGACTATGTTAAGGTTAACTCTCCTCTTGTTTTTAAAAATTGTTTATGTTTGAAGCAACTGTGGATCGCATAGTTTAGAGTCTGGTTTGCTGCCTTTTGAACTGCGTTTTATTTTTGGAAGCCTGCTTCTCATGCTAGCCACTGTTTCAGAGGTCATTTAAACAACTTATCGGAACTTTGTTTCCTTAGGGAGCCTTCATTGCGGAAATCAAGCGATGATCTTAACTTCTTTGTTGTCGCGTCTTCTTGTTTGACCTGTTTATATTATCGGAGGCTGGTCGAGGATGAACCGAAACATTTGTTCTTTGTAAAGCCATTGTTTCGGAGGTGAAACAGGTTTTTACCATTGTGAAACCTTAAGTCATTCCAAACCCTTAGAATTTTTATTGATCTAGAGTCAGAATTATGTTTTGGATCGAAGGCTGTATTCTATTTATCTTCCGCCCTTGTGGCTCTCAAAGCAACTAGGTATCCACCGCGTAAGTGTTCTTCCCACCGATGCTTGTCCGGTTTTCATTGCACGTATATAGCCTTTCTTCTTCCACCCTTGCGGTTGTGCAACACACTTACCTTCCAACGTCGATGTCTTTCCGATTGCCGACTGGAAGCTTTTCTGCCCAAAATTTACGTCATAGCCCTTCCGACTCCGATAGGCTTAACGGTCTCATGGTTCTCGTCGCCTGTTAAGACCCGCTTATGCGGCTATAAGTGAGACTAACCAGCTGATGTTTAGTGTTTTAAGCCACCGATGGGTTTTCTCTTCCCGTTGTTGGTGAGTTTTTCAAACCCGTGTGTGGACGAGATAGTGGTGACGGCACTTGTTAAGGTTTTCGGAACAGGAATGCAGTACATGGCCTCTCTTGATGATTAATCATTTTGGTTGATGTAGTTTTATTTTATTGAAAATGCAGTCCCAATGAATGATGAATGTTTTCTAATTGCAGATGGATTCAAGAAACTTTTACAAATGATTACTGCGAGAAGGCATAGCTGGGAGAAGAAGTAGCAGAAAGTTTGGCTGGACCGTGAGAAGCTCGTACTAAAATCAATAAGACCTCAAGGATGGAAAATAAAAGACAAAGCAGAATGGATGATGACAAAATCCCAGGCTTGGAAAGATCCGTTAGTTACCAATTATATCCCATTTTGTAAGTTAAAATCAGAAAACGTAACGCATGAAGTGGACCATGAGTGCTCATGGAAAAGACAAAATGATGATCTTCGATGGTTTTGGGGAGCCCAAAGGTCACACGATTGGGGTAGCCCAAACGGTTGGCTGATTTGGTTTAAATGTAGGACAGTTAGAGTTTACATGGGCTTTTCCCTGGGACAAACTTGTGAACTATTGTTTGTAAGAGGAACTATTTCATTTTACAATGAGAAATTGCAAATTTTGCCTGTTGGAGAAGGTGCCCGGTGGAATGTTTCAATGTGATAAAATGAACAATGTTGAAGGGGAACTATTTCATTTTTTACTGTGTTTCATTAACTGTGAGAGCGTTCTAACCTTCTGAACCTATGTTCTTGCCTGAATGTTCTCTAGTATATTCTGTGACATTTTCCACTATGAGTAATGGGATTTTTTTTAACCGGTGATGAGCTATCTTGTCATGTATACTTTTATTCATGTTTATATGTTTTGGTTATAAGAACAACTATCTGTGATTTACCATAACATGTGGGCAGTATTGCATTACTCATGAATTAATATCTAGCTCTCTAGAGATAGCCTAGTTAGTACTTCTTTTCTTGCTTTGTGTGTGATTTAGGTGCTTGTGAGTTTTAAGACGAAAGGTAAGAACCTGCACATCACTTTGTGAATACTCCTGGCATTCTTTATCAAATCTGCATGTTAAATAGGCACTTGCATATCATACTTTAAGTCAAAAATTACAAAAATATATATGGTGGACCGGGAAACAACCGGTAAAACCTTTATTTTTTGTTACTTGACCTATGGTAGTTGGACCGCAAACTAGATGGATTCCCCACACCAAAAAGTCACGAGCTAGTTGGGAACGTTGACTGGGGAGAATCCCTTGTTGTTTTTGCCTATGAATTTCCAGGCCTCAATAGTACTGTAGGTAGCATTGCGGTAAATGATTAAGTATATCGAAGTACAACAAAAAAGGGTCAAGTAGATCGAAGCACAGTCGCAAAGAATAGAGAGGATCAAAGTATGGATACAAAGGATTGAAAGGATCAAAGTACTACTGCTAAAAGGGTTGAAAGGATAGAGGTATTGCTACAAGGGCCAATAAGATCGAAGTGCTACTGCAAAATATCAAAACACTACTACAAAGGATCGATAAGATTCAAGTGATGTTGCAAAGGATCGAGAAGATCAAAGTGTTGTTGCAAAGGATCAAGAAGATCGAAGTGCTACTGCAAAGGATCGAGAAGATTGAAGTACTACTACAAAGAATCGAGAAGATCAAAGTGTTGTTGCAAAGGATCGAGAATATTAAAGTGTTGCTACAAAGGATCAAGAAGATCAAAGTGTTGTTGCAAAGGATCAAGAAGATTGAAGTGATGCTACGAAGGATCGAAAGATCGAAGAGTTGCTGCAAAAGGATCAAGTGATCATGTGATGTAGAAGATGAAGTGTAATTGTTCCAGTTAATGATTGTGAAAACTTCCTATGACATATAGATGTATTACCTCAATGTACTATTGTAATTATTGTCTCTCTATTATCCTATAGTCTGTGATGATGTTTGTCAGTAGAATAACCTTCTTGTTAAGGGGGGGTGTTGAAATATTGTAACTTCAAAGGATATTCTAAATATATTTTACTGATGTAACCCAAGGGAGATGTTATTATTCATTTGGCGAGGTATTAGTATTGTATTTGGTCATCATAGAGTCATGAGATAAATCCTCCACTTGTGTTGAGTCTTTAGTACCCTAATAAATAATATAATATATTGTTTTGAGTCTTCCTAGGTGAAATAATCCTAGACACTTTAGTGGGGCTAACTTGTCTAGGGTAAAAGTCAGTTGGCTCATTATGTATAAATAAAGGAGTTGTGGTTCTTATTTGAACACATAATCACTTGCTTAAGTAGCACATAGGAGAGAGAGAGAGAGAGAGAGAGAGAACAGAAGGAGGAGAACACTTGTTTTGGGGTTGTCTTTTATACATCTTATACAGAGGAAGTTTTGCTGGATTTTCTTCTCCTTGAGGGTTTCCCAGGATAAATGTTGTGTTTATATTTTGATTGTGTTTCTATCAGTGATTCTTGATATGCTGCTATTGTGATTTTTGAATTGAATACTATTGAATCTAGTCTAGCATATGAAATCTCAACATAGTCCCCTGTGTGACATCATGTAATGTGTATTTGGAGTCTTTCTAGGATATGTCGGCCATGTTAGAGAAACAGGTTGTCCCAGTCATGTAAAAGGTCATTCCCTTGATTAGTATAAATAGGGAGGCACCCTTCCTCATTTATACACACCTCACACTCACTCAATTTTGCATGAGAGAGAGAGAGAGAGGGACAAAGGAGGAGAGATAGATAGTTGTTGAATACTTCTTATTACTAGGATTGATCACCTTATGACATAGTATTTGTGACTGTACTATTTTGAGGAAGTTTACGGGGTTTTCTCCTTTATGGTTTCCCCGGTGAAAATATTTGTGTCTTGTGTATCTGTTATATCTTATGCATCTAGTTGTACTTGTTATTCTTTCAGACAAAGATCCTAATTAAGTTGATAAGATCTAGAAAAATTAACAAAGATTATGGTGAAATGATGACTTGAGTGTTGAAATTGTAAGGACTTAAATGTGTCTACCTACCACATGGTTGAGAGTGAAGGATGAGTATGCCACAATATTAGCTTCAATAAATAAATAGTTTTTAGGATATGAACGCAATATCCATATCTCCAATATTCTTGGTGTACAGTTATTGACTAGGCCCATGAACAATTCATATGCATTAGGCATGTGGGGGAGTTGTTCGGATCCCTTCTCTCCAGTGGTTTGGAGGTGAATCCCCCAAGGTGAAAACTTATATACCCTTCCAATGTATTTATGTTTCTTCTATAACCCTCACATGTATTGTATAGAATGGGAGTTATAACCCCTTGACATAGTAATACAAGAGAGATAGAAAGCATTGTAAGTATTTTATTGAGTAAGTAGAAAAGATTGAAACTACCATTGCCTCGTGGTTTTACCTGCGTACATTAAAGTTTCCACATAAATATCATACTCTATTATGTTTACTTCTGGTTTTTATATTTTTCTAACATCTAGTATCAGAGCTTAAAAAAATCACAGAAATATGGTTTTATGCAAGTGGAAGCTACAACAATGAATGGATGTTTCACCAAGTTTGGTATTGAGAAGTTTGATGGAAAATATTTCTCCCTATGAAAGATGAATATGGAGGATGTGTTAGTTTAGAACAACCAATCCCTACCCTTGAAAGGGGTTGTGAAAAAAACAATCAGCGTGAAAGTTGAGAACTAGATATAATTGGACATAAAGGTCGTTTCTACATTTCATGTCTGCCTAGTAAATGGTGTCTTGTTCAATGTTGTTGAATAAAATACCATGGAATCCCTTTGGGAGAAAGTTGGGAAGTTTTATGAGACTAAGTTGACAACAAATATGGTTTTCCTAAAAAACATACTTTATCATATGAGGATGAAGGAGGGTTCAATTGTGGAAAATCATCTTAATAACTTTAATACTGTAATTAGTATACTACTCTTGATCACTGTAAAAGTGGAGGATAAAGATGAAGTGATCATTTTTCCATGTTCCCTCCTAGATACCTAAGGTCATATGGTGGTGATGTGGTGGCTTCTTTGTTGGGAGAAGAGTTGAGGTGAAAATAATCTCTAGATCCCTCTACCAACGATGCCCTATTTGTGAGAGGATGATCTAGAGAAAGGGGAAAACAAGGGAAATCACAATCTATTTCCAAGTCCAAAGGACACAAGAAAAGGAAGTGATGGAATTGTGGGAAACCAAGGCACTCGAGGAAGGACTATTGGTATTTGAAGAAGAAGAAAAAAAGGATGAAAAACTAGATCAACCATCAACTAAAGCTAATACAATAGATTTAGAAGAGATGGAAACATGTGAGGATTTCTGTCTTAGTAACAATGACTCTTTATTATATGATTGGGATTTGAACTCAGGTGCATCTTTTGACATGTCACCAAATAGAGACTGGTTTTCCAAATATCAGCCCTATAATGTTGGAATGGTCTACTTGGGTGATGATCATTGTTGTAAGGGATTATGCACCTAATAATCGTAGGTCGGGGGTTACCAACATACTCAAACACTTGCAGACAATTGAATTTTAAAGTGCAGAATAGGAAATAGGAGGGTTAGAAGAACTTACTTGTTAAACGACATTCGATCCTTGCTAGTCCTCTTCCAATCTGCTCCACTTCCAACGTCTTCAAGGCTCACTCCTCTTTCACCTGTTCAGAGACAATCTTCCATATATAGTATGATTCATATATATATGTTAGCAGGTTAGATAAATCAAATATGACATACTGTAACATAAACAATTATCAAACCAAGATATATGAGGCACATGTGGAAGAAGTAATCTCTTTATTATCAATAATGAGAAAGTTCAGAGTACAACCAAACGTCTGAGACAAGGACTCCTCTGTCACCAAAGGATTCTGAGTTTCACTGCTCCAAAGACTTCTGTAAACAATCCACCAGCATAACTTTGCTCGAAAGTGTAAGTCCCTACAACCTTCCCCAAGGCCTGTATTTATATGGGTGAAATAAGGCAGTTCTCGAAGGTTGGGGAAGTTGTAGCAGTTAGGGAGATTAAGTAAAATGACTTAACTAAACTCCCATTAGAGCGTGATTTTGTGTTTTTATGTTAAGAAGCACATTCGCGGGTATGTAGTGGAGCAACCCGCGAATGACTCGTGACTCTGTATAAGCGCAACCCGCAAATACAAGGATTTGCGACTTGTTGTGAAGGAGACTCGCGAATGACTCGCGAGTTTTCTATGAAGAGAGTCACGAATACATCCCAACATGGCTAAATGGCAAAGTAACTAGCTGGATGAAGGTAGAATGTATTTCATGAAAATCCAAGCTATAGTGTTAAGGGCAAACCTCTATCCATAAGTGTCCTTTTGTGTGCCGACATGAGGGATATCAGCACTCGGACGGAGAGGTGCCACTCATGTGTATAACAGATGCCCCCTAATGTGTGAGGTCAGAGGGGAACGATGTCCGAAATACATTATAATATTTAACTCTGGAGAAACTCAGAAATACAGTGGAGCAGAGAGAGTACCTGAAACAAATACATAATAATGTGATATACAAAGTTACATCTAAGGATGCTATGTTCAATTTACTGGAACACTAGCTCCTTTACAATATTTGATTACATCATATGATACGGGTAGAAAACCACGTATATTACAAAGGTGGATCGAAGCCACAATACAATAATGATGAGTCTTCAAAGATCTGGGAGCTAGATATCAGAATAGAACATGGTCTTGTGCAACTTAGCCCAAAATGAGGGACTAAGGTCTTCATAAATGATCCCATAGAACCCGTACAATCCAAGCCATGTGAATAAGGGTAAGTTGAAGTCGAACATGGAGAGGATTCAACAGTTTGTCAACCAATAAGTGATAATTGACAACTAAAGCAAAGGAGTTCACCCATGATGAAAGTGAATCCAGAGGTACTATCGTCAAAACTCTAGGTCTTCGTCGTTAGGAGATGCTGAAACGGAACCATACTGTGATAAGGAAGGTAATGGATCCTCCAACAAATCACACGAGTGACTAGGAACTGGGCAAAAGAAGGGAGACACAAGTAAATGGATAACAGATATAACAGTAATAGGATCAGGTGATAGATCAGACATTAGGTATAATCCTTGAATAGTGAGCACGACACAAAGATGACCCAAGGTAGCATACAACGGATAGATAGAACAACTAAACTTATCTGTCATGTAGGAGACATGATCAGATTCCCTAGGTATAATGGACAAGAGGAGGAGTCAAAACTCAAAGTGATAGCTGAACACAAGTGTATACTGAAACATGGATATCAAAAAGCAAAGAGTGCTATGTTCAAGGATGACAAGCTGCCATTACTGAAAACAAGAGAAAAATTCTTCCTTACCTTCCCTATTAAGTTTTAATGAGTCCAGGAAAGTAAACTCGGTTCCCTCTTCATTTTTTAACAAGCTTGAAGAGATGGGAAAATAATGCTTGATACACTGATCCGTGGATTTAATGAGCCCGAACTAGTACATGCTCATGCGGTATTTTCACATTTAGAGAGTCTGAAAATGCCAAAGAAGACTCCAGGGGGGTCCTTTTTCGTCCAATTTAGTCTCCTGAGGCCGAAAAAGTATAAAACAAACCAAATAAGAACTCTCTTAACTTCCGAAGAAGAAAAGGTGAACCTTTTTCGTACTTAGTCGGGGAGGTCCAAAAAAGGTTAAATTACCACCTACCCAATGCTCCTTCCAAAGCAGCATAAAATAGCTTGAGTTTTACGAGTGTGAAGGAAAGCAAGATCACTCGGAAAGATCCATTTGGTTAGGAGAAATGGGGCTTACAACAATAAACTCGTTGCTTTGTTCTTTAGTGTTTAACGAGCATGACAAAGACACAAAGTACACTCGAAATATTTTTCATGTTTGGGTCCAGAGCACGAAAAAGAGAAAACTAAGCTCAAACCGGGTGTTCCTTTTCTGTAAATTTAGTCCCTCGAGTCCAAAAAAGTGATAAACCTATACCTGAGAATACTCTTCTCAATTCCGAAGAAAAGAGAGTGATCCTTTCTCGTATTATTCCGCATGGTCCGAGAAAGAGATAACCTACCACCAATGCGGATGCCCGTTCACATATTCTTAATGAGCTTGAACGGACGAGATAACTCGGCAGTCAAGTCTGTTTTGAAGGAGTCAGACCTGGGCCTAAATAAACTCCATAAGGTTGGGGAGTCCTATAAAGGGATATCTTGTAAAAAGAGATTCATAAGAAGCTCTATTTGGCGTGAAAAATAGCTATGAGCAAACCCCAGGGCCTGAAACAGTGACGGAAATGAGTACCAAAGGATGGCAATGGCATATAAGAATGATACTCATGAAAAGGGATCCTAGCCATGGAAGAACAATGGTAGAGACAAGGGACTAATAGCTTAAGATACCATAGTCCGTGGCAAAAATGTTGATTACTAAGGTTAATGTGGAGTGATAAGATGCCAACATGTGTTGGAAAGAGAAAAAACCACCCTATAGAAGCATCAACACTTTGTAAAAGTTGGTAGACCTGTTCCAAGGCACAAAAAGGATGATATTAATCAATTAACATTTCAAACTATATAAAACGACCCACTTTACGAAATTTTATTTCTATAAATAGTTTGAAAATAAAAACATTTCATACCATTTGCACTTTTTGAACCAAAAAGGAAAGTTTACCCTCTA
>LPNX011007107.1:302526-312888 GCA_001517045.1 Pseudotsuga menziesii
GGATTGTCGGATTCAGAAACCGCCAGCTTCAGGTAAATCTACACCCTTAGCTCTTCAATTTGATCCAAACAAAATTTGAATTTAGGGGTTAATTCAATATTTTTTATCAACCTAAAATGTGGCAAAATGTATTCGTGGGTTGCTAAGCGTAATAGTCGCGAATACGAGTTCCATTTGCGAGTTGCTGAATAGGAAAGTCGCGAATGGGTCGCGACTTGTCCCAATGGACAGTCGCGAATGCTACGTGATAGGTCAAATGTTTAAAAAATAGTTAAATTTTTTTAAATTTTATTATGGAATTTTGAATCAAATTGTATGTTTTTGTCAGGAAAAACATGGTGCTGGAGTGGAGAGAGAGGGAACATGAAGCTATGGATCAAGCGGCTCTCCAAAGCTCGCCTACTATCCAAGCATTGAGGACTAGTGGGCTTCTCAAGTTCTTTTCCACATCGCCCATGTGGGCCAATGTCTGCATATTAGAGTTCTTAGTCCATTACTGGGACCATGACCTGGGGATGTTCAATATCCAAGGTGAGACTTTGGAGCTTACCACACAAGACATCTACTTCATAACCGGGTTGTCACATCGGGGAGCACCGTTGAACCTGGAAGGCACTGGTAGGGGTGGAGACCCCTTGAGTGTCCAGAACTATATCGATGTATTCTGCAGGCTTGGTACTCAAAAGAAAGGCAGCAGCGTTCTCATTACAGATATTCAAGATCTTACACTTCAGGTATTGGCCAGTACCATTGTCAGACTTTCAGGGTCAGCAGGGTTACACATGGCCACCAGGACTCAGATGAGAGTGGTGGTGGACTGCTTTAGAGGTACTCTCTTTGATTGGTGTACGGGAATTTCCCCCATCATGAAGAGGCAATTGTCCGACTGTAGGAGGGGAAGACGGAAGAACTTTGGCTATGGTAGTATACTGGTAGCGTTCTTCTTTGAGAGGGTGCCAGCTATGAGCCCTGCAATACCATTACAGGTCCGTCATCCACGGCAGCCGAGGCTGAGCCGTTGGGGAGATGTCTTCCTCCGTCAAGGAGGAGGAGATGTAGTACATAGCATGTATGATGATGATTTCTATACATGGTGGGAACGGCAGGTGCTGGTGTTGGAGCATTTTCCATACGCCGGGTTAGATTTCCGAGGTGATCCGGACCTAGTCCTCCCTCTAGGAGGAGCATGGGGAGAGATGGGTAAGTCATTTTTTATTTTTTATCATTATCAAATTTTTATGGATTTTCAAATGATAGGATATATACATATGCACAAGTCTAAACCCTATTTATGTGTCAAAATGCAGATATTGGACCAGTCTGCCCTGAAGGGCACCCACATACCTTCGTATGTCCTGTTGCAGGGGAAGACCCAGGATTAATCAGAGTACTCGAGGCAAAGCTAGGCAGGCTGACCGACCAAGTACCTACGATACGGATAGAGCATCTCCCTGTAGCTATGCAGGAGTCAGTAGTTGGGGTTCCACCGGCCTGGCTACGTCTTTTCAGATGGGTAGCTAGAGCAGTATGTGTATACAGGGATGAAGTGGAGGATGCCGAAGCCGAGGAGGATAAGGAAGCCAGGGGGCACAGAGATCACGGGGACCAAGGAGGTCCCAGTGGCCATGGCGGGTAGGCCTAGTTTTAGGGCATTTTGATGGATGATGATCCACTTTTTGTATATGATGGGATCTACGGATCAGACTCAACCTATCTATGACAGATATTTACATATATATATGTGTGTGTTTGGTTGTTAGCTTATTTACAAATGTTTCTTATGTATTTACTGTATATTTTATAAAATGTGTGTGAGATGCCAGTCCAAAATATAATTAGCATATGCATCAGTTAATGAATTTTGGTTTCGTGGAATGTGATTAAAAGTAATAACTTCAAAATGTCTTTCCAGTAAATGAATTTGCATGAACTGACGTAACAATGTAGGATTACGCACCTGATAAGCTCAATTGAGCTGGGAAACAACCAACTGAGAATCCAAACAGACTTCAAGCTGGGTGATGCCTCGTGACAAAGCATCCCATAGGAGCTCAATTACAGCCCTATACTCAGCAACATTATTGGAAGCAGGACCTAGACAAGCACCACCCGCAGCAACAAGCTGTCCTGAAGGGGAATAGATAACCCATGCTGCTGAAGCCAAGTTACAAGTATGACGACTGGTGCCATCAGCAAAACCTACATACATTTCGGAAGAAATCTGCAACAACCAGCAGATAGTATAAAAAACAAAACTTACAACCTAATGTACATAAAAATACATACATTAATATACAAGAAAAAGTGCTAAGCCTAAGCGTAGTAATTCTTCAGGTAGAGCCCATTTCTGGGCTCAGGCAGCTTATTTCCATCATAATCCACTAATTCATATGTGCCTTTACTCAAAACTTTAGACACAACATAGGGTCCCAACCACATATCCTTGAATTTTCCTACCCCCAGAGGCTCTTTATCTTGGTCCCAGAGCAAGACAAGTTCCCCCTCAGAGAAAACCCGAGGTTTGACCGTTTTATCATATTGAGATTTAACCCTATTCTTATGAGCCTGATTTGTAGTCAACGCATCTCTACGTTGTTCATCAAGGTGTTCTAAATGGAGCAACCGTTCCTCAAGCTCAGTCGTGTCAGGTAGCACATGAATAGCTATCTGCAAGGATGGGATTTCGCATTCAATCGGCGTAATAGCTTCCACCCCGTGAACGAGTTGGAAGGGAGAAAAACCCGTAGCAGCCTTGACATTGGTTCGATAAGCCCAAAGAGCAGGATATAACATGATGTGCCAATTCGAGCGGGCTGCATCAATAGTACGTTTAAGGATAGTTTTTAGAGTCTTGTTTACAGCCTCAACCTGACCGTTTGCTTGCGGATAATATGGAGAAGAATGTTCTTGTCGGAATTCGAGCATGGTGGTCAGCTCTGTCATCATGTGATTTTGGAAATGACTGCCATGGTCAGTGACAAACACTTTGGGAATACCAAACCTAGCAATAATCTGATTAAACACGAAGAAAGCTGCCGTTTCCCCATTGTCTTTGAAAGTAGGCATTACCTCTGCCCATTTTGTGAAATAGTCGACAGCGACAATGATGTATTTATGCCCCCCAGCCGAGGCTGGGTTGCATATCATATAATAGATCCCCCACTTCATGAAGGGGCCTACCGAGACGAGGGGAAACAAGGGAACAGGATGTGACCGCATTTTTCTGGTGTACAGCTGACATGGATGACAGCGTTTCGTAGCTTCCACACAATCTTTAAAGATGGTGGGCCAGAAATACCCAGCACGTAATATCTTCTAGGCCATTGCTAACCCAGATAAATGACCCCCACATGCTCTACTATGGGAATCATTTAGGACAATCTCTGCTTCCTCATGAGTAAGGCAGCGACGCAAGACGGAATCTACCCCTCGGCGATATAATGTATCTCCTATTATGAGGTAGTTTTTAGCATGAAGGCGTAACTTGCGTCGGTCTTCCCTAGAGTAAGCGGTAGGATACTTCAAAGTCTGGAGATATATAAGAATATCTCTGTACCAAGGATCAGAGGTGGATATGAGGAAGATGTGCTCATCTGGGAATGAGTCATCCTCAACCACTACATCTTCTTCCGTAGGGAATTCTGCTATAAGCTCGGCAAAAACTAAGGACTTCTTGGATTTAGCGGATTGGAAAACCAAGTCAAACTCTTGGAGAATTACTATCCACTTATTGAATTTTCCCCCAACAATCCATCGGGATAAAACATATTAGAAAGGGTTTACGTCTGCCACTTCAGTAGTGGTCCTCAGTAAGATGTAGTGTTGTAACCTCTGTACAGTATAAACAGTCGCTAAGGCTAACTTCTCGACGTGGGTGTACTTAAGCTCAGGTCCAACCAGAGCATGGCTAAGATAATAGACAACATGCTCAACGAGCTTGTCATCCTCCTGAACTAGCACTACCCCAATGGTAGACTCGCAGCCAGATATAATATAAAATCCCTAGAATAATCTGGCCGGCGTAATAAAGGAGCCGACAACAAGGATTTTTTCAATGCCTCGAACGTGAGTTGTGTAGTTTCATCCCATACAAATGGGGTGTCCTGTTTAAGCAGGCGCATGAAAGCTTTTGTGATCTTGGCATAATTAACGATAAAACGTCGAAGGAAGTTAGACTTACCTTGTAGACTCTGAAGTTGCCTAAGTGAACGAGGAGGAGGTAGATTTACAATGGCCTCAACTTTTAAAGGATCCACCTGAATGCCCCTACTAGAGACAATGAATCCAAGCAATCTACCTGATTCGACGCAGAAAACACACTTGTGGGGATTCAAGTGAATTTTATAGTATCTGCATCTCTAAAAAATCAACCATAAATGATCTGGATGCTGGATCCTCTTGCGAGAATGAGCAGGAAGATCATCCAGGTAAGGCTCGACAATGGCTTTTATGTCGTGAAAAGAAAAGTTCATGGCTTGTTGAAAGGTTGCCCCTGCATTTTTCAATCCAAAGGGTATTTTTCTATATGCGAATGTACCCCAAGGGCAAATAAAAGCAGTTTTATGCTGGTCTTCCAGTTTGATTTGGATTTGATTGTAGCCGGAGAAACCATCCATAAACGAGAATACCTCACTACCTACACATGCATCTATGATCTAATCAATAAACGGTATAGGGTAGTTGTCCTTAGGACAGGCTTTGTTAAGGTCTCGAAAGTCCGTACAAACGCGAATGGTCCCTTTCTTTTTATCAACAGGAACTGGGTTGGACACCCATTCAGTCAAAGCTACAGGATATATAAAACCTGCTTTCAACGGCTTTTCAACCTCTGCCTTCACAGCCGTCACTTTACGCGGGTTCACGGGGCATAATTTTTGCTGAACTGGCTTGGCATCAAGATAGGTTTGGATCTCATGTTGAACAATAGATGGATCAATGCTTGGCATCTCCTCATATGACCAGGCAAAGATATCGCAGAATTCCTTGAAAAGGGAAGTATAAATGGAAATCTCCTCCGGAGAGCAGTTTGCACCTATATAGATATTTTCCACAATATCTGGTTTTACAGAGATGTTGATCGGTATAGTGGCAGAAATGTTTGCCATATTCCCCTCGGCAAACACTCCTTCCCTAGGTAAAGGGTTGACAGGTGTATCAACATCATCCGACAGTCAACTCACATGAAACTCTTGGTTTTCTATATTGCTTAGCTCTGGAAGGAAATAAGATCGGTGATGAAGATCCTCACATATCTTATCACGTGAACACATAGCTTCCAGAATAGCTACATCTGGAGGTAAAATAGTGTCTAAGCAATCTATGGAATGTAAATATTTTTCTGCCCATGCGGGCATATAGACTTCTTCCAAATCATCTGAGACTGTAAGAGGATCTGGAATGGGATCTACAGTGGTTTGGGTAATAGCTTGATATGCCACTTCCACTGCAGATAAGGGCACTTCCGGTTCCTTAGGGGTTGGGAGGACCCAAGGATCAGTCCTATCGACCACCGAATCAATGGACTTCCCTACAGTAGTAGAACCAATATAAAGGACTAGAGCTGGAATATCGAATGTGCCCATCAATGATGTGTACATTCCATCCCCCAAGCTCTGTGCAGCAGGTTTGGCCTGATCAACCAATGGCACAGTAGAATCTTTAGACTCTAGGCAGCCTTTTCGAGTAAAATCAAGTTGGTCAACAGTGATCACCTTTCCCTCATGTGGAAAAACCACGACACGAAAGACAGCAGACATTGCATAAGTCCAATTCCTACCCAGAAGCAAATTGTAGTCCAATGGAGCATCAATCACTTCGACTTCAACAAACACTGCTTTTCCAGCCAACTTAATCTCAAAAGCTGGTAGGATACCATGTGGACGGAAAGACCTTCCATCAAAAGCAGTAAGTAAAGTGGTTGATGGGACCAGCTCTGGGGATCCAAGAGATTTCCAACAGGCCAGGGACATAACACAAGTAGAGGCTCCCTCATCAACAACTACTCGTCCAATGGTCTTACCACCATGGACAACATCTATCGATAGAGCTACATGATAAGGGAGGCGAATTTTAACATCAGAGAGATGAAATTTCGCAGTGAGACTCGAAGAGTCCATGCTAACTAAAGCTGCTAAGAGGGCATCCCGCTGGGCGGGACAGCTCTGTAGCACCTCCAAAGAAGACATTGCACAAGGAGTCTGAGCCAAGTATTCAACCACTGAGTAGTTAGAAGCATCTCTGGCATTTGGGTTATGCAAAGTCTTCTTAAAGACACCTTTAGGTATCTTTGGCATTATTTCCATAGGTTTCTCTATAGTGAGAGGGTTGGAAGATTCAACTACAGATTTACCCTTCTCATCTGTCTCCTTCTCATAGTTCTTGTTCCTAGTTTGTAACAAAGTTGAGGATCTAACCATGTTGATATAATTGGGGTCATGGGCAGCTTGAGTGCCCCCTGCTATGGTAGAAGCTGAAGCAGAATTCTGCCCTTGGGGAAATGGATCCTTCAGGACAGCCGGCGGTTGATCTTGTAACAGCTTCTGAGCTTGTTCCATGAGGGGACAAATATGAGTAAGATGGTCCCCTTGGCACAACTTACAAGGGAACTTGACTTTCTTATTTTCCTTTTTGCCGCCATTAGCATTGTTCGCGGGCTTTGGCTTGTTTTGATTTTGGTTTCCCTCTCCCTTTTTACCTTTCTTCTTCTTCCCGCCAGGCTGCTGATTGCCCTTCGAAGAGGTTTGTGCAAAAACATTTGCACTTTTGGGGGAGGGGGCAGCCTTTGCTACCTCCACCGTAGACTATTTGACAGACAATTGGTGAAGTTGTTTTGTCAAAGACTCTACAGTGGGAGAGTTTACGGACCCAACCACACCATCGGCATGGGGTCCAGGCTTGGGTTTCTCGGCCTCATGTGAAGGCCTTTGTGCCTCAGGGATAATTTCATATAGAATCCCAGACTGTGAATAAATCAAGTCCAACTGCTGGGCCCTGAGTATGGCTTCTTCTTCACTAGTCACTCCTGATGTGGAAACATCCTTAGAAATGTATGGCGACAATGACTTAAGGAACCACTCTAATAGAAACTTAGGAGGGATGGTAGCTTTGATAAGACTCTTTCTCCTCCTCCACTCTTGGATATGATCCGAGATGTGGGTTTCCTTGTTTTGTCTGAAAGTGGACAACAAATACGTTCCGAAGTCGTAACGAACCGGAAGCTGAAAGTGACTAAGGAAAGCACTAGCTAGGTCCCAGAAACTACTAAAAGCAGCAGAAGGCAGCTCAATGTACCATTTTTCCGAAGTTCCAGTCAAGGTCCTCTTGAACAGCCTCAATCTCACTGAATCTTCATTCAATGAGTTGGAAGAACACCATAAGTGGAAGGTGGTGGCATGAGCCCCAGGATCTTCACCAGCCTTACCTTCGAACTTAGGGATGTCCGAGGGAAGTTTGGTGGGAACAGGTGGCCACAAAGGGTCATGCCTCACCGGGTCATTCATCAATTTGGATAAGTCTGGCAAGTTCAAAGTTGCCAGAAAAGGAAGTTTGGGCCTAATCGGTGCACTAGATGTTCCAGCTTGGGGATTAGAGGGTCCAGCCCCCGAATGCCCACAGGTAAAGGTGGGGTTGCCCCGTGACACCGATTGTGAAGTGGGAAGGTTGCCTTGAAATGGATTCCATCCATAGGCCACAAGATTTTGGGTGGGAGGTGCAGTGTAAGTGGTTCGGGCCATCCCCATAGAAGCTGGGGTTTGAAAGACTGGAGCAGGTATCCCTCCGCTAAACAAAGAGAAGGGAGAGCTCATGTATGGGACCGAAATAGGGGTATGGAAGCTCTACCCATAAGAGGTGTTTCCCCCAAACTGCACTCCTACATATGAAGGAGATGGACCTACGTATGGATTGGATGGGGGAATGTGCCCCCCATTCCAAAGAAATCCTTGGACATAAGCCGAGGATCCTACCGGACCACTCTGAGTAGTGTAAGGGAAGGAAGAAGGAATGGTAGGTATACTGGGGATCCCAGCAACCGTGCTACCAGAAATACCTCCTATGTTGGAGTGAACTGGTGGTTGAACCACCCGGCTCGCTGGAGTTAAAGGTGTAGAAGGAAAACTAGATCTAGGGGCACTAACCGGGGGAGGTAGTACCCCTTCAATCGGAAGGGTTGAGGTAAACACAAATGGACTTTCTTCTGTGGAAGACATGACTCTACTCAAAGGGACACCTACTACTGGTGAACTAAAAGGTCTAACTTGGACGATCACAGGATCGTTAAGATTAGTCAAGGGAGAGTTAAAATTTCTTGCAAACTCGTCAGTCTGCAATTCTTCTATCTCGACTGTGTCTAAATCAAAATGGTTAGCTATCAATTCTGGTTCACTAAGAACCTCACTTACTCCTACTGGTTCAAAAGAACCGCCTGTGCCTAATCTCCGCCTTTGGGGTAAAGGTGGAGGCTCCAATGCAGTGAGAGGAGGAAGGTTTCTCAACCTTCTTGACCTTCTAATGAGTTGGTCCTCCAGAATTAAAAATTTGACTTAATCACACCCTAAGGTCAACTAAGCACAAGAAAATCCATAGAGCATACACTAAAAAGATCCTCGAGTCTCAAGCAATCAAACCAGGGTATAAAGATATGCTTTCCCGAAGAAAGCTGATGAACAATTACTTGGTGTCCTTGAGGGGTTCTCAGGCACAAGTAGAGGAATCACCCACCACCCTCTTACACTTTCCACAAGGGTTACCTTCCAAGCCCGTTTGAGGTGAACCAGAAATAACCTTCCGGTTTACCTAGGTATGAACCCTAAGAGACAAGAGACTAAAGGCTACCTTGACAATACCAGCTGTTTGGGGGGACAGTCGCAAGTCGAACTCGTACACATGGGCAGGGTAGCTGAGCCCGAAACTCTATCTAGGACAAAATCCCCAGATGCGTAAAATTCCTGGGTTACGTTTTGACAAGGATTCGGAGGGTTATCTCCTCTGTCCAAGCCTCCACGCGGCCTAGTGCTTAACTCCCGTTTGAGAGGAGCTTCCCAGATACAGTGATAGAATCAAGGATTTACCTAAAGAATGGTCCACTACGTCTGAGTTTATAACTTGTGGGAATTTTACACTCCCTAGCCCACAAGTCTAGCCTAAGCTAGTAGGTGAAAGGTCCCTAAAATAAAAACTTACTAGTAAATTTTAATTTATGCGTTTATTTTAAGGGTTGTTTCTTACTCAAGAGGAAATGGAAGTGATATACTGTATGGTGTTTTGACTCAGCAGAAAGCAAATGAAAGTAAAGTGCATTCAAAGCAAACTACTACTATAAAACAAACTTCTTTTCATTTTTTCAAATATGTATTGATGAACTACAACACTGATAAGAGAAACTAAACCTATGTTTTTGTAATTTTTTGAGATTATATATTTTTAAAATGAAGCAAACACTACTTATGCAAAAATCACAATGCAAAAGACTAACTATGTTTTGTTTTCACTTTAAAAATTGCTCAAAGAAACTACTATGCATCTACAATGCACTATGTTTGAGTCAACTTGAAAATTACAGACTGTATACAAACTACAAACTGAAACAGACAAGCTGACAGAACCTACAGACCAGCAAGAGAAGCAGGCTAGGAACCCTATCTTGGGTGCTAAACAATGACACAAAACCACTGCAAACTTAAAAAAAGGCAAGTGCAAACCAGCAACTGTCAGAAAGCAGACTGGAAAAACAGAGTCCAAGACCTTGATCACTGATCTGGACTAAGACACTTGGACCAAGAACCCAAACAGGCCAAAAGTTTCAGGATGCAAACAGTAAATAAATCAAGTAAAAAGACTCAATGGCTTTCAAAAAGCACTAAGATGTGATCACCTGAGGCAATCAAGCAAACTCTACAGCATTCTTAAAGAAAGTCTTCTCAGAAAACAAGGACTATAACAAGAAAAGACACAAGCAAACTCTTCTTTAAAAATCCAAATCTTCAGGAGTACTCGCGACTATCTAGCAGTGCAACTCGCGAATGACTCGCCACTGTGCAGTATAACAACCCACGAATGCAACTTTATACTCGCAACTATCTAGTAGGACAACCCGCGAATGGGTATAAAAATTTTCTTAAAAGCAAAGAAAAAAACCCTAAGACTTTCAAACGTTGAAGTAAGCAAGATCCAGGATAAAAAACCACAAACAGACTCACAAGCAAACTGGTCAGGATAACAGAAATGACCTACAGCAGTCTAGGCTTCCCCAGCGGAGTCGCCACTTCTGTTGTAAGGGATTATGCACCTAATAATCGTAGGTCGGGGGTTACCAACATACTCAAACACTTGCAGACAATTGACTTCTAAAGTGCAGAATAGGAA
>LPNX011007119.1:18801-46384 GCA_001517045.1 Pseudotsuga menziesii
TATGACAAACTGGTGGTGACCGTGTCAAAAAATACTAAGGGATTTTGGTTCCCTAATGGACAACAACTATGTCTCATGTGTAAACAACCGAGGGGTGTTATTGGAAGCCTATCCCCCCGATCCTACCTAACTACAAGATTCTTTTGTGTTCCTCAAATGAGGTTATAGTGTTGGTTGAGTTAAGTAAATTTTAGGTCTCACTTTGAATTAGGGGATAGATTGTGTGCATGTGAGGTTGTGAATCCAAAATAGTTACTCAATAATAATAACAATGCAGAAAAAACTTTAAAAAACTTTTACCAAATATATATATATATATATATATTTTTTTGGAACTAAATAATGCTAAAAATTTAAACAATGCTGTAAACAAGGGACAGGAATGGCTGTAGGGATGCAAGTGGTACAGGTGGCTGTGCAAGTGCAAGAAAAAATAGAGGCAAAGAGGCTGGGTTTCGGCGCGGAAACAAAGTCAAAAAACAGTTCGCGGACCGCCGGTATGGGGCGGACTCGCGCGGTCGGACCGCGGGTTGGAAGGCAACAGTCGCGCGCAGATCGCGGGTTTAAAGGAAACAGGCGTGGTCTAGGTCGTGGGTTTTGGGCTGACAGCGGCGGTCGGAGCGCGCCTGTGTAATGAACAGGCGCGGTCGGATCGCGACTGTGGGCGGAAAAAACGCGGTCGGGGCGCAGGACAAAAGGCTGACAGCGGCGGGCTGGTCGCGGGTTAGGGCCTGAAAGGCGCGGTCGAGGCGCAGGAAACAAGGCTGAAAGCGGCGGGCTGGTCGCGGTTTAGGGCCTGAAATGCGCGGTCGGGCCGCGGCTGCGGAAAGAAAAAACGCGGTTTCCGGCGGCCGAAAACGACGGTCGAAAGTACAGTACGAAAAAAAAAAATTTAAAAAGAGACAGCGGAGTCGCCAAAACTGTAGCTAGGGTTTTCACCCTAGCTTGTGCTGATGAGCACCTACTAAAGAATCTGGAATCCTTAGTAGCAGTTCAATGATGTAAACAAAAATAAATTGAAATAACGACTAAGCTAAAGCAGTAAAAAGTAAAGAACATGAAGCAGAAACAGTAAAGAAATGTATAATAGTGATTTTTATTGATATTACCTTCAATGAGGAGGTTGGTGGAGTCCGTTGCGCTGGTCCGATGTCGGTGGCTTCGAGCTCCAAGCTGCTTCTTTTCCTTCTCTGGTGGTGGAAATGGGCCAAAAGAGTTCTCAATGGTGAAAGTGGCTTGATGGTAAGCTAGGGTTTCGAGAATAATTTCGGCAGAGGCAGGATGCTTATGACAATGTGTGTCAAATGAGGGGTCTCCACCACTTATTTATAGTTTTTTAGTGGTGGAATGCTGGCCCATGGTTTTGGAAACCATATGGTTTAGGGCAGCTTGTTTAGGGTTTTTTCCTCCTTTTCCTCATTATTTTATATTTTTTCTTCCCTTTTGGGGATTTTTGCTATTTTAGAGGAATTTTGGACATTTTTTGGAGGAAAAAATGGGTTTTTTGGCCTTTTGGAGGCATTTTAGGCCTTTTGGAGGCTTTTTAGGCCTTTTGGAGGCTTTTTAGTAGGATTTTTTGGGAGATATGGTAGGAAAATGGACAAATGAGCCATGTAGTGAGGTAGATGAGGTAGTTAACCATTTTTGGGTGTTAACAAGGAGCTTATCTTCCTACTCTAAGCATGATATAAAAAAAGGTTAAGTGTAATTTGAAATCCAATGTAACCACCTAAGCATTTTACTAACATAAAAAAATTTCTTTGTCTTTGGTTACTAGCCAAAGTAAGGATAATTTATTCAGAAAATGCAAACCTGTGTGATGATCTAGAAGGGGCGGGATGGATGGGAAATCATAGGCATGAATAATGTCGTCAAACTTCCTCCCACACTAGTAAGCACTCGCGTAGGGTGCTTCTATCCATGACTAGATAGGGTTGATGTACATATCAGAATGATGAGGCAGATTGACTACACCATCATACTGATCATCAAGGCTTACCGGATGATAACTCACTGTGTAAGCCCCAAGCGATTCCAAATCATGAGGAAATTGTATATGTGAAGATGATAGTTGAGACTGATATTCTACTAACTGCATCAGATCTGTATTTTCACAACACTGCTTCTCCATGTCTTTATTATTGATACCTTTGTGCGGCTCTGCATGATATGCCTTTGAATGATCATATAAGAGTTTTAAATGCTGCTTTTCCATACTAGGATTTTCCCAGGTCCCTAGATCCATGCTTCCCTCTATGGAAGTATAGTAGATTGGACTTCCACAAATTTCTAAATACACACTCCCCTGACTGGATATAGCATAGATGGGATTCTCAATAAGATATTCACAAAAATTCCAATAGTCATCATCGCCATCTATGTCAGATGTGATGGATTCCCCATTGCTGATATCAAGTTTCGATATCAAGTTCTCTTTATCTTCATTACTGATTCTGATATATGGCTTAGACTGATCATATGGATAAACTGCATGCTCCTTTTCCATATCAAAATTTCCCAAGGCCACAAGGTCCATGCTCTCTCCTTTAGATACACCATAGATAGGAGAATCAACAAAACCGTCAGAATTTTATGGTTCATTATCAACATCTTTGTCGGACATAAGGGAGTCTTGATCACTTGTATCATGCAACAAGTTATACTTGTCCTCATTTCCATACTCAACTTCTTTAGAGAAAAAGTCACAAGCCAGTAAACCTTCCATACTATTATCATTATATGGATAACACGTAGGAGTCCCATCATGCACATGACAATTTTCATCATAAGTTTCACTATAAGATTCTGTAATGGTTTCATCCTTAGGTTTGTACTATTTAGTTTATGCCAAAAGGTAAGCCTAGCATACCATGTATACATGATCAAGCTTGATTGAAGTTGTTTCTTGACTTCTAACCTAGGTAAGTCCATGTTCCATGACTTGATTTGCAACATAACAGGTGCTTTCTTGGTGGAATTGTTCACAAGGTCTACACCATTGAAGTACTTCTTCTACCATGTTAGCTGAGTCTAATTGGTTTGGACTCTTAGGCTCTTGCTGAGGAGATCTCTTCTGATACATCTGATTTTGCTTGGGCTGAAATTTCCTAGGTCCATTATTCCTTTCTATTGTAATCAATCTATTATGCATGTCATTCAATTGTGCAGTATGATTGGCCATTTGTTGGTTTTGACTAGTAACCAAGTTTTTTATCATGTCCACCACCTTTTCCATGGGATATTTAGAAGTTCCCTTTTCTTCTAATTCAACAGCTTTATCCTTGGTCTCTTTGTTGCAGGAAGTGTTTCCCCTAGTGTAACCTGGAATGTTGGACTTGCCTGAAGATTGCATATTCTTTTCTATTTTCTCGGCCAATTCATGGGCAGTTTTTAGATCAGCCTGTTCTTTATCTCTCAACCGGTACCTTAAGTCATAAGTGAAGGCTTCAATGTAGGATATGAGGATAGACGAATTTTTTGGCTTGATGTCTCTAGGAAGGTCCGCAACCAAACACCTGAATTTAGTGTTAAATTCATCCATAGTTTCATTCTCCATATTGTTTATGCTATAAAGGGAAGCAAGCAGATGTCTTGGTTCCTCCTTTTCTCCCCATTTATTCCTAAAACTATCTTGGAATTCACTAAGTGTTTTATATGAATCATTATCTAGGTCAAGGTACCATTCTTCAACATCATCTTCTAAGGACAAAGCAAAGAGCTTCATTTTGACATCTTCATGGTCATGGGAAGCATCATTGCAATAACTGATGAGGTGCTTTTCAAACTTTCGAAGGTGAGACTTGGAAGTGATGGCATTATTGCCTTGAAATATGGGGAGCTTCTTGATAGGATCTTTTGGAATGACATGGGGAGCACCTGCTATCTGAGAAAACTCAAGGGGTTTGAAGAATTTCATCATTTCTTAAGATTGGTTAACATGACTCTCTACAAATATGTGATAGATATCTGAGAGGGATTGGTCTCCTAAATCTTCAAGGTTTTTACGAGAAGACTGCCTATTGAATCTTTCCCTAATAAACCTTTTCGGATCAGGGAGAGGATTGAATAATTGTCAGCGGTTTCTTCGGGTATAATTTCTTGGAGGGATGTTAGATAGTGGAGTCTCTATATGGATTGAGTTTTAATTTTTATGTTTTTTAAAGACAAGATCAATCAAATTTTTTATATCTCTTTAGTTGTTTAGAAAAAAGTTAAGCTAAGTCATACTCAGGAATAAAAATATTTATTCCCGACAACGGGGCCAAAAAGTGTTCCTTCCTTTCCCACAGCTGGGGGGAATGTGGAAGAAATATTCAAGCCACTCAGTATGTCCTTGGGGGCAAGTCTCGAGTCAAGGTTGTCACCTTGTTCTTGACTCCTCCGTTTAGGCTCAATTCCTAATGAAGCCAAGGGGGGTAGACCATATTAAGTTACCAAGGAAAAATTATTTAGTATGATGATGTTAAACTGAATGAGTTAATTAGGATTTTGAGATTTAACCATAAAAAACCATATATGACAAGATACAAAAATGAGCACACGAAAGCACAATGTTGAGACACAATATATATATAGAAAGAAAATAGCGAGTGCCTTAGAATGGAGTCATAAAATAATCAATGTACTTGCATGTGCTTGGATTGAATGTTTTGTGATTACCTCCTGGTATGTTTTAAGTTAATGTGAAGTATGAATACATTAAATTAGGTGAGGGGGGGACTCCAGATATACCCGAGGGTACTTGGAGTATTCCCAAAATGAACCTTCACAGCTACCTGCAATGAATATGTGGGATGAATGGCGTCTCTCATAATGTTCTTCATAATACACCCGAAAGTGTAACAGATATTGGCACCTCGAGGTCACTTTTTAGGAGTTCTCGCTTCCTTTGGGTATTTTGGCACTGCTTATGGTTTGATCGAGGCATTGGATTTTTGGTTGATGGTGGTTGAATAGGGAAGGTGAAGACTAATTAAACTATTCACTAACATTGCTTTTGATGCATCTTTACTGATCAGACGAACCGCATCCAAGTGCAGAACATACACACTGGAGTCTTGTCAATTTTAGTGAGTTTTAAAGGGTGCATTTTCTTAGAAAGAAAAACCCTCCAGGAACCTCTTTCAGTCTAATTGGACCTCAATCAGGGATGTTATCACATATATAGTAGCCAGGCTACGATATTCTATTTTTCAGACACAGTACATTTTTCAGCTAGTTCTCTTACATATGAGATGCTGAGATGAGCAGTTTTGATGGATCATTATTATATTAGTGGACTATTGTACTCTCCCATGTCAGGACTGAGTCTCAGGACACTCAAATTTGAGGACCGATGTAGCCATTTATGTCATTTCAGAGCATTCATTGATGCGTAGTTTTATATCAATTCTTTCTCATTGGACAGATGGTGTCTCAGATGGATTCTATTGCATGATTATGACTCGGCATTTTATATTGTGTTATGGTTGTTATTGCTCTTATACTTATTTTTGTGACATGTATTAACTTGTGGTATCATGATCTGGTGGTCATAATTATATGGAATTGGTTGTATCTTGTACTATGTATTGATATCCTTTCTTAGACTTGAAATTTCTTGATCTATACTCATTGCTTTTACCCTCCTTAGGGAGAATAGAGGTAGTCATTCCCACCATTGTTTTGGCTTGCTAGTGTTGGCTCCATCATTCATTGTCTCCACCCATCCATTACCTTCCAGTTTGGTTTCCAACTCGACTAACTTCTTGACTTATGGCATGGATGACATTTTTCCCTGTTAGAACTTTTGTTGGACAAGCCTCCCTATTTATATTATGTCTCGTCTCTGATTTGGTGACAAAAATTGCCTTTGGTAAGTTGAATTGTATGCCTAAATCATTCTGGTTGGTTGTCCCAATGTTTGGCACTATGCATAACTCCCCCTTGTTATGTGAGATGTTGTTGGCTAAAACTGAAAGCTCATGTACTACCTGTATTGAAAGTGTTGAATATGTGCCCATGGAAAATGAAAATTATAAAACTGTGTTTCTTAACATATGTAAAGAGGGAAAGAGCAATAATACTCCTTGAATAGTATAAGAAAAGGTCCAAAAAAGCAATGATTAAAAATATGATGACCTTATAAAAATATGTCCCGAATGAAAGTTGCGATTAGCTATGCTTCTAAGCACTAGTGAAGTCCCAAAGGGTCATATAGGACAAAAAGGCCATGGAATGAAATGATGGTCCTAATGAACTTGGATCATTGCAAGGGAAAGAACAAGGTGGATGGAGTTCATTTTTGCGACAGGAGCAAAGGTTTCATTATAGTCAATCCCTTCAACTTGGGAAAAACATTTGGAAACTAAACTTGCCTTAAGTCTTTCAATACTTCCATCTAATGCATACTTAGTTCTATAGACCCATTTACATCTGATACGTTTTCTTCCTTTTGGAAGAGGAATAAGATCCCAAGTATCGTTCGCCATTAAGGAACGATATTCTTCATCCATAGCTGCATCCCAATCTGGATTTCCTGAATCTTCTGCAAAAGTTTCTAGATCATGATTCTCGGAAACTTGACCCAAAATAAAATATGCTCATTGAAACTAAGAACGTGTTCGACGTTGATCTCTAGGATCACCAGCAAGATAACCTGCTACTCCACATGTTGAACGGACCCATCAAGGAAGTATTGGTGCTAGTGCAATTAGAGGAACGTGAGCAGGTGGAGGTGGATTTTCATCCTTACTATCATCATCAGAAACTGGAGTTGGAAACCTGTCAAGGAAGTTGGAAGAAGAAGAAGAAGAAGGTACAATCGCCGAATCATGCTCGTAGGCCAAAGATGGCACACCCGCCAAGTTAGGCTCGTAGGCCAAGAGATTTTCATCAAATTTAACATCTCTTCTAATCATTATATCATCTGAATGGAGCTGAAGAAGTATATAACCTTTTACATCTTTAGAATATACAACAAATATGCACTTTTCACTTTTAGGCTGCAATGCTTTTCATTTTTCATCCGAAATGTGAGCCCATGCTTTACAACCAAACGCACGAAAGTGACTTACATCTGGTTTAATTTTACTCCATTATTCTTCCGGTGTTATACCTTGTAAAACTTTAGTGGGTGTGTGATCAAATATGTAATTTGCACAATTTATGGCCTTATCCCATTATTGAATACTTAGTCTCTTAGATTGGATCATACAATTAGCCATTTCTTTTAAAGTGCGGTTCTTCCGTTCAACTACACCATTTTGTTGTGGTGTATATGGAATAGTGTGTTGTTGTTGGATTCCTTGTTTAGTGTAGAAAGTAGTGAATTTGTTGTTAACATATTCTCCTCCATTGTCAGATCTTAACTTCATAATTTGATGACCAAATTGTTTTTCAACAAGGGCCTTGTAGGCCAAGAACATGTTAAATCCTTCGCTCTTAAATTTTAGGAAGTAAACCCAAGTGCGTCTGGAGTAGTCATCAATGAAAGTTAAGAAATATTTGAAACTAGAAAATGATGTAGATGGAAGAGGGCCACACAAGTCACTGTGCACAAGCTCAAGGGGAACCGAGGCATGCCAAGATGCACGTTTTTCAAAACTATCCCCATGATGTTTTTCGAGTACACAACCGGAACAAGCACCATCCTTGCAAGATACCATCGGAAGACAAGTCACCATATTGTCTTTACATATTTGTTGCAATGAGTGATAATCTATGTGACCAAATTGCTCATGCCAAAGTTTTCTCAAGTTATCAGTATGAGAAACAAAAACTAAAGGAAAAGGTGATGACCCAAAGTTGTTAAATTTGCAAAACCTAGTAATATCATCAACAGTTTCAGGAGCAAGGAAATTTTGAGGATTTTTAAAATCCTCAATTAAAACTTGGTGAGGTGTAAACGTCACAGTTTTACCTTCACTTGAATGAGTAATTTGATAGACTGATAACAAATTGCAGGAAATTTTTGGAACACATAGTACATCACTAAAATGACCATTTTCTACTGGAACTGTTCCAGATCCTACAACACTTAGATATCTATCATCACCAACAAATATTTGTTTGGTGTTACATTCATGCATAGTAGAAAAGATGGCTTTATCCTTAGCCATATGATAATATGCTCCAGAATCAATGAGCCATTCAATTGAAGTAGAAGAAGAAGATGCAGTATAAGAGTAACTAGAAGCACAAAGTGTATGTCCATGAGAGGTAGATTCTGAAGACGAATCTAGGCTGATGTGGTGCTTCTTCATTGCTGCTTCCAAGGCTGCCATCTTCTTGAAACACTTAGATTCATCATGATTATCTTTCCCACAAAACTGCAATGACGCTTAGTCTTCTTTCCTTTTGGCTTGGATCCTTTATCATTTTTCAAAGAAGGAGCTGAATGAGAGGTTTTGGGACCCTTGTTGTTTGGATTATTATTGCGAAAATTATGTTTCTTGGGAGGCTTGGACTTTTCTTTCTGTTGGGACAATAAGGCTTTCCCAGATGTATTTGCATTGTTAATTATTCCAAGATGAATGAGATTATCTTTCTCTCTAATTAAGGAATCACAAAAGGATTCAAGACTAGGCTCTTGATAGCTAGCTGTAGTCAAGGATTCTTTCATGGAGTAGAATGTAGATACAAAAACAAAATATGCAGGTCCAAGTTTGGAGAGAATATGATAAATACATTGTTTGTTTTCTTTCTTAATCTTGCATTCTGTACATAAGAATCTAAGAGTTTTATACTTAAATAAATATTCTTGAATGCATGAAAAATCATTTGGATTCAAGAAAATCAACTCATTCTCAAGTTGATGACCCCGAATTTCATTGCGTTTACCAAACAAAGAGTCCAACTTTTCCCAAGCTTTATTAGGTTCATCAATTCCAGATATGTGGAATTGCAAATCAGTAGAGATTGACATCCCAATCAATCCATGAGCTTCATCACATCTATTTTCCCATTTAATTTTCTTATCATCATTAGTGGGTTATGTTTCTTTCCCTTAGGTTATCCTGAAAAGTCCCCTACTTTGCAGAACATCCTCCATATGAGATTTCCATGAGAAATAGTTAGAACGTGTAAGTATAATAACACAAGGGGTGGACATACTATAAAATAATGACCGAAAGAAAAGAAAATAACTATCTGGATGTAAAGAGCTCAAAAAAATATGCGGTTTTAAAAGAAACGGCACTGAAAACTGATTATGAATGATGAAGTTATGCTTGATCAAAGAAAATGTTGAAGATGTCATCAATAGTGACGTGGCAGATATTAACTTGACCAACTAAAAAAAATAACCCCCCTCTTTCCAAGATCAACCTTTGACAATCACTTTACAATAAAGTTGTTTTTAAGTGAATCATCTTTGTAGAATAAGTGATGTTCACTTTTACAATAATGTATAGTGCGACAATAAATTAAAAGACTTAAGTGACTCATTTTTTATTTTATTTTATTTAAGTGAGATGCACTTTTACAATAAAGTAACTTGAAAATAGAAATTGCATGCACTAAAAAGTAGCTTAATAAGACTTGAACTCAAGGCCTATTAAGGAATAAAGCAACTTTGGACCAAATGATCTAAGTTTAAAATGTACGAAAAGAATGGAAAGAGAAAGGAGGGCTTTGTTTTTTAACTCTTCTCTCTCATTCTCTGTGCTTGCCTTTTTTTCCTCCAAATGACAAAAAAATGAAAAACAAAAACATTTTTTTTTTTGCACACAATGGGGTTAGATCTCGGTTAGCTTACTCGGAAAGTATACATTCTCAAGTTTTCTCGTTGTTTCTGATTTGTCGTGATTACACAAGGTGCACAAAAAAGAACATATGTAGCCGAGAAGACAAAAAAAACAATTTCCCTTTCTGTTTCTGATTCGTCGCCATCGCACACGGTGCACAGCAAAGAGCATACACAACTAGGAAAGGAAACATTTTGAGACTAAAACAATAAAGATCTAATAATAAAACTGAAAAAATATGAGAGATTTAGAAAAAAAAATTTAAACAAATCCGTCACTGTAACATTATACCTTTAGATTTGTCGAAATGGACGTTTCTGGATCAAACGGAAACGGTTTTCTGTGAAACAAAAACTATTTCCCAATGAAAACGATGCTCTGGACAAAATGGAATAGCTCCCATAGGACACAAATGCATAGAAACTCTAGAAACAAATTTTTTTAAAAGTTTTGGTAACACCATTTCTATATCTTGATCAAACCGAAAACGACTCTTCATAAACGCTCTGATACCATGTTTGGGTACAAAGGGTACTACCAAAAAGACCAAACACCTTAAGAAACTTCTTCACACAAATAGATCACATATCAACACATCGATGTTTGTCACGTGGTTAAAACCCTTGAGAGAGAAACAGTCCACGGCCCCATCCAAATAGCTACTTGGAGCAATTTATTATGCAAAAGAAAGAAAGTTACATATGAGCTTCTCATAATCAATCAACTAGCCAAGGACCCTCCATGCTCTTTAAATAGAGATCAAGGACCAATCGAGTGCTAAGCCACGAATAAATGGTCGGTATGATCTAAGAGAAGTTGAACCGTCGAATCACTTTATGTCTAGAGCATATCGTGACCGTCAGATTAGAATATTTACAAATGCATACTAATTGACTAAAGAAACACACTTTACCTAACGAATATATTGCACAAGTTGATCTTAACTAACTCCTAAGTGTCTAAATATCCTATCAAGCACAACATTCAGTCAAATAGATTTATAGTGATGGTAGACAGAAATAAGGAAATAGTTGGCTGAAAAACAGAGGCATCTACCAAGGATGAATCTCTGAGAACACCTTTAGTAGAAAATTAACCAAGGGAAACAACTGAGACAAAGCACCTGTCAATGGATGAATTGTATCATAGCTATTACAATCACATTATGGAAATGATTTTTGATGCAGGAGTGCTTAACTAAAAGCAAATTCCTACATACTAATCTAGAAACGTATTGGCAGAAATAACATATGTGAAAATGGCATAACAGAGAACACAAACTGAACACATACACTGTGATGAATCTCATAACCACCAAGAAATATTTTCATTATGGCTCCCAAATATTTTGACAGAGCTACAATACCGGTGCCGAGGCCTAAAAAATGAAAGTAAATCCAACCCTTATCCTCCACTAAGGAGGTTCTATTTATAATGTGAATTACCCCCAGGATACGCCTAAAAACAGGGTATCAAATTGGGTTACAAAATCGGATTGACCTGAGCCATCATGTTGAATCCTAAAAAACTCTGACATCAAATATTTGCTATGATTTACATATAAAACAGGAAATAAGGAATAACATGCATGCTGGATCAAAACAAAAATGTGTTATCTGGGCTTCGACTCACTTGACTGAAAGCGACGACTCAGAGCACCCGCAATGGTCTGGTGCTGATTCAGCCTTGAATTGTTCCTCAATAGGATATATGAAGGATTATTTCTTCATTTCAAACACTTGTTCTTTTATAGTTTCTCCCTAATCTTCAGCATTTTACCTCTTTCAGAAGCCAGATTGCTAAAAAATAGGCTTTAGAGTTCCACCTGCATACCTCAAATGGTGAAAGTTGTGTTCAATATAATAGAAATTTTTGTAACTGACCATGTTCCTGACAAAACCCATGTATTCATTTGGCCATATTCCCCGCCATCCCTTTGAAATATGCTTTTGAACTTGATGACTCAGACAAGCTTGCGAATTTATGGAAAAATGTTCTCTAAAGATCCCTTCTATTATCCCAATACATAATACTTGTGTAAAAACTGAGTTAGATTATTGTATATGAGAATATCCTAAAGAAAAACCTCTCTCAATTTCATGAAAATTCCTCCTGGTTTGGAGGAAACAGGTCTTAGAAGTTACTGACCAAACAGTTATTTTCAAAACAAAACATGCTTAGTTTACACAATAAATGAAATTTTGTTGAGCTTTACAACCTTAAATATTTTGCGCTTTTCCATCGTGAGATCAATGTGGACCATTAATCGAGATTTAATAAGATATGAGCCGTCGAAGAGTAGAGATCGTACTTGATTTCGCAACCATAGACCTTTAATTACCCTATGATTTTTGGTGGGGTGAAAGCCATCACCACTCTCGATTCGTTTCACCCATCAATATAATAGTTGATTTTGTGATCATTTTAATACCATTTAGTAGTCCCTCAACTAATTAACTTGTCCTCTACCTTCCTCAGCGAAATTGTTCTGGGGCGTTGGATGCAATTGGGTTGTAATCTACAACGTTGATTGCTGAAAAATAGGCTTCAAATACCCTCTTGCATAGATCAAATGGTTATATCTGTGTAAAATCAAAGAAATTATTTTGTAATTAACCATGTTCCTGACAAAACCCCTGTGTTCATTTATCCAAATGCCCCTCCATCTCATCGAAATATTCTTTTGAAGTTGGTGACTAAGAACAGATTTGCGAAATTATGGAAAATATCCCTCTGAAGATGGATTAAATTTGATTATCCCCAACTATAGAACCTGTCTAAAAATGGAGAGAGCTTATTGTAAATGAGAATGTTTTGAAGAAAACCCTCTCTCATTTTTGCAAGACGTTT
Organism: Pseudotsuga menziesii; assembly: GCA_001517045.1. NCBI lineage: Eukaryota > Viridiplantae > Streptophyta > Pinopsida > Pinales > Pinaceae > Pseudotsuga > Pseudotsuga menziesii. The sequence goes on from LPNX011007119.1 coordinate 31,377, forward strand.
CTTTTTTTGGTAGGAGCAACTCTCGGAATGTAATTGCTAAAACAATCATTTCCATAATTTCGATGGACGTTAAAAACTTAAATTGCCTGCACCTTGCCACCGTGAAATCAATGTGGACCATTAATCAGGATTAGATATGATCTAAGTCGTCCAACAGTGGAGCGTGGACTATATTTCGCAACCTCAAAAAACCTTTTTTGCTTGTGCTAGTTGTTGGTGCGAAATTGACCATTGCAATGTGTGCTTTTATCCCACATGCACAAGATGATAAATAATAACAAGGTTTATATTTGCATATTGTTTCAATATGTATTAACGAACAAATAAAAGAGAATACTCCCTGTGAGCTGGTTGCTTGGGCTCTGATTGGTGTGTTGAATGTTTTGACTATAAAGCCAAATTTAGATATAAATCCAATGTTCATATTTCATTTAAAATGAGTAAAATCCTTTTAATTCATCAAGATTCATTTTTTTTTCCCAAATGACCAATGAAATCCTTTTCTCTTGCAAACCTGCCCAATCCAGAAATCCAACTCTCACAAGAATAAAATTTAGCATAGGTTCTAACAGAATCAATGGCTTTAGGAAGGAGAACACAATGCAAAATTATTCCACAATATGGTGATACACAACATAAAACAATCGAAGATTCACAAAATAAGGAAGAAATATAGAAGACGTGCCAAGACTAGAGGAGATATAGAAGAAGAGTTGATCAAGAATTTCAAAAATGTCATGACAGAGGACCAATTAAACAGGTAACATGCCAATTGAAAAAATCACTCCACTCATACCGATGGTGGTCACTTAGGAGCACAATGAGATGCTAAAAAGACACATAGAGCTACATGAGGTAGAGGAGGAAATGCACCAAATGATGGTAGGAAAAGCTACTGGGCCAGATGGCTTCACTTCCAAATTATTCCGCTACTTCTGGGACCTCATAAAAATAGAATTGTGGGATATTGTTGAAGAATCACGCCAAGATCAGGGAGTCCTAAGTGCCTTCAATGTGACCTTCCTGAATCTCAGCCCCAAGTCGAAGGGAGCAGACACACCGAGTAAGTTCAGATTCATAGCTCTTTTCAATGTCATAATATACAAAATAATCTCTAAACTTGTTACTAATAGATTAAAACATATTCTCTCCCTCTTGATTGGCCCAGATCAATCAAGGTTTGTTGAGGCAATACAAATATTGGATGGAATCATTATTTTCCATGATGGTATCTACTCCCTAAAAATTACCAAAAAACTAGGCATGTTGGTTAAACTAGACATAGCTAAAGCTTACGACAAGTTGATTTGGAAATATATGAGAGAAATCCTGAGAGCTTTTGGTTTTGGAAGAGACACTGGATAGAATGGATCATGAACATGGTATCATCTATGTTCTTTTCAATTTTTCTAAATGGTTCTCCCACTCGCACTTTGAATACTACCCAAGGCATTCGCTAAGAGGATACCCTTTCACCTTTCATGTTCCTCATTACGATAGAGGGAATTAGTTTGTTAATCCAGGGTCAATTATCCAGAGGAGAAATTCGTGGCTTAAATATCCAGAGGGGGATGGATAAACAAACTCACCAATAGTTTGTGGATGATACCATGCTAATGGGGAAACCTTGAGTCCAAGAGAAAAGGTCTTTCAAGAAGTGTTTGAATATATTTACCAAGGCTTCGGGTTTAGAAGTAAATCCGGAAAAATTTCAAATCTTCTTCTTCAACACCCCAAGTGTGACTCAAAGGAACATCATTCCTATCATGGGTTAATCGATCAGGTCTCTCCCATCAAAGTATGTAGGTGCGCCTATGGAAGAAGGGGGCATTATGAAGGGTTCACGGAAGGATATTCTTGATTGAATGAGGAAGAATATTACAGGTTGGTAATTAATACCACTAAACTTCGTGAGTAGACTCATCCCGGTTAAGTCCGTCATATATCCCCATTTATTTATTCTCATTTCTAGCTGTGCCTAAGGCTATCCTTAATGAAATTTGTAATATCCAACGTGTTTTCCTATGGGAAGGAAATAGAGAGAAATCTAAGATAGATTTGGTAGGTTGGGATAAGGTACATGTAAACCAAAAGATAAGGGAGGTCTTAGCATTAGGGATCCAAAGATCATAAGTGAAGTCATGGGAGCCAACAATATTGTGGAGGTGGTACAACAACAAAAAATGAACCTTAGGCTAAGTAGTGGCATGTGAAGTATGCTAAAGACAAGTCCGTAAGTGACCTGGTTTGAATCAGTGATGAGAAATTGGGTTTTTACATATATGGATGAATTTCTAATGAAGTAAAGGTCTTGTGTAGGACCATAGGTTTTGGGAAATCAGAAATGTCCAAAAAGAAAACTTCTAGGATGACTCATGGAATCATTTCCCAGATCTTATGGACAATCGTAGATGGCAAAGGATAAGGGAAAGAGGATTAAGAGAAGGGACGATCAAAGCTTGACAACATCGATATGAGTTAAACACTAATGAGGACTATAGAAAATGGCAAGGCCAGGAATGTTGGGAACGACTAACAACTGTAAAAGACACAAGAACTTCAGGATATGCTCAATGAAAGATGCATGCAAATACAATATTTTCAGGATAAGTTAAGATGGGGGTACTCATCAAGAGGAGTCTTCAGCATAAAGGAGGCCTATAACATCAATACCAGAGGTGGGGAAGAATGGGAGGAAATATGGAGGAATAAATGGATCGTGAATCCTTGGACAAAAAATGCCACCTTCAATTGGTTGGTAATAAAGAGAATAATTATGACGGGTAAAATATCAAAAAGAGGGGTTTTGAGGCCCCATTGTAGTGCCCCTTATGTCTACGTGAAGAGGAGAAATTGAATCACCTTCTGGATGAATCTCCCTTCTCCTAGGCTCTTTGGGATTAGGAGGCGACCATTTTTCATAGAACTAATAGAGTCATAGGTCAACCACATCAAACTCTTAAAGAATGGAACATGAAAGCATTTTAGAACCCAATCCTCGGCTTGATATGGGCAATGTTCCTAGGGAGGTTGTCATGGACATTATGGAAGGAGAGGAACATCTAAATCTTGAGAGATAGGAATTTCATAGTAGAGGAATTTTGGAAGAGGCTAACCCACAACATTCAGGAGACCATGCGAAATAGCTAGTGGGAGGATAGGGGCAAGGAGCTAACTGCTCTAGAAGCCTGAATAGCAGAAGGTTGGGGGATTAATAAAGATGACTTAGGAGGGATACAAAATAAATTTTTCAGTTTGCAATCTATTTAGCCCAAATTCATGGTCCCCACTTTAGGTAGGAACTTATAAGATTAACTTCGATGGAGCATCCAAAGGGAATCCTGGCATGGCAGGGTTTGGGGAAGCTTGCAGGGAATCCATAGGGGCAATCCTAAAATTGTACCATGGATCCAACAGTTTTGAGACAAAAAACACAACAGAGTTAGAAGGCTTTTTGCAGGGCCTTAGTTTGGTTTCTAGATCTATATGGTTGTTGGTGATGGTCGAAGGAGACTCTCAAGTCATCATCCATATTGTTGGGCACCATTTTGACCTCTTTTTGTCATCTAGATATCTTTCATTTTCCTCCATAAAACCTTTATACTGATTTATAAAGCTTTAAATTCACCCACAAACTTTGGTTAAAAGGTATAAATGTCATTGCTTTGTAACAAATTGAATTTTTAGATTTTTAAAACATTTAAACTAAGGTTTTTATTCAGGATTACAGGATGTGCTAACTTCCTGTAATGTCTCCAAGGTTGAATACTTGTAGGCTAGCTAGGGGTGAACTGAAAGATGGAGAAAATATCCTCAGTGTCCAAGGATGGATAAACTTCCAACGAATAGATGATGTGGCTCTCATAGGCGTCAAGTCAAAGTCAGTAAAAAACGACCACCTGTGCTACCACTCAGCACAAAAGCAGGGCAGTTCTAATTTTGTTGATTTTCACAGATCTGATAGAGGATCTCGAGGACTGGATATCATTAATTAGTTTCCAGATTAATAGCATTTCTAGTTTTTTTAAAAGTTTTGTATATGTACTTCATAAAACAGAGGAGAAGATCATCACGATTTGGGAGAAAACGCATACTGTTCTGGACTACGTTGTTTTACTGTGTATGATCGATTTTATGGTGAATGTAATTGAAGTTCAAGCTCTGTGATTGTCTTTCTGCGTGTGTGAATGAGGCGCTGGAGGGCCCCCATTTTCGAGTCTGCACACATTTCAATTGCCAGTGAACGATTTGAATTGTTGCCGGTGGTATGTCTCAGTTCCTGTAGGATTTGATTTCATTATTGCAGAACGAGTTAAATTGTTTTGAGTTAGTTTTATAAGCTCTGTTATCTCATCAGTTATATGTTGTAGGAATGACTACTATCTCACTATGTTGTACATTGCTTGCTTATTTGATGATGAAGTATTAAGAACAATTATACATTATGAATGCTTTCGTGTAAGGGAAATTGATGCTTGATTGTTTATTCAGTATTGGGATACTAGGCAGAGTCTTGTCATCCATATCTTAGGGTTACGGTTAATTTGTAATTGTTTTTTTTATTATCCCAGAAGCTTTCGCATATAAATTTCTTTCACATATAAATTGTTGTGTAAATGAAATATCAAATGAAGCTATTCCTGTAAGGGAAGTTTTGTGTTTTCAAATCACAGTAACTTAATTTGTTAGTAGGTTTATTTCATAGATAAACTAGATTTCCAAGTCAAGTCTAGATTTGAGTCCTTATACTTGGATATGCCTCTAAGTCTACCAACCCGGATTGACATAAACTTAAGGTTTCATCTGCATTAGTAGATTGGAGCCCAACATTTGGTGCCGTTGCTGGGGAGGCATTTTAGAAGCAGGATTAGGAACTTTAGTTCTCTGATAAACAAAAAATTTCAACAAAACATAGAGTATATTTTACTTTTATGTCAAGACAAAGAGACGAGAAAGGAATATTTATCAAAAACCCCCCAAAAACAGTCGTAACAGGACCTTCTTTTCCAAAAGGATTCATCACAACAGTGGGTACTTTTAAAATGGATGAGGAAGAAACATCAAAAGGACCAACTACAGAACAGAGAAGGGAGCATGAGAGAATGTTAGAAATAGAAAACAAATGAATACAAGAGAGAAGAGAAGAAGAGAGGAGACATGAAAGGGAAGAAGAGAGGAGACATGAAAGGGAAGAAGAAAGGAGACATGAGAGGGATGAAAAGACAGAAGAAGATTAGGAAGCCACCTTTAAATTTCCCATCTTGGACACTAGCATTACCCTAGGAGAAGAGGTAAAAATGAAGAATATCCCACCATCTGTCTTACCAAACTTCTATGGCATGACCTCTAAAGATCCCGACTCTTTCCTATTCGAGTTTGATATTTTGTGTCGAACTTATGGATACACTGATGACACCCATAAGCTTCGTCTTTTTCCTGCTACCCTTAAAGCAGCTACCTTGAAATGGTTCATGGGCTTAGGAGAGCATTCTATTACTAGCTGGGATGAGATGAGGAAGATCTTTCTTTGAAAATATCAGGCATATTGCAAATCAAAGGATCTAAAAGATGACATTTTTGGAATGACTCAACAGAAAGATGAGAGCTTGGAGGAGTATTTGGAAAGATTGTCATACAACCTACAGAAATCTAAATACAATTCTTTGACACCTGAGATGATTAGAACAATATTTCTAAAAGGAATAAGAGAAGAGTATTTGGATATTCTGAATGTTATGGGAAAAGGTGACATTTCTTACCTTCCCTTTGATGAGATACAAGATTTATGTCAGAAATATTCAAGAGGAAAGGCTAGAACTGGAAAAAGGGATATCACTACCAAAGTAACTAAATCTGCAAACAGTGGTATCTCTATAGCCGAGCTTGGAAATCTGCTAGAATATTTCAAGACTGATTTATTGAGTACCTTGGGCACACAAGTCGAAGTAGAAAAAACAAAGAAAAGGAAATAACAACAGGACCAACAAGATCAATCTTTGACTATTTTTTGTCCTAAATGTAGAAAGAAACACCCACTAAAATAATGTCCTTTAAGTACTGTTGAAATTTGTGGCTTATGTACTTCTAATCACAAAACTGATGACTGCCCCAGATTGAAAGAATTGCAGGCAGCTCGAATGGAGGAGAATCAAAGTATGGAGTCTCTCTACTTTATGGGACAATGAAGACCCTTGAAGCCATGATTTTCAGGTATGTCTCAAGATCCTATGCAGCAATTTCATACAAATTATCAAACTCCTATTCAGAATTCATGGAGTGCACCCATGCCCTGGAAAAATTGGTCTCCTCCATTAGCCCAATCTGCTCCAAATTGGAGAGGATATGCCCATGGTAGCCAGACATATCAGCATGCCTATTTGCAGCCCTATCAACAACCTTCTGCCTATCCCCAATACCAGCGGAATCAATTCCAAGCCCCATCTTTCTAAGTTCCATCTTTCCAACAACCCAATATGGCTCCTCAATTGGGTCCACCACCTCAACAGCTTCAATTTCCATCCAATCGGCCTCCACCTCAGCCTACACAATTTCCAGCTCAGCCAATTCCAAATCCAAATAATAAAACAGACAGATCCATGTATAATGTTGATGATGGAATGGCGCTTCCCTACTCAATCCTCCCACTGCAAAATATCAATTTAAGATCTGGCAAAACTTTACAAAAATAATCTCCTGTTATCTTAGAAGAACAAACAGAAAATGAGAAAACTCCAAAAAAATTAAATACAGAAAAATCACAGTCAGAAAAAAACATTCAAAAAGGGAAAACATTAGTATCTTATACACCTCCTTTTCCAGAAAGGTTGGTTAAAGAAAAACCTTCAATCTCCCTACCTGATTTTGATGTTTTGAATGAGTTAACTAATGTATATGTCAAAATTCCTCTACTGCAGGCTATAAAAGATATTCCAATTTATGCTAAAGGAGTTAAGGAATTATGTCTTAATAAAAGAAGGAAGGATCCATCAAAAATTCATGTGGTAGGCAATCTAGCAGGATTATTGTCTAACACTGTTTTCATTGAAAAGTATGTAGATCCTGGAATCCCAATGGTTACAATTACTATCAATAATTTTTCAATTCCAAAAACATTGATCAATCTAGGTGCTGCCATTAATGTCATGACACTAGAGACAATGGAATATCTTCATTTGACAAATCTCAGACCAACCACAACATTTTTGGAATTCGCTGATAGGTCTAAAATTACACCTGAAGGGGTCTTAGAAGATATCATTGTTTCTTTAGACTCCTGGGATTATCCTGTTGATTTTATAGTGCTACAGCCAAAGTCTAACCTAGGAGGTCACCCATTGATCCTTGGAAGACCCTGGTTGGCAACAGCAGATGCTTTCATAGGATGTAGGTCAGGAAGTATGCTCATTTCACATGGGACAGAGAGAAAACAAATTACACTTGATCCTTCTTCCCAAAGACCTTCTACATTAGATCAGCTGTCATGGATTAATGAGACCAAAGAACAGGAAGAAGAAGTGATTCAGCCTGTCCTGAGTATCAACCAGTTCTTTGATTTTCAGGAAGAAAACAACGAAGATTTGTTAGATTATTTCATTGTTGAACCTGATATTTCTGAAGAATTAAGAGACATGCAGTATGCTGTAGCAAATCAAGTTTTAGGCTATAATTTTCAGGAAAATTGTACAGTACATTCTCTAGCATTGGCACTGCACGATATTTTTAATGTTCATTCAATCACAAATATTTAAAGTAAAATAGTTGAAATCCCTCCAGGAAAACAATTGAATATAAGTGCACATCTTACTACATCATAGGAAGAACAGTTGATTACCTTGTTGAATAAACATTCCCATGCATTTTCTTGGGAGTACACTTATATGCTAGGTATTCATCATGAGACATGCACTCACCACATTTACACAGATGATAAAATCATACCTCTTAGACAACCGCAACGAATAATGAACCCTATACTAAAAGATATAGTCAAAGAAGAGTTGCAGAAGTTGTTAAAAGTGGGATTTATTTACCCCATCTCTGACAGCCAATGGGTTTCTCCCTTTGTTTTTGTTCCTAAGAAGAATGGTAAGTGGCGCATATGTGTAGATTATAGGGAGTTAAATAAGGCAACCTTAAAAGACTATTTTCCATTTCCTTTTATTGATCAAGTGTTGGATACCTTAGCTGGAAAAGAATATTTTTCATTTCTAGATGGTTTCAGTGGGTATAATCAAATTAGTATTGCAAAAGAAGACCAAGACAAAACCACCTTTACATGTCCCTGGGGCACATATGCCTACAACGTTTTACCTTTTGTCTTATGTATTTCCCCAGCTACCTTTCAAAGGGCAGTCTTGGCCATCTTTGCAGATCTAATTCATGAATGTGTTGAAATTTACATAGATGATTTTTCTGTGTATGGAAGTACCCTTGAGGATTCCTTAGTAAACCTGGAGAAAATTTTAAAAAGGTGTGTTGACTCAAATATTTCCCTTAGTAACAAAAAGTGTTTTATGATGATGACTGAAGGGATAGTTTTAGGACATCACATTTCTTCATCTGGAATAAAAGTAGATCCTACTAAAATTCAAATCATTGAAAATTTATCTGAACCAACAACTCAAACAGATGTAAGAAGCTTTTTAGGGTATGCAGGCTATTATCGTCGATTTATTGCAAATTTCAGTACGATAGCTCTGCCACTGTTTAAATTACTTTCAAAGGATGTGCAATTTCAATGGGATACTAACTATCAATCTGCATTTCAGACACTTAAAGAGAAGCTCTCTACTGCTCCCATTTTAAGGGGACCAAATTGGACATTGCCTTTCCATATTTCTACCGATGCCTCTGCTACTGCAATAGGGGCCTCATTGGGACAAAAAGAACATACTTTGACTTATGATATCTATTTTATCAGTAAATAACTAACACCTGCAGAGTTGAACTATACAGTCACTGAAAAGGAAATGTTGGCGGTGGTTCATGCTGTAAACAAATTCCGTCATTACATAACTGGCTACGAAATTTTTGTCCATACAGATCATTCAGCCTTACGACATTTAATGAATAAATCTATCACTAATGGTCAGATCACTAGATGGTTGTTGTTAATGCAGGAATAAGTCTATTTTAAGAGAAGAAATCCCTTTATTACAGCTCGTTCATTAAACATTGGGGCATGCAAAGAAATTAAAGTATATTATATGAATCAAAACCTTACCTTTAATTTCTTTCCTAAGCAGATGATTGAATGGAAAGTGGCATGTTCATGAAATGATGAGAAGAAACGTGGTTAGATGCCCCACGACAGTATACAAATGTGCTTAAAACTTGTATTATGAATTGGTGAAATTGGGGACTACGATTTGGTCATTCTTCTTTGGACCAAATCCAACTCTTTTTCTCTGCAAAAATTGACTGCTGTGGGTGATAGTTTTCAGTAAGAAGAAGTCATGTATTACAGGAAGGGAGCAGACACTAATTTGTTGTGGAAGTATCGCGCATGGAGAATTGAAGGTAGCTACACCAGAAAGGAGGTAAAATTTAAACCTTTTCTTTTCCAAAGACTCTGCTAATACCAATAGCAATTCTACATTTTCAGAGTGTCGTTTTGGGATAAGAAAACAAATTCAGAGTTAAAAATTGAAAGGTTGAAGTTTCCTGTTCTCTTTCCTATCAAAGTTCAAAATATCATCTAGACTAGAACCAGCAAAATTCAATCGCAATGATATTCATGAGAATTGCATGGAGATTTTTGCAAAGAAACAGTGGGTAACTTTTTTTTGAAAAATTCGATGGGCATAATGATCATGTTAGTCTAGCTTTTGCTGAAACATTTGATGGAGAAATGGTTATAGTGGGAAACTTGCACTTCAGACTATTTGAAGACATCTTAGCACACATTATTGGCCTACCACAGCAAGGAGAAAGATTTTTCAAAACAAAGCAATTCAAGGAGAAGGCATGGATACCCTTTTTGTGCAGATCAAGAGCAGGGTCAGTAAACTGGAAGAAAGGAATACCAAGGAGTTGGCTGGTTCATCCCTGGGATGAAATATTTTATGTGATCCAAAAATTTATTACCTGCGAAGGCCAATTCAGCATTGTGTATCTTTACCATATCAAGTTGTTACAGCATCTAAAAGGTGATTGTGAAATTAATATGCCCTATTTCCTATTACAGAGTTTATCTAAGATGGCTAAGGCTGTCCAAAGGCATGCAAAAGACAAAATGACAAGCCTTTTTCACTGTGGACTCATCAAAATCATCATCCAGCATGAGTTACAAAAGCAAAATTTGACATGGTCAGGATTTTTAGTTCACAATCAGTTTGAAGAATAGGAAGAATTGCTTGAAGAAGGTTTAAAAGAAGATGAATTGTTGATGATAACATACCCTGAGGCAGCAAGTTCAAAACTGCCAAAGGGGAAAAAGAAGAAAACGGAGGTGTTGCTAATTACTAATGATGAAGACAACTCTGAGGCAACAAGTTCAAAACAGCCTCAAAGAAGGATACGAACTAGGAGTGTGATGAGAGAAGAAAAACAGTTTAAAAAACAAGAGCAGATTTTCACCACTTACCAGAGAAAGCCAAGGAAGTATAAGCAAGCTTGAAGCCAGTCAGAATTAGAAGATGAGGAACACATACAAACCTTGGGGAGTCAAGAAGAAAACCTAGCAGGTGAGATAGGGCAGGATATCCAAGAAACTGATGAGGTGATAAAACAGACAAAAAGAATCAATCTCTTCTTGGATCAGCAAGAGAAGGAAAATGAAAAGCAATCAAGACAGGAAATACTAAAAGACTCAGCTTCTCTTTTCTCAGAGCAACAAACTGTGGAAGAGGAAAAGAAAGAATATTTAGTACAAAAGAATGAAGAATTGGGGATGGACACCAATTATGTCCAGCTTCCAATGAAAATGGAAAAGAAGAAAACTTCCGAGAACAATAAAGAGATTAAGAGGTTGAAATTTTAAATAAAGGAATTAGAGCAAAGGAATGAGAATTTAAAAGAAATCATATGGAAGCTTAAAGTCCAAAGGACACGCATCTCGAAGCATGCATACATATGGTATAAGCAAAAGAAGATTTATAAAACTAAGTATGAGATACTAAAGGTCATTTATGCATCTTGAGCTTCAACAGATGCATCGTCTCAGACAGGAGATTAAAAGAAAGATGATCAGCAGCAAACTTTTGGTTTTGATATAAACAGGGTCAAATATTTTTGGCATGGGGACATGCAGCAGCTTCCTCTTGGGGGAGATGTTGGGCACCATTTTGACCTCTTTTTGTCATCTAGATATCTTTCATTTTCCTCCATAAAACCTTTATACTGATTTATAAAGCTTTAAATTCACCCACAAACCTTGGTTAAAAGGTATAAATGTCATTGCTTTTTAACAAATTGAATTTTGAGATTTTTAAAGCATTTAAACTAAGGTTTTTATTCAAGATTACAAGATGTGCTACTTCCCGTAATGTCTCCAAGGTTGAATACTTGCAGGCCAACTAAGCGTAAACTGAAAGATGGAAAAAATATCCTCAATGTCCAAGGATGGATAAAATTTCAACGAATAGATGATGTGGCTCTCATAGGTGTCAAGTCAAAGTCGATAAAAAATGAACACCTGTGCTACCACTCAGTACAAAAGCAGGGCAATTCCGATTTTGTGGATTTTCATAGATCTCATAGAGGATCTCGAGGACTGGATATCGTTAATTAGTTTCCAGATTAATAGCATTTCTAGTTTTTTTAAATTTTTGTATAAGTACTTCATAAAACAGAGGAGAAGATCATCACGATTTGGGAGAAAACGCATACTGTTCTGGACTGCGTTGTTTTACTGTGTATGATCGATTTTATGGTGAATGTAATTGAAGTTCAAGCTCTGTGATTGTCCTTCTGCGTGTGTGAACGAGGCATTGGAGGGCCCCCATTGTTGAGTCTGCACACATTTCAATTGCCAGTGAACGATTTGAATTGTTGCCAGTGGTATGTCTCAGTTCCTGTAGGATTCGATTTCATTATTGCAGAACGAGTTAAATTGTTTTTAGTTAGTTTTATAAGATCTGTTATCTCATCAGTTATATGCTGTAGGAATGACTACTATCTCATTATGCTGTACATTGCTTGCTTATTTGATGATGAAGTATTAAGAACAATTATACATTATGAATGCTTTCCTGTAAGGTAAATTGACGCTTGATTGTTTATTCAGTGTTGGGATACTAGGCAGAGTCTTGTAGTCCATGTCTTAGGGTTAGGGTTAGTTTGTAATTGTTTTTTTATTATCCCAGAAGCTTTTGCATATAAATTGCTTTCACATATAAATTGTTGTGTAAATGAAATATCAAATGAAGTTGTTTTTGTAAGGGAATTTTTGTGTTTTCAAATCACATTAACTTAATTTGTTAGTAGGTTTATTTCATAGATAAACTAGATTTCCAAGTCAAGTCTAGCTTTGAGTCCTTATAATTGGATATGCCTCTAAGTCTACCAACCCGGATTGACATAGACTTAAGGTTTGATCTGCATTAGAAGATTGGAGCCCAACACATATGTCCACGAAATTATCCACAGGGAAGAAAGCAAAGAAAGTTGTAACCATCTAGTGTTTGCTGAGCAGGATAGAAAGATTGAGGACCCTACTTTCCATGAACCAAGCTTGGTACTTTGGCCACATTAGGAGGGAGGCTAACAAAGTTGTTGACCTCATGGAAAATGTGGGCATGGGAGGAGGATAAGGAATTAGAGAAGGACAGTTGTAGGAATTCAAAGGACCGCATTGGGTAAACCAATGCTGCCATCTTGCTAACAATAATCATGTAGCGAAAGGACATGAGGGAAGGGTTGAAGAGGAGAATCCTGGTGACATCACATGCTCACACATGAATGGGACTTATATACCTCACCTCTTCTATAACAACGAAATAATAATGAGGAAATGACTTCCCACCCCTGTCCATGATACAAATGAGCACTTATTACAATTTTTGGGGAGATATGGGAAGGATACGATGCAATTCTCACCTCAAGAGTTTGGGAATACAATTATGAAGAATATCAGGACTAGTACTGCAAAAGAATCCCTATGGAAAGATAGGACGAATGAAGTAATGAACCATCGAGTTTAAGTAATAATGGTTTACCTTTCTATAAAAACAAATGAGCATCCAAATTTCTCTTAGATTAGACGTTGTTGTTTCTATTAGCCTCATAGTGCCTCGTCTTAGCCCAAGTCTTTCTTGTCCTAAAATCAAACAAGTTAAGATGGTGTGGAGGAAGAAGGGAGGTAATGCTGCTAATCCACTGTCGGCTACATGAGGACGAGATAGGAGAAGGGAAGTCAATAGTTATGCGAGTGGAGCGGAGGGGAGAATTACTTGGGCTCAGAGTCAAGCTCAGACTGTTGCTACCTTCTTTTGCGATCGTATTCCAACAGTGGTCCGCAATGCAATTGACACATTAGAGAAGGAGCTATGGGAAAGGGTTAAGACTACACCGATGGAGGAGATCCGAGAAGAAGTTGAGGAGTGGGTGATGGACCTAAGAACTACGAGGAGGAGGGTGTACGCCTATGAACACCTAATGATGGCGTATTGGGTTGTGAAGAACCTCATGTCCCATGTGACTATGGAAGGAAAGAACAAGCGACAAGGGGATTAGAAGCTATTACAACTATCGAAGGAACATCATCGAGATTACCATCTGATGCACAAAAGCGCTGATCTCATTGCCAACAAACTGGGTCTAAAATTTTACACCCCACCTCCCACGAATGGCGATGGCAGAGAGACCAGTGAGGCGGAAGGCAAGAAGTTGGTAGATGATCTAGGAGAAAAAGGGAAGATATGAGCAGAACATGATATGCACATGAAAGGATTCAACGGAGGTGATGCAGAGCATGAAAAGGGTCTAGTATACAATCGGTGCAGACAAAGAATTGCTTTTTTTGGTTAAATGATGTATGTAGGTTTTTTACATATATGTGTTTCATATAGGAAGTACAGAAGTTAAGAAGGGTTTGGTTATTTTTTGTAATCCCACCCGATATACTCTAAGGATGGAAGAATGAACTAGTCTCTGAAGTGTCGAGAAGTTGAGCCTGAATTTTTTTTGTTGGATTACTGTGTTTCGTATGTTATTATTGTTCTTTTTGTTATTTACAAAAAAAGTAACATGCAACTTGTTTGTGGCAATTGTGGCCTATAAGTGTTCTTATGGGTGTTCTAATTTATAAATTGAGGTGATAAGGGTCCTCTTCAAAGGTCGCACTAAAATGAAACAAGTGTACTATCAAGATCGTTTCAAATTTGAAATAACTAGGATAGATCCATCTTAAAAGGGGATTTACCATGATCATAGAGGCATCAAATTTCTCAAAGTGTAAACCTCTTTTTAGAGTGGAAATGTTGAAGTGCCTAATGCAAGATGGTTTTAATTTATTAGTTTTATATTAATGCAATCTAAATATTTTAAATCTAATTTGAGAGGACATATTATTTTTTATTTTTTATAAAAGTCCTGTGTCAACTCTAAGATGAGCACCAAAGGAGTTACACATTTTCCCCTATTAGACTCTAAAATACCCTTGTTCAGGGCAACAAGATGGTTTTAATTTATTAATTTTATATTAATATAATTCTAAATATTTTAAATCTAATTTAATATTTTTTTATTTTTCTAAAGGATGTACATATCAACTCTAACAACTCTATTATAAGTATGATAGCACGGAGGAATTACACATTTTCCCTTATTGGTCTGTAAAATGCCCTTTTTTTCCTGGAAAATGCCCCTTTTTCCCGCAATTTTGCCCCTTTTTCCCGCAATAATAAAATAAGGATAATGGGCCAGGCAATCAACAACTTGTGAGTGTTGATAGTAGACATTATATATATGTGTGTGTTAGATAGCTTGGATCAGGTGGAAAGGAGAGAGATTTTGAATGCCGTGGAGCGCTGCTTCCATTGTAGACAGATTTTGAAAACCATGAAAGG
>LPNX011007119.1:48516-175711 GCA_001517045.1 Pseudotsuga menziesii
GTTTGACTAATAAACTTTAAAAAAGGGGCATTTGAAAATATAATTGAAATGATAAATAAGTTTTTTTTATCATAAGAATATAAACAAGTTTTATATCAAGAGTTTGAGGTGGCAAATAAGAAAAGAGAGATTACTATGAGTGCAAGTGTAATGAGGTTGAGGTGGAAAACAACAAACAGAGATTACTCTTAGTCCTTTAAGTGCAATAATTAAGTTAAGTTATTGGTTAAAAAACATTGAATTTATGTGATAAAACTTTATTTATAAAAATTGCTTAGTGTATTATAATTATATATATAACTTATACTTAAGAGTAAATAGGATTTTTTTAACACTTGGTTTTGACCTAGTTTGTATTAAATGTATATGATGTAAATATTGTATTTAATCATGGGGTGGGGCTAAAGGCAAAAGCCCCACCATAGATTTAGCGTTTTATGTTCGGTGATTAAAACTTGTTGCCGATGCTATTTTTGTGCTAATCGACACATTATAATTTTGGACATCGTGTAAATATGCAATTGAATTAAAAACCCACAACTAGCTATGTCAATGCAACAATAATGAGACGGGGGCATGACTTCCTATGGATAGGGGGGGGGGTATTCAAACCCTTGGGCGAATCGAAAAAATCCAAATGTTAGAACCCATTAAAATGTCAACTACCTTTCTTGTCTTATTCACCCAATCATTTATTACTGCCAAAATTTGGTTGAGTTGGTTATTGCATGGGATGGGCAAGGTATGGCAATCCAAATTCGAATGGGAGAAGCCACCAGTTTTTGGGAAACACGATTTTGACTTATGGGGCAAGTTATTTCCCAAAAATGCTGCCCATTCCCTCATGCATTCAGGTTGTTGTCTTTCACCATGTTTTTGGAGCTCCTCGCATTCTACATTCACATTTTTCATCTTTCTCACCATTTTCTCTGATTCATGTGAGCTCTCTCAGGCAGGTAGAGATTCCTGTATGTATCCTTCCACGATTTTGGTTGTTTACCTCATATTTCCCATGGGTGAGAGGTTGTTTTTGTAATGCCCAGGGACTGGGTTGTCTTACTCACATTTTCCTCTTGTTTTCCTCATTTTCCTCAAGTTGGAAATTCATTTTTTGTAATGCGAGCGAGTGGGAGAAGATACCCATGAATTTTGGGTGTCGTTGAGTCTGTTTTGGCCACGTTAGGGCCAGAAACGACTCTGGAAATCGAATTGCACAGGCTAAGATTTTTTACTCAATTTCCATTCTCGATTTTGGCCTCTGTGATGTTTTCCTTCAATCCCAAAACTGTAATTGCTCTGTGTACATCTTTGTTTGGTCTCTGAACCGGTTTGGGAGTGGAAATGGTGTCTGAACTAGCTTGATAAAACTAGTGTGAGAAGGAACTTCAAAGACAGATCTAGAGGGTTGGTTTTCTTCTTTGCACACCCTGAATAGCATTGGAAAGGAAGGCATAGCCCGAGGGACTGTGTAGCAGAGAAGGGGATGCTCCTTGTGTTGGGTGTGTATATGTTTTAGAAGCCATGCTAGATCTAGTACAGGTGTCCATAGCTCTGTGGTTCAACTCATTGGCTTAGCAATCAGCCTTTCCATCTCCTTTACAGCCTGATAAACCTAACTGTGTTGGCTTGGCTAAATTTTGATAAATCCTTTCCTATGTGTGAGTGTTCTAGTGTTTCCTTATTCCTTGTGGGAATCATGCCCATCTTGGTGGTGGCAGTGTTGAGATATTGATGAGCACACCGGCCTATGGTTGGGTGGAACGTTGTAGCAACGTAGCTGGTTGCGAGACACACTTCTTCTAAGATAAGTATCTCTTGTCTATTTTATCTCTGCAACTCTATGTGCTTATTGATTAATATGGACATGTTAAATGCTATGAATGAAATGAAAATGCTTTCGCTGTATGTTAATAATTTATGCATCTGTGTATGTTTAAATTCAATACATTTTATATTTATGTTCATGGAGCTTAGTTTTCCCGGATCGATAGCATCATGGATGCGTTCCCTCTTGAGCAGACGGGAGAGAACGTGACAAGTTTAGTGATCCATTTATGTATAATATTACTTTTAAGTTACCTTAACCTAAGATAATTTGAATATATAAACATATTTTCGAGCGTTATGATAGGTAACTTGCATGGTTGATTTGATGTTGCAATTAAGTAGTTAGAGGAAGAATCCTAAAATAGAAGCTTCTCATTTTCACCTCATGAGGTTCATAACATAATGCTACTTCTGATTAATGAAACATTAAACTAACAATAATGGGTCATGATCCTTTATAATTTTATTTATGTATTCTTGAATTAATCTAGTTTTAATAATGATAGCAAGTAGTTATGAAGGGATGTTTACTTTGGTATTTTATATTTGTTCATATAAAATACCAAAGTAAACACCTATCATGGCCATGTTGTGGTTATCTCTTGTTGTAATAATATTTTCTTTTAACATTGGCATCGCATTATGCATAGCTTTTATTTGGTTAATACATTATTATATGTAATGGTATTAACATAAGAATTTTAAGTTTGGTATACATATAGGGAGATTTTTGTTAAAAATAGAAACATATGCATAGAACAATCAAACCTATTTCTATTACTTCATAAACTTTTTAAATACATAACAACGATTTCTCTAGAATGAGTTAACTTTGTACTGAGTTTGATTATGTCAATCTATGTATTCATATAGAGATAAATATTTATTGACTCGTCAACAATCACTAGTCGGAGTATTTACTATTCTTAAACACTCCCCCTTAATTATGACCTCTAAACGAATTATTAAATTACTACTAAAACATAAAGCCTCAAAATGTGAATGCATTTTGGGCTATGTCTCAGCTAGGATTACAACTTGATCAAAACAATTTTATTTTCACCTTTCTTTTTTGCTATATGCCGATGTAGATGCTTCATGTGTTTTCTGCTCCAAATTCTTCTTCTTCTTTATGCTCTAGAATTTGAACTATGGATTCCTTTTCTTATTAATCTTCACCTTTATTTTTTAACATTTTGTTCATTGTTTACTTTGATTTTTCATACCTTATTCGACCTTCATCTACAAAGTATTCAATCTTCCTGGAGTCATTCAAATGTCGAATGCCCTTCATGTTAAGGGCTACAATCTCAATCTTCAAATGTTGTAATATGAGAATAACTAAAACCCAATTGATGTTCTCATCATGTGATGTACTATCACCCTCATCACAACTCAACAATGGTAGATAAAACCAGATCTATTCAAGGCTCCATCTACGAAGAATCTTTTCAATAAAATCTTCATCAACAAGAATCTTACAATCTATCTTCGTGTCATATTCCTCTCCTTCAACCTTTCTTCTTACAACATCTTCAGCTTGGTTGCATTCTTCACGTTCTACACCTACAAAATGAAATGAACCATTACTAAAATCAACTGTGTCCTATGGAACATCTTCCTTAGATTTCTCTTCTTCTTCATCTACTTCTTATGATTTTTCATGTCCTTCTATTTCTTTTACTTCTATAGCTTCAATTTCCTCAGATGCAACTCGTGTGGTTGATTTCATCTTAGTTGTATTAACATCTACATCTAATGTAGGATTTCATATTCATATTCATAGTCATAGTCATATTCATATTCATAATGGATTCTACTTGTGGCTAGATCATCCATATGTGATTGATGAGACCCTAATGGTTTTCCAAATGAAGGAGAGGACCCCAAGGAAGTGATCAGAGTCTATGACCTACAGGAAGCAGATGCCTACCAAAAATATGGCACACATAGAGGAACCTGAGGAGCAGTCATATCCATCATCAGGGATAATGAGATTAAATTTGTTACACAACTACTCACTCGAAAGGTGGTGTGCAAGTGCTACAAGGCATCAGAATGAATTGGGTATTATATTTGTTTGTAGGAATTTACTACATATTGCTTGGAGGTGCAAAATACATGAAACAACTTTCATTTTAGTTGGGTCCTATTGATTAGCACCATGATTGTCTATAAATCACTAGTATGTACATAGTTCAACACAAAGCTAACAGAGGATTTTTTTGGCACCCATATTCTTCATATGAAAGATGACAAATGACTAGAAGAAGCATAATGTCATTTTTGTTCCATTCCAACATTGGTACATGGACATGATTCAAGAAATTGCTTAATCATACATGATTCACTCATACTTGGTAAATAAGTATATGAATCGACAATATGTTTTACCATGGATGCACATATTGTGTTCATCTCACCACATAAGAACCTTGAGTATTGCACATAATTTGTATCCTTCTATATCACAAAAGAAGATATCAAAGACTGAATGGAAGGCTGGTCATCAGAATTCCAGCTCCAACTAGACTCTGATGTGGAAATGATCGACACCCGAAAGGGAGTGAAAAATAAAAAGAAAACCAAAGTGAAAGGCACTACGATGCATGCCTCTCCAAGACTCCAAGATAAAAGGAATAAGAAAAGGAAAGAAGGAGCATCAAGAAGTATTATGTTCTAGCCGAAGAAACAATGTCATAATCTCATCATGACCTTATAAATAGACGAGTACAACAAGCAAGATGAAAAATTCCAACAAGAATAGATGCCTGCAGGAGATAGGCCATTGTACCACACTCCCTCTACAAAGTTTCAGATAGAACAAATGCACTCAATGAATAAGAAAGAGGATCCCAAGAGAAAATTAGCACAAGTTCAAAAATAATCGGTACCATTGAAATCAGTCTATATTCACATGTGGTGCTACACTTGGAATCAACAAAGCATATTAGGAGGATGAAAACCATATTATGGTTGAAAAACCCAATCCCTACAAGATCCAATAGGGAATTGGAATAGAATGCATGAGAAATCACGTAGGATACTTAACAAAACAAGAGTATTGGGGCCCAGAAAAGACTGATGAGCATTGACCCCCAATTTGTCTCATTTATGAAAGAGTCATGGACCATCCTAATAATCGTCTAGGGTCGATGATGCGGGGATGAAAAATCATGATACAAAGAGAAGAAACGACGGTTATATATACGCAATCTCAAATTATGCCTCTTTTTGAAATACATACATGCCATTGATAGAGCTACAACGAAAGAAGTAAAGTGATAGAGAAATATGTCCCCTTCAGTAATAGCGATTGAAGAATGCCAATGAAGTGTCGCTAAGTCTCAATTGCCTCACAATATTACTTTTATCCGAGCTAATCAGATAACAACTGTTCACATGAAGCTGCAACCATCCTAAATCAATCAGTATCACAATCTCTAGGAAAATCATTTTTCAAGTTCCATAATAAACACATTGCCTAAATGTCCTATCCATAATCCTATCTATGTATCATGATTACTTGTCTATGCGTTTTATACCCCAACCTTATCGTGCACTCACAATACTCAAACAACCTAGCTCAGTCGCCAAATCCTGGCTCATTAGTGCACAAATACTCCATGGCATGTATGCACCAAGCTCGATGTTATATATTGCTATATATATAACCACGTGTTGGTTTCAATTATCCTCGGTCTTCCACCTTATACATTTTAAATTATATTATATTGTCTTTAGTTTTCATGGTATTGATGCACATACTCCCACATGTCCAAGGGTTTTTCCCTTGTTATTATAAGAATGTGATCACTCTACAGAGCTTCTTTTGATTTTTTTATGACAAGTGACACATTGATTTCTCCAATCCACTACTCTCACTTAGTGAATTTTGTGAATTCATCATATTGCATGGTGATTCAAAGCTTAATTTTAGTGAATTTTATGAGAACATGAATTTTCTCTGGCAGGGGAGTCCCGTAAAATCTCAACCACATATCACTCTCTGGTCCTTCATTCTCCATTTGTTAATTTTATGGAGGCCTAAAAGCGTTCTCAATTGTAAGAGATGAATACATCAAGGACCTGCCAACTTCTACCGAGTCCATTTCTTTATCGCCACATCAAATCTATATTTATCCCTTCTTGCAACAATTTTCACACTAGATAAGATGAGAAAATCCACACTTGTTCCATTCTAAAACGTTCATTCACCAAGAAATATAAATGCTCCCCTCATTGTATTTCGTTGTACAAGATAAATAGAAAAATTGTATTTTTGAGGGTACCGAGGACCAAGGAAGGCATGCCACTAGGTTTTTTGGTTGTAAAATATTTTTGTTTTCAATGAATGAGATATTTCATTTTGTAAATACCGACCAAGGAAAACATGCTACTAAGGTTTTTTTATTAAAATGTCTTCATTCATGAATTTGTTAGATGGCTATTGTTTAAGAAACCAATGATCAAGCAAATCTTTCCATTGGTTGTTGAATTAACAGTGTTCTTGTGCATGTTTTAAATTACTTTGGAGCGGTATGCTAAGTATTCTTCTGATTTCTTAGAGTAACATAGATATAAAATTTACCTACTTGTGTAATTTTCTAACAGTATAGTAATGGGAAGTTAAAACATACTTGGTCAATTGATTGTGTGTATGTTGTTTTTCTTTCCTTGTCAGAGAGTTGGTTAAAATTAAAGCACATGTGAGCTGCACTTATTTTAAGTTTTGAGTTTTTGTGGGATATTTGGGCTTCTCTTTAAATACAATACTCATTTTCTATTTGTTTTCATGGCTGAAATTCACACCTAAGCACCTCATATTTTAGTTGTAAATACAGTAAATTTTTGCATGTACATCTGATAGGTACATAGGGTCCATACCTACGTATATTTGAGGGTACTCTCCCATGGTTAGAGGATTGGATTGCTAACCTAAAGTAGCACAAAGATGGTGCTACTTACACAACTCTCCTTGGAATTTGAATCTTAATCAAAGCCCCCTTATTTTGATATTTTAATTGTTAGATCGCATAATTACCAAAGAGAATCTCAATTTAGGTTGAGGTATGACTTGACGAATAAGACAACTCATTTGAATGAAACAAGTGTGGGAAAGGATTAGTGCTCCTTGACTTTTCCTCCCAGAGTGAGACAAAGGTCTAGTTGCTTACTCTAATTACAATATTTTGACAATGGGTCCATGTTCCTTCTTCTCATATGTCCTAAAGTTTCTCGTAGGAAGTTGAGGCCATTCCACATATTCCTCTTACTCTAATCATAAAATGGTGAGAAAGGGATAGGGCTCTTTCTCATCCTTATTCAAATTTTTGAATTTGTGTTATGAAGGAAAAGTGTAAGTAAAATAGGGTGAGAAATGGACAATGTCACCACTCCTCATCCAAAAATTATAAGGGAGCTCCCATGCCACTCATTAGTATGGAACAAGTGTGCAACAGAATGGTGCTCCTCAACTCTCCCTCCTAAGACTTATCAAATCGAGAAAAAGGTCCACATCCTCACTCAAATTACAAGAGTTTCAAAAAGGGCCCATGATCCTTATCCTCCCAAAAGTATAACGGATTTTCCATGTTACTCGTTTGAATTGATCAAGTGTGCGAAAGGGCTAGTGCCCATTGACACTGTTGCCGCCTTTCACACACATGGGGGAGAACGTGGCAGAAATATTCAAGCCACTCGGTGTGTCCTTGGGGGCAAGTCTTGAGTCAAGGCTGTCACCTTGCTCTTGACTCCTCCATTTAGGCTCAACTCTTAACGAGGCCGAGGGGTGTAGACCCTACTAAGTTACTAAGGAACAATTATTTAGTATGATGATGTTAAACTGAATGAGTTACTCAGGAGTTTGAGATTTAACCATAAACAACCATATAGGACAAGATACAAAAATGAGCACACAAAAGCACAATGCTGAGAATGGAGTCATAAAATAATCAATGTACTTGCATGTGCTTTGAGTGAATGTTTTGCAATTGCCTCTTGGTACGTTTTAAGTTAATGTGAAGTATGAATAAATTTAATTAGGTGAGGGGGGGACTCCAGATATACTCGAGGGTACTTGGGGTATGTCCAAAATGAACCTTCATGGCTACCCGCGAGGAATATGTGGGCTGAATTGAGTCTCTCAGATTGTTGTTCATAATACACCCGAAGGTGTAACAGAGATCAGTGCCTCAAGGTCACTTTTTAGGAGTTCTTGCTTCGTTTGGGTATTTTTCCACTCTTTACGATTTGATCGAGGCGTTGGATTTTCGCCTGATGGTGGTTGATTGGGGAAGGTGAAGACTAATTAAACTAGTCACTCACGTTGCTTTTGATGTAGTTTAACTGATCGAACAAACTGCAGCCAAGTGCAGAGCATACACAATGGAGTCTTGTCAATTTTAGTGAGTTTTAAAGCATGTGTTTTCTTAGAAAGAAAAAGCCTCCAGGAACCTCTTTCGGTCCAAGTGGACCTCAATCGTGGAATCAAGGAGGGGGTTTGATTTTATAATAGTTGCTTACAGAAATTAAAGATAAGCAACAAAAAGAAAGAAATCACAAGTTTTCTAATTATTTCTACCACGCATCTCTTTCCCCTTGCAGGTCAATCAGGAAGTCGTGGGGTAAGTATTCAAGTTACTTTCAAAATGTAATGTGGAATATATGATAAAGTAATAAAAGCATGTTATTTTTCATGAATGAAACTAATCTAAAGTGAAAATAAGTAAGATAATGTGAAAAACGACAAAAAGGCATGAATCCCCCATGGGAGATGGGGAATGGGCTCGAAAGAGCCTATTCAGACAAAATGTTTATTATTTTCTATTATAATATCAGTGAAATTATCTGAATCCTCTTGGTTCATATACAAGATGAAACCAAGGCTTTACAAATTTCCCAAAATTTAAATTGCAGTCAAAAGGGAGACCCCTACGGGGATTCAGATGATCCAAAAGCCATTTTTGAACAACAACTTCTCCTCTTTATGTTAATCCTAATAAAATACAATGAGGTTATTAGAATTAAATATGCCCAAAATAAATTTGAAAGTATCTTTGGGTCATACTACATTAAACCAAACAAAACTAAGTAAAAACTGGCTAAAACAGTGAAAACGGAACCAAGAAAAGCAAGCTTTCCTTGGGATCTTGGATTGTCTTTTGGACAGTGAATAAAATTTGCACTTATTGCTGGATTTGATCTTTTTAAAACCAAAAAATAAATCTAAAGCATGCAACCTACGGATTCTCTTTAAATTGCCATGCAAAACGGGCGATTTCCCTAAACTAGATCTAGAATGCTTTATAAAACCCTTTGGGGATGAGATCTAGATTATGAACCTTGAAATAATAGATCTATGTAAGTTTTACTTTGAAATGATAGATCTGAATAATGACAAATCTCGTAAACAAAGTAACCAGGTGAAATTTGATTTTTTGGAAGAGGAAGAGAGAGAAAGAGTGGTGGAAGCCTTGAAGATCAACCGTGGAGCTTTTCGGTGGAATGACGAGGGACTATGACTTTGATAAAGTTTTGGATAAAGTGATGAAGCAAACTAGATAAAAACCCTCTCTAAGCTAGGAGCTAGCAACTTGATCCAAATACTTGCCAAAATGCTTGTGAGATCCGGTTAATACATATACAGAGATTTCAGAATAGCATGCATATAAACTTATAAAACATGTTGAATCTAGATCTCTAAACATGCATAATAAGGAAAGAGATGGCCAATAAACTTATCAACAAACTCCTTTCCTATCAATATCATAATAAACTTATTATCAATCTTTAGCAATGGATCTACAAACAATCAGCAAATTATGAACATAGATACAGGTTACCTCAATAAAACATGGCAATGCTCATCCACACATACAATAACATGACATCATCTTGCATCCAAATATTCTCTTTATTTCAAATGAAAAATAGCAATAGTACAATAGAAACAACACCTCAAACCCAGTTCTAACTAGCTTGGAAGAGGTAACCTGTGCTTTATTTATAGCAAAAACAGGAGATCTAGCCCAGGGGGGCACAAATCCCAAGGAGAGAGAGATTACAACTGCTTGTGGAGTGAACCTGAGCTTGATTTAAGTCTAAACGAGCATGATCTGAGTCTCACTGAGTGAAATTGTCAATTGGAGAGCTGAACTATCTAACACCTCAACCTATTGACTGAAGCATCCACCAAAACTCAACTATAGAGTCCCACATGTGTGGAGGAGAGAGGGAGGGCACAATTCCCAAGATTGCATGCAATAATGCACTCCTAGCTCAGCCCAGATCACCTTCTTCAATCAAGGAATTGTTAGATCTAGTCAATCCCAAGCGGACAAGACTGATTTCAATCAAATAAGAGAAAATCCCAATGATTTAGGATTTGGGGTTTTCTCCATTATTTAATTAATTTATCAATAAAATAATCAATATTTGATTTTTAGGTATTTTTGACCTGAGTGATGGACAAATCACTCAAAACTTATAAAAAGTGGGTCGATGGGTTTAGATGGTGCTCTGACCTTGAAAATGAGCACCCCAATGACTGAAACTGATTTCCAAGCCCACTTGTACTAAAAAACCAATTTTTCCAATTAGACTATTAAAAAAAAGCCTATGTTTTGTGGGAAAATTAAAATTAAAAAAAACTTTAAAAAATTTAAAAAATTAAAAACATAGGGGGACTTAGAAATGTTCATATGACTCTACCATGATGCCTATCATGTTTATACATTGACATATAGACTCTAATAACCTCGATAGGACTAAATGCCAAGCCAACCACCCCAACTTTGGAGGTATTGAGTGAAGAACTTAGAAATTATCAGTCGTTTATTCAACAACCAATAATAACCAAGGGAAAAAACACCCTGGGATGATCAGATTGACAAATAAAGTATAAGAGATCGAGTATTTTAGAGATACTATCATGCTAGAACATTTTATTACAACTCTGAGATGGGGTATGAACATGTGATATAGTACAACAAGCACTTTGCAGAAGCACTTCTGAAGGTCTTCTGAAGTCTAAACAAATCATCTTTGTCCAGTTCACCAGTATCACTTGATAAAAAACCACGAAGTACAACTTAGGTGGTAACATCTAGCTCCAACTGTGCGACGGGTGCTCGATCTGGTCATAAGGCAAGGAGAGGATACGAGAACACCAGAATCTGTGGTTTATACACCTAGTAAAAACATCTCAACTTGACAAAACAAATCTCAGCAGCCCAAGCTTTATATAAAAACCAAATGAACCATTAAGCTGATTTATTTTAAAAAAAATGTACTTAACTAATGAAAGAAATTTTTTGTTATAGCTAAGTACAAAACAGAAATGCAGAAAGTAAATGCTCTCTTTCAAGGAGCTTATTTTCCTACTCTAAGCATGATATAAAAAAAGGTTAAGTGTAACCAGAAATACAATGTAACCACCTAAGCATTTTATTAACATAATTTTTTTTTCTTGGTCTTTGGTTACCAGCCAAAGCAAGGATACTTTATTCAGAAAATGCAAACCTGCGTGATGATCCAGAAGGGGCGGTACGTATGGGAAATCATAGGCATGAATAATTTTGTCAAACTTCCCCCCAAACTGGTAAGCACTTGCACAAGCTGCTTTTATCCATGACTGCACAGGGTTGATGTACAAATCGGAATGATAAGGAAGATTGTCTACACCATCATACTAGTCATCAAGGCTTACCAGATGATAACTCACTATATAAGCCCCAAACAACTCCAAATCATGAGGAAACTCTATATGTGAATATGATAGTTGAGAGTGATATTCTACTAACTACATCGCATCTATCTTTTCACAACATTGCTTCTCCATGTCTTCATTATTGATACCTTTGTGCGGCTCTACATGATATGACTCTGAATGATCATATAAGAGTTTTGAATACTGGTTTTCCATACTAGGATTTTCCCAGGTCTCCAGATCCATGCTTCCCTCTATGGAAGTATAGTAGATTGGACTTCCACAAATTTCAAAATAGACACTCCCCTGACATGATATAGAATAGATGGGATTCTCAATAAGATATTCACAAAAATTACAATAGTCATCATCGCCATCTATGTCAGATGTGATGGATTCCCCATTGCTGATATCCAGTCTAATATCAAGTTCTCTTTATCTTCATTACTGATTCTGATATATGGCTCAAACTGATCACATGGATAAAATGCATGCTCCTTTTGCATATCAAAATTTCCCAATTACACAAGGTCCGTGCTCTCTCCTTTAGATATGCCATAGACAGGAGAATCAACAAAACCATCAAAAATTTCTGGTTCATTATCAACATCTTTGTCGGACATAAGGGAGTTTTCATCACTTGTATCATGCTCCAAGTTATACTTGTACACATTTCCATACTTATCTTCTTTAGAAAAAGGTCACAAGGTAGTAAACCTTCCAGACTGTCATCATTATATGGAGAATACGTAGGAGTCCCATCATGGACATTACGGTTTTCATCATAAGTTTCACTATAAGATTCTGCAATGGTTTCATCCTTAGGTTCATACTATTTAGTTTGTTCCAAAGGGTAGGCCTAGCCTACCATGTATACATGATCAAGCTCGCTTGAATTTGTTTCTTGAATGTTTTCCTCGGTAATTCCATGTTCCATGACTTGATTTGCAACATAACAAGTGCTTTCTTGGTGGAATTGTTCACAAGGTCTACACCATTGAAGTACTTCTTCTACCATGTTAGCAGAGTCTAACTGGTTTGGACTCTTAGGATCTTGCTGAGGGGATCTCTTCTGAAACTTTTGATTTTTCTTGGGATGAAAGGTCCTAGGTCCATTATTCCTTTCCATTGTGATCAATCTATTCTGCATGGCATTCCATTGTGTAGTATGATTGGCCACCTGTTGGTTTTGACTAGTAACTAATTTTTTTATCATGTCCGCTACCTTTTCCATGATATCTTTAGAAGTTCCATTTTCTTCTGATTCAACAGCTTTATCCTTGGTCTCTTTGTTGCAAGAAGTGTTTCCCATGGTATAACCTCGAATGTTGGACTTTCTTGAAGATTGCATATTCTTTTCTATTTTCTCGGCCAATTCTTGGGTAGTTTTCAGATCGAATGGTTCTTTATATCTCAATTGGTACCTTAAGTCACCGACGAAGGCTTCAATGTAGGATATGAGGATAGAGGCATTTTTTGGCTTGATGTCTCTAGGAAGGCCCGCATCCACACGCCTAAATTTAGTGTTAAATTCATCCATGGTTTCATTCTCCATCTTCTTTATGCTATAAAGGGTAGCAAGCATATGTCTTGGTTCTTGGTTCCATCTTTTCCCCCCATTTCTTCCTAAAACCATTTTGGAATTCACTAAGAGTTTTATATGGATCGTCATTTAGGTCAAGGTACCATTCTTCAGCATCATCTTCTAAGGGTAAAGCAAAGATCTTCATTTTGACATCGTCATGGTCATGGGCAACATCATTGCAATAACCAACCAGGTGCTTTTCAAACTTTCAAAGGTGAGACTTGCTAGTGATGGCATTATTGCCCTGAAATATGGGGATCTTCTTGATAGGATCTTTTGGAATGGCATGGGGAGCACCTGCTATCTAAGAAAAGTCAAGGGGTTTGAAGAATTCCATCATTTCTTGAGATTGGTGAACATGACTCTCTACAAATATGTGATGGATATCTGAGAGGGATTGGTCTCCTAAATATTAAAGGCTTCTACATGAAGTCTACCTATTCAATATTTCCCTAATAAACCTTTTAGGATCAAAGAGAGGATTGAATAATTGTCGGCGGTTTCTTCGATTAGAAATTCTTGGAGGGATGTTAGACAGTGGAGTCACCAGATGGATCGAGTTTTAATTTTTATGTTTTTTAAAGACAAGATCAATCAAAATTTTTTATATCTTTTTAGTTGTTTAGAAAAACGTTAAGCTAAGTTATACTAGGGAATAAAAAGATCTATCCTCGACAACGGTGTGAAAAATTGTTTCTTCCTTTCACACACCTAGGGGGGAATGTGGCATAAATCTTCAAGCCACTCTGTGTGTCCTTGGGGGAAAGTCTTGAGTGAAGGCTGTCACCTTGTTCTCCACTCCTCTGCTTAGGCTCAACTCCTAACAAAGCCAAGGTAGGTATACCCTATTAAGTTACTAAGGAAAAATTATTTATTATGATGATGTTAAACTGAATGAGTTACTTAGGAGTTTGATATTTAACCATAAACAACCATATATGACAAGATACAAAAATGAGCACACGAAAGCACAACGCTGAGACACAATACATACATAGAAAGAAAATAGCCAGTGCCTTAGAATGGAGTCATAAAATAATCAATGTGCTTGCATGTGCTTGGAGTGAATGTTTTGCGATTTCCTCTTGGTATGTTTTAAGTTAATGTGAATTATGAATAAATTAAATTAGGCGAGGGGGGGACTCTAGATATACCCGAGGGTACTTGGAGTGTGTCCAAAATGAACCCTCACAGCTACCCACAAGGAATATGTGGGCTGAATGGAGTCTCTGAGACTGTTGTTCATAATACACCTGAAGGTGTAATAGAGTTCGGTGCCTTGAGGTCACTTTTCAGGAGTTCCCGCTCCCTTTGGATATTTTGCCACCGTTTACGGTTTGATCGAGGCATTGGATTTTCGCTTGATGGTGGTTGATTGGTGAAGGTGAAGACTAATTAAACTAGTCACTCACATTTCTTTTTATGCAGCTTGACTGATTGAGTGAACCGCAGCCAAGTGCAGAGCATACAACCAGACTCTTGTCAATTTTAGTGAGTTTTAAAGGGTGTGTTTTCTGAGAAAGAAAAACCCTCTAGGCACCTCCTTCGGTCCAAGTGGATCTCAATCAAGGAATCAAGGAGGGGGTTGGTTTTAGAAAAATATCTTACATCAATTAAAGATAAACAACAAAAATAAAGAAATCACAAGTTTTCTAATTATTCCTACCGTGCATCTCATTCCCCTTGCGGATCAGTCGGGAAGTCATGGGGTAAGCATTCAAGTAACTTTGATAATGTAATATGGAATATATGATAAAGTAATCAAAGCATATTATTCTTCATGAATGAAACTAATCTAAATCGAAAAGAAGTAAGGCAATGTGAGAAACGACAAAAAGGCGTGATTCCCCGTAGGGGGGATGGGGAATGGGATCGAAAGAGCCTATTCGGAGAAAAATTTTATTATTTTCTGTTACAATATCAGTAAAATTATCTGAAACCTATTTTTTCTTGTATAGGATGAAACCAAGGGTTTACAAATTTCCCAAAATTTAAATTACAGTCAAAAGGGAGACCCCTCGGGGGATTCAGATGATCTAAAAGACACTTTCGAACAGCAGCTTCTCCTCTTTCTGTTATGCCTAATAAAATACAGCAATATTATTAGAATGAAATATTCCCAAAATCACTTTGAAAGTACCATTGGGTCAGCCTACTTTAAACCAAACAAAACTAAGTAAAAATTGGCTAAAATAGTGAAAAAGGAACCAAGGAAAGCAAGCTTTTCTTGGGATCTTGGCTTGCTATTTGGACAGCCAATAAAATATGAACTGATTGCTGGATTAAATTATTTTAAAATAGAAAAATAAATCTAGAGCATGCAACCTATAGATTCTCTTTAAATTGCCATGTAAAACGGACGATTTCCCTAAACTAGATCTAGAATGCTTTATGAAACTGTTTAGGAATGAGATCTAGAGTATGAGCCTTGAAATAACAAATCTATCTAATTTTTACTTTGAAATGATAGATCTGAATAATCACAAATCTTGTAAACAAAGTAACTAGGTAAAATTTGATTTTTTGGAAGAGGTAGAGTGAGAAAGAGTGCTAGAAGCCTTAAAGATCAACCGTGGAGCTTTTCGATGGAATGTCGAAGGACTATTCCTTTGATAACGTTTTGGAAAAAGTGAGGAAGCAAACTGTATCAGCACCCTTTCCAAGCTAGGAACCTCCAACTTGATCCGAAGACTTGCCAAAATGCTTGTGAGATCCGGTTAATACATATATAGAGATTTCATAATAGCATGCATATAAACTTATAAAACATGTTGAACCGAGATCTCTAAACATGCATAAAAAGGAAAGAGATGGCCAATAAACTTATTAACAAACACCTTTCCTATCAAGATCATAATAAACTTATTATCATTCTTTAGCAATGGATCTACAAACAATCAGCAAATTATGAACATAGATACAGGTTACCTCAGTAAAACATGGCAATGCTCATCAACACATAAAATAACATGACACCATCTTGCCTCCAAAGCTTCTCTTTTTTTCAAATCAACAATAACAATAGTACAATAGAAATAACACCTCAATCCCAGTTATAACTAGCTTGGAAGAGGTAACCTGTGCTTTATTTATAGCAAAAACAAGAGATATAGCCTAGGGGGCACAAATCCCAAGGAGA
The DNA here is from genome assembly GCA_001517045.1 of Pseudotsuga menziesii. Classification (NCBI taxonomy): domain Eukaryota; kingdom Viridiplantae; phylum Streptophyta; class Pinopsida; order Pinales; family Pinaceae; genus Pseudotsuga; species Pseudotsuga menziesii. The sequence continues at coordinate 64,777 of LPNX011007119.1, forward strand.
GAGAGACTGCAGTTGGATGTGGAGTGAATCTGAGCTTGATCTGAGTCTAACTGAACCTGATATGAGTCTCAGTGAGTGCAACTGTCAATCAGAGAGTTGATCTATATAACACCTCAACCTGCTGATTGAAGCATCCACCAAAACTCAACCAGAGAGGATTACACGTGTGGAGGAGAGAAGGAGGGTGCAATTCCCAAGATTGCATGCAATAATGCACTCCAAGCTCATCCTAGATCACCTCCTTCAGTCAAGGAATTGTCAGATCCAGTCAATCCCAAGCCGATGAGACTGATTTCAGTCAAATTGGAGCAAATCCTAATGATTTAGGATTTGGGGTTTTCTCCATTATTTAATTAATTTATCAATTAAATAATCAATATTTGATTTTTAGGGATTTTTGACCTGAGTGATCGACAAATCACTCAAAACATAGAAAAAGTGGGTCTATGGGTTTGCATGGCACTCTGACCTTCAAAATGAGAACCCCCATGACTGTAACTGATTTCCGAGCCCACTTTTATTAAAAAACCAATTTTTCCAATTACACTATTAAAAAATATCCTAAGTTTTGTGGAAAAATTAAAATTATAAAAACTTAAAAAAAATTAAAAAAATTAAAAACCTAGGGGGACTTAGACATGTTCATATGACTCGACCATGATGCCTAGCATGTTTATACATTGACACATAGACTCTAATAATCTCAATAGGCCTAAATGCCAAGTTAACCACCCCAACTTTGGAGGTATTGAGTGAAAAACTTAGAAATTATCAGTCATTTATTCAACAACCAATAATAACCAAGGGAAAAAACACCCTGGGCTGATCGGATTGACAAATAAAGTCTAAGAGACCAATTATTTTACAGACACTATAATGCTAGAAAATTTTATTACAACTCCCCCATGGGGTATGAACATGTGATATAGTACAACAAGCACTTCCCATAAGCACTTCCAAAGGTCTTCTGAAGTCCGAACAAATCATCTTTATCCGGTTCACCAGGCTCAATTGATAAAAGACCACCAAGTACAACTTAGGTGGTAACATCTGGCTCCAACTGTGGGACGGGTACTCGATCTGGTCATAGGGAAAGGAGAGCATATGAGAACACCAGAATATGTGGTTTATACACCCTGTAAAAACATCTCAACTTGACAAAACAAACCTCAGTAGCACAAGCTTTATATAAAAACCAAATGAACCATGATTTATTTAAAAAAAAAATTGTACCTAACTAATGAAAGAAATTTTTTGTTATAGCTAAGTACGAAACAAAAATGCAGAAAGTAAATGCTCTCTTTCAAGGAGCTTATTTTCCTACTCTAAGCATGATATAAAAAAAGGTTAAGTGTAATTTGAAATCCAATGTAACCACCTAAGCATTTTATTAACATAAATTTTTTTTCCATGTCTTTGGTTACCAGCCAAAGTAAGGATACTTTATTCAGAAAATGCAAACTTGTGTGATGATCCAGAAGGGGAGGGATGGATGGGAAATCATAGGCATGAATAATGTCATCAAACTTCCTCCCACACTAGTAAGCGCTTGCGTAGGGTGCTTCTATCCATGACTAGATAGGGTTTATGTACAAATCAGAATGATGAGGCAGATTGACTACACCATCATACTGATCATCAAGGATTACCGGACGATAACTCACTGTATAAGCCCCAAGTGATTCCAAATCATGAGGAAATTGTATATGTGAAGATGATAGTTGAGACTGATATTATCCTAACTGCATCAGATTTGTCTTTTCACAACACTGCTTCTCCATGTATTTATTATTTATACCTTTGTGCGGCTCTGTATGATATGACTTTGAATGATCATATAAGAGTTTTGAATGCTGCTTTTCCATACTAGGATTTTCCCAGGTCCCTAGATCCATGCTTCCCTCTATGGAAGTATAGTAGATTGGGCTTCCAAAAATTTCTAAATACACACTCCCCTTAATGGATATAGCATAGATGGGATTCTCAATAATATATTCAGAAAAATTCCAATAGTCATCACCGCCATCTATGTTAGATGTGATGGATTCCCCATTGCTGATATCAAGTTCTCTTTATCTTCATTACTGATTCTGATATATGGCTCAGACTGATCATATGGATAAACTGCATGCTCCTTTTCCATATCAAAATTTCCCAAGGCCACAAGGTCCATGCTCTCTCCTTTAGATACGCCATAGATAGGAGAATCAACAAAACCGTCAAAATTTTATGGTTCATTATCAACATCTTTATCGGACATAAGGGAGTCTTGATCACTTGTATCATGCTCCAAGTTATACTTTTCCTCATTTCCATACTCAACTTATTTAGACAAAAAGTCACAAGCCAGTAAACCTTCCAGGCTGTCATCATTATATGGATAACACGTAGGAGTCCCATCATGCACATTACAGTTTTCATCAAAGTTTCACTATAAGATTCTGCAATGGTTTCATCCTTAGGTTTGTACTGTTTAGTTTGTGCCAAAGGGTAGGCCTAGCCTACCATGTATACATGATCAATCTTGATTGAAGTTGTTTCTTGACTTCTGACCTAGGTAAGTCCATGTTCCATGACTTGATTTGCAACATAACAAGTGCTTTCTTGGTGGAATTGTTCACAAGGTCTACACCATTGAAGTACTTCTTCTACCATGTTAGCTGAGTCTAACTGGTTTGGACTCTTAGGCTCTTGCTGAGGGGATATCTTCTGATACATCTGATTTTGCTTGGGCTGAAAGTTCCTAGGTCCATTATTCCTTGCTATTGTAATCAATCTATTATGCATGTCATTCAATTGTGCAGTATGATTGGCGATTTGTTGGTTTTGACTAGTAACCAAGTTTTTTATCATGTCCACCACCTTTTTCATGGGATATTTAGAAGTTCCCTTTTCTTCTGATTCAACAGCTTTATCCTTGGTCTCTTTGTTGCAGGAAGTGTTTCCCCTAGTGTAACTTGGAATGTTGGACTTGCCTGAAGATTGCATATTCTTTTCTATTTTCTTGGCCAATTCCTGGGCAGTTTTTAGATCGGCCTGTTCTTTATCTCTCAACTGGTACCTTAAGTCATAAGTGAAGGATTCAATGTAGGATATGAGGATAGAATAATTTTTTGTCTTGATGTCTCTAGGAAGGTCCGCAACCACACATGTGAATTTAGTGTTAAATTCATCCATAGTTTCATTCTCCATCTTCTTTATGCTATAAAGGGAAGAAAGCAGATGTCTTGGTTCCTCCTTTTCTCCCCATTTATTCCTAAAACTATCTTGGAATTCACTAAGTGTTTTATATGAATCATTATCTAGGTCTCAAGGCACCATTCTTCAACATCATCTTCTAAGGATAAAGCAAAGAGCTTCATTTTGACATCATCATGGTCATGGGAAGCATCATTGCAATAACTGATGAGGTTCTTTTCAAACTTTCGAAGGTGAGACTTGGAAGTGATGGCATTATTGCCTTGAAATATGGGGAGCTTCTTGATAGGATCTTTTGGAATGACATGGGGAGCACCTGCTATCTGAGAAAAGTCAAGGGGTTTGAAGAATTTCATCATTTCTTAAGATTGGTTAAAATGACTCTCTACAAATATGTGATGGATATCTGAGAGGGATTGGTCTCCTAAATCTTCAAGGTTTTTACGAGAAGTCTGCCTATTGAATATTTCCGTAATAAACCTTTTCGGATCAGGGAGAGGATTGAATAATTGTCAGCAGTTTCTTTGGGTATAATTTCTTGGAGGGATGTTAGATAGTGGATTCTCTATATGTATTGAGTTTTAATTTTTATGTTTTTTAAAGACAAGATCAATCAAATTTTTTATATCTTTTTAGTTGTTTAGAAAAAAGTTAAGCTAAGTCATACTCGGGAATAAAAATATTTATCCCCAGCAATAGGGCCAAAAAGTGTTCCTTCCTTTCCCACAGCTGGGGGGAACGTGGAAGAAATATTCAAGCCTTGGGGGCAAGTCTCGAGTCAAGGTTGTCACCTTGTTCTTGACTCCTCCGTTTAGGCTCAATTCCTAATGAAGCCAAGGGGGGTAGACCATATTAAGTTACCAAGGAAAAATTATTTAGTATGATCATGTTAAACTGAATGAGTTACTTAGGAGTTTGAGATTTAACCATAAACAACCATATACGACAAGATACAAAAATGAGCACATGAAAGCACAATGCTAAGACACAATATATATATATATATATATATAGAAATAAAATAGCGAGTGCCTTAGAATGGAGTCATAAAGTAATCAATGTACTTGCATGTGCTTGGATTGAATGTTTTGTGATTACCTCTTGGTATGTTTTAAGTTAATGTGAAGTATGAATAAATTGAATTAGGTGAGGGGGGGACTCCAGATATACCTGAGGGTACTTGGAGTATGTCCAAAATGAACCGTCATAGCTACCCACAATGAATATGTGGGATGAATGGAGTCTCTCAGAATGTTCTTCATAATACACCTGAAAGTGTAACAGATATTGGCGCCTCGAGGTCACTTTTCAGGAGTTCCTGCTTCCTTTGGGTATTTTGCCACTGTTTACGGTTTGATCGAGGCATTGGATTTTTGGCCGATGGTGGTTGAATGAGGAAGGTGAAGACTAATTAAACTAGTCACTCATGTTTCTTTTGATGCAGCTTTACTAATCAGACGAACCGCATCCAAGTGCAGAGCATACACACTGGAGTCTTGTCAATTTTAGTGAGTTTTAAAGAGTGCATTTTCTTAGAAAGAAAATCCCTCCAGGAACCTCTTTCAGTCCAATTGGACCTCAATCAGGGATGTTATCACATATATAGTAGCCAAGCTACAATATTCTATTTTTCAGACACAGTACATTTTTCAGCTAGTTCTCTTACATATGAGATGCTGAGATGAGCAGTTTTGATGGATCATTATTATATTAGTGGACTATTGTACACTCCCATGTCAGGATTGAGTCTCAGGACACTCAAATTTGAAGACCGATGTAGCCATTTATGTCTTTTCAGAGCATTCATTGATGCCTAGTTTTATATCAATTCTTTCTCATTGGACAGATGGTGTCTCAGATGGATTATATTGCATGATTATGACTCGGCATTTTATATTGTGTTATGGTTATTATTGCTCTTATACTGATTTTTGTGACATGTATTAACTTGTGGTATCATGATCTGGCGGTCATAATTATATGGAATTGGTTGTATCTTGTACTATGTATTGATATCCTTTATTAGACTTGGAAGTTCTTGATCTATACTCATTGGTTTTACCCTCCTTAGGGAGAATAGAGGTAGTAATTCCCACCATTGTTTTGGCTTGCTAGTGTTAGCTCCATCATTCATTGTCTCCACCCATCTATTACCTTCCAGTTTAGTTTTCAACCCGACTAACTTCTTGACTTATGGCATGGAGGACATTTTTCCCCGTTAGAACTTTTGTTGGACAAGCCTCCCTATTTATATTGTGTCTCAGCTCTGAGTTGGTGACAAAAGTTACCTTTGGTAAGTTGGATTGTATGCCTAAATCATTCTGGTCGGCTATCCCAATGTTTGGCACTATGCAGAACTCCCCCTTGTTATGAGATGTTGTTGGCTAAAACTGAAAGCTCATGTACTCCTGTATTGAAAGTGTTGAATATGTGCCCATGGAAAATGAAAATTATAAAACTGTGTTTCTTAACATATGTAAAGAGGGAAAGAGCAATAATAATCCTTGAAGAGTATAAGAAAAGGTCCAAAAAAGAAATGATTAAAAATATGATGACCTTATAAAAATATGTCCCGAATGAAAGCTATGATTAGCTATGCTTCTAAGCACTAGTGAAGTCCCAAAGGGTCATATAGGCCAAAAAGGCCATGGAATAAAATGATGGTCCTAATGAACTTGGATCACTGCAAGGGAAAGAACAAGGTGGATGGAGTTCATTTTTGCGACAGGAGCAAAGGTTTCATTATAGTCAATCCCTTCAACTTGGGAAAAACATTTGGAAACTAAACTTGCCTTAAGTCTTTCAATACTTCCATATGATGCATACTTAGTTCTATAGACCCATTTACATCTAATACGTTTTCTTCCTTTTGGAAGAGGAATAAGATCCCAAGTATCATTCGCATTAAGTAACGATATTTTTCATCCATAGCTGCATCCCAATCTGGATTTCTTGAATCTTCTCCAAAAGTTTCTAGATCATGATTCTCGGAAACTTGACCCAAAAGAAAAGAGGCTCACTGAAACTAAGAACGTGTTCGACGTTGATCTCTAGGATCACCGGCAAGATCACCTGCTGCTTCACATGTTGAACGGACCCATCAAGGAAGTATTGGTGCTGGTGCAATTAGAGGAACGTGAGAAGGCGGAGGTGGATTTTCATCCTTAATATCATCATCAAAAACTGGAGTTGGAAACCTGTCAAGGAAGTTGGAAGAAGAAGAAGAAGAAGGAATAATCGCCGAATCAGGCTCGTAGGCCAAAGATGGCACACCCGCCAAGTTAGGCTCTTAGGCCAAGAGATTTTCATCAAATTTAACATCTCTTCTAATGATTATATCATGTGAAAGGAACTGAAGAAGTCTATAACCTTTTACATCTTCAGAATATACAACAAATATGCACTTTTCACTTTTTGGCTGCAATGCTTTTCGTTTTTCATCCAGAATGTGAGCCCATGCTTTACATCCAAACACATGAAAGTGACTTACTTCTGGTTTAATTTTACTCCATGCTTCTTTCGGTGTTATACCTTGTAAAAATTTAGTGGGTGTGTGATAAACTATGTAATTTGCACAATTTATGGCCTTATCCCATTATTGAAGACTTAGCCTCTTAGATTGGATCATACAATTAGCCATTTCTTTTAAAGTGTGGTTCTTCCGTTCAGCTACACCATTTTGTTGTGGTGTATATGTAAATGTGTGTTGTTGTTGGATTCCTTGTTTAGTGTAGAAAGTAGTGAATTTGTTGTTAACATATTCTCCTCCATTGTCAGATCTTAACTTCATAATTTGATGACCAGATTGTTTTTCAACAAGGGCCTTGTAGGCCAAGAACATGTTAAATACTTCACTCTTAAATTTTAGGAAGTAAACCCAAGTACGTTTGGAGTAGTCATCAATGAAAGTTAAGAAATATTTAAAACTAGAAAAGGATGCAGATGGAAGAGGACCACACAAGTCACTATGCACAAGCTCCAAGGGAACCGAGGCATGCCAAAATGCACGTTTTTCCAAACTATCCCCATGATGCTTTTTGAGTACACAACCGGAACAAGCACCATCCTTGCAAGATACCATCGGAAAACCAATCACCATATTGTCTTTACATATTTGTTGCAATGAGTGATAATTTAAGTGACCAGATCGCTCATGCCAAAGTTTTATCAAATTGTTAGTATGAGAAACAAAAACTAAAGGAAAAGGTGATGACCCAAAGTTGTTAAATTTGCACAACCTGGTACTATCATCAACAGTTCCAGGAGCAAGGACATTTTGAGGATTTTTAAAATCCCTGATTAAAACTTGGTGAGGTGTAAACGTCATAGTTTTACCTTCACTTGAATGAGTAATTTGATAGACTGATAACAAATTGCAGGAAATTTTTGGAACACATAGTACATCACTAAAATGACCATTTTCTACTGGAACTGTTCCAGATCCTACAACACCTAGAGATCTATCATCACCAACAAATATTTGTTTGGTGTTACATTCATGCATAGTAGAAAAGATGGCTTGATCCTTAGCCATATGATAAGATGCGCCAGAATCAATGAGCCATTCAATTGAAGTAGAAGAAGAAGAAGAAGTATACGAGTAACTAGAAGCACAAAGTGTATGTCCATGAGAGGTAGATTTTGAAGACAAATCTAGGCTGATGTGGTGCTTCTTCATTGTTGCTTCCAAGGCTTCCATCTTCTTGAAACACTTAGATTCATCATGATTATCTTTCCCACAAAATTACAATGATGCTCAGTCTTCTTTCCTTTTGGATTGGATCCTTTATCATTTTTCAAAGAAGGAGTTGACTGAGAGGGTTTAAGACCCTTGTTGTTTGGATTATTATTGTGAAAATTCTGTTTCTTGGGAGGCTTGGACTTTTCTTTCTGTTGGGACAATAAGACTTTCCCAGATGTATTTACATTATCAATTATTCCAAGATGAATGAGATTATCTTTCTCTCTAATTAAGGAATCACAAAAGGATTCAAGACTAGGCTCTTGATAGGTAGCTGTAGTCAAGGATTCTTTCATGGAGTAGAATGTAGATACAAAAACAAAATATGCAGGTCCAAGTTTGGAGAGAATATGATAAATACATTGTTTGTTTTCTTTCTTAGTCTTGCATTCTGTACATAAGAGTCTAAGAGTTTTATACTTAATAAATTGTTTTGAATGCATGAAAAATCATTTGGATTCAATAAAATCAACTCATTCTCAAGTTGATGACCCCGAATTTCATTGTGTTTACCAAACAAAGAGTCCAACTTTTCCCAAGCTTTATTAGGTTCATCAATTCCAGATATGTGGAATCGCAAATTAGTAGAGATTGACATCCCAATCAATCCATGAGCTTCATCACATCTATTTTCCCATTTAATTTTTTTATCATCATTAGTGAGTTATGTTTCTTTCCCTCAGGTTATCCTGAAAATTCCCCTACTTTGCAGAACATCCTCCATACGAGATTTCCATGAGAAATAGTTAAAACTTGTAAGTATAATATCACAAGGGGTGGACATACTATAAAATAATGACCGAAAGAACAGAAAATAACTATCTGGATGTAAAGAGCTCGAAAAAATATGCAGTTTTAAAAGAAACGACACTGAAAACTGATTATGAATGATGAAGTTATGCTTGATCAAAGAAAATGTTGAAGATGTCATCAATAGTGACGTGGAAGATATTAACTTGACCAACTAAAAAAAATAACCCCCATCTTTCCAAGATCAACCTTTGACAATCACTTTACAATAAAGTTGTTTTTAAGTGAATCACTTTTGTAGAATAAGTGATGTTCACTTTTACAATAACGTATAGTGCGGCAATAAATTTAAAAGACTTAAGTGACTCATTTTTTATTTTATTTTATTTAAGTGAGATGCACTTTTACAATAAAGTAACTTGAAAATAGAAATTGCATGCACTAAAAGGTAGCTTAATAAGAATTGAACTCAAGACCTATTAAGGAATAAAACAACTTTGGACCAAGTGAGCTAAGTTTAAAAGGTACGAAAAGAATGGAAAGATAAACGGGGGATTTGTTTTTTAACTCTTCTCTCTCATTCTCTGTGCTTGCCTTTTTTTCCTCCAAATCACAAAAAAAAACGAAAAACAAAAACAATTTTTTTTTTTGCACACAATGGGGTTAGATCTCGGTTAGCTTACTCAGAAAGTTTACATTCTCAAGTTTTTCCGTTGTTTTTTATTTTCCGTGATTACACAAGGTGCATAAAAAAGAACATATGTATCCGAGAAGACAAGAAAAACAATTTCCCTTTTTGTTTCTGATTCGCCGCGATCGCACACGGTGCACAGCAAAGAGCATACACAACCAGGAAAGGCAACAGTTTGAGACTAAAACAATAAAGATATAATAATAAAACTGAAAAAATATGAGAGATTCAGAAAAACAAATTTAAACAAATCCATCACTGTAACATTATACCTTTAGATTTGTCGAAATGGGCGTTTCTGGATCAAACGAAACGGTTTTCTGTGAAACAAAAACTATTTCCCAATGAAAAAGATGCTCTGGACACAATGGAATAGATCCCATAGGACACGAATGCATAGAAACTCTAGAACCAAAAAACTTTAAAATTTTTGGTAACACCAGTTCTAGATCTTGATCAAAACCGAAAGCGGCTCTTCATAAACGCTCTGATACCATGTTTGGGTACACATGGTACTCCCAAAAAGACCAAAAACCTTGAGAAAATGATTCACACAAATAAATCACATATCAACACATCGATGTTTGCCACGTGGTTAAAACCCTCGAGAGAGAAATAGTACACGACCCCATCCAAATAGCTACTTGGAGCAATTTATTATGCAAAAGAAAGAAAGTTACATATGAGCTTCTCATAATTGATCAACTAGCCAAGGACCCTCCATGCTCTTTAAATAGAGATCAAGGACCAATCAAGTGTTAAGCCACGAATCAATGGTCGGTATGATCTAAGAGAAGTTGAACCATCGAATCACTTTATGTCTAGAGCATATCGTGACCGTCGGATTAGAATATTTACAAATGCATACTAATTGACTAAAGAAACACACTTTACCTAACGGATATATTGCACAAGCTGATCTTAACGAACTCCTAAGTGTCTAAATATCCTATCAAGCACAACATTCAGTCAAATAGATTTATAGTGATGGTAGACAGAAATAAGGAGAGAGTTGGGTGAAAAGCAGAGGCATCTACCAAGGATGAATCTCTGAGAACACCTTTAGTAGAAAATTAACCAAGGGAAACAACTGAGACAGAGCACCTGTCAATGGATGAATTGTATCACAACTATTACAATCACATTATGGAAATGATTTTTGATGCAGGAGCGCTTAACTAAAAGGAAATTCCTACATACTAATCTAGAAATGTATTGGTAGAAATAACATATGTGAAAATGGCATAACAAATAACACAGACTAAACACATACACTGTGATGAATCTCATAACCACCAAGAAATATTTTCATTATGGCTCCCAAATATTTTCACAGAGCTACAATACCGGTGCCGATGCCTAAAAAATGAAAGTAAATCCAACCCTTATCCTCCACTAAAAAGGTTCTATTTATAATGTGAATTACCCCTAGGATATGGCCCGAAACAGGGTATCAAATTGGGTTACAAAATTGGATTGACCTGAGCCATAATGCTGAATCCTAAAAAACTCTCACATCGAATATTTTCTATGATTTACATATAAAACAGGAAATAAGGAATAACATGCATGCTGGATCAAAACAAAAATGTGTTATCTAGGCTTCGACTCACTTGACTGAAAGCGACGACTCAGAGCACCCGCAATGGTCTGGTGCTGATTCAGCCTTGAATTGTTCCTCAATAGGAGATATGAAGGATTCTTTCTTCATTTCAAACACTTGTTCTTATATAGTTTCTCCCTAATATTCAGCATTTTACCTCTTTCAGAAGCCAGATTGCTAAAAAATAGGCTTTAGAGTTACACCTGCATACCTCAAATGATGACAGTTGTGTTCAATATAAGAGAAATTTTTGTAACTGACCATGTTCCCGACAAAACCCATGTATTCATTTGGCCATATTCCCCCCCATCTCTTTGAAATATGCTTTTGAACTTGATGACTCTGACAAGCTTGCGAATTTATGGAAAAATGTTCTCTAAAGATCCCTTCTATTATCCCAATACATAATACCTGTGTAAAACTGAGTTAGATTATTGTATATGAGAATATCCTAAAGAAAAACCTCTCTCAATTTCATGAAAATTCCTCCTGGTTAGGAGGAAACAGGTCTTGGAAGTTACTGACCAAACAATTATTTTCAAAACAAAACATGCTTAGTTTACACAATATATGAAATTTTGTTGAGCTTTACAACCTTAAATATTTTTCACTTTTCCACCGCGAGATCAATGTGGACCATTAATTGAGATTTAATAAGATATGAACCATCCAAGAGTAGAGATCGTACTTGATTTCGCAACCATAGACCTTTAATTACCCTATGATTTTTGGTGGGGCGAAATCCATCACCACTCTCGATTTGTTTCACCCATCAATATAAGAGTTGATTTTGTGAGCATTTTAATACCATTTAGTAGTCCCTCAACTAATTAACTTGTCCTCTAACTTCCTCAGTGAAATGGTTCTGGGGCGTTGGATGCAATTGGGTTGTAATCTACACCGTTGATTGCTGAAAAATAGGGTTCAAATACCCTCCTGCATAGATCAACTGGTTATATCTGTGTAAAATCAAAGAAATTATTTTGTAATTAACCATGTTCCTGACAAAACCCATGTGTTCATTTGGCCAAATCCCCCTCCATCTCATCGGAATATTCTTTTGAAGTTGGTGACTAAGAACAGATTTGTGAAATTATGGAAAATATCCCTCTGAAGATGGATTGGATTTGATTATCCCCAACCGTAGAACCTGTCTAAAAATGGAGAGATTTTATTGTAAATGAGGATGTTTTGAAGAAAACCCTCTCTCATTTTTGCAAGACGTTTCTTTTTTTGGTAGGAGCAACTCTCGGAATGTAATTGCTAAAACAGTCATTTCCATAATTTCGATGGACCTTAAAAACTTAAATTACTTGCACCTTGCCACCGCGAAATCAATGTGGACCATTAATCGGGGTTAGATATGATCTGAGTCATCCAACAGTGGAGCGTGGACTATATTTTGCAACCTCAGAAAACCTTTTTTGCTTATGCTAGTTGTTGGTGCAAAATTGACCATTGTAATGTGTGCTTTTATCCCACATGCACAAGATGATAAATAATAACAAGGTTTATATTTGCAGATTGTTTCAATATGTATTAACGAACAAAGAAAAGAGAATACTCCCTGTGAGCTGGGCACTTGGTTGCTTGGGCTCTGATTGGTGTGTTGAATGTTTCGACTATAAATCCAAATTTACATATAAATCCAATGTTCATATTTCATTGAAAATGATTAAAATCCTTTTAATTCATCAAGATTCATTTCTTTTTTTCCCAAATGAGCAATGAAATCCTTTTCTCTTGCAAACTGCCCAATCCAGAAATCCAACTCTCACAAGAATAAAATTTAGCACAGGTTCTAACAGAATCAATGGCTTCAGGAAGGAGAACACAATGCAAAATTATTCCACAATATGGTGATACACAACACAAAACGATCGAAGATTCACAAAATAAGGAAGAAATATAGAAGATGTGCCGAGACTAGAGGAGAGATAGAAGAAGCGCTGATCAAGAATTTCAAAAATGTCATGACAGAGGACCAATTAAATAGGTAACATGCCAATTGAAAAAATCACTCCACTCATACCGATGGTGGTCACTTAGGAGCACAACGAGATGCTAACAAGACACATAGAGCTACATGAGGTAGAGGAGGAAATGCACCAAATGATGATGGGAAAAGCTACTGGGCCAGATGGCTTCACTTCCAACTTATTCCGCTACTTCTGGGACCTCATAAAAATGGAAGTGTGGGAAATTGTTGAAGAATCACACCAACATCAGGGAGTCCTAAGTGCCTCCAATGTGACCTTCCTGAATCTCATCCCCAAGTCGAAGGGAGCAGACACACCGAGTAAGTTCAGACTCATAGCTCTTTTCAATGTCATAATATACAAAATAATCTCTAAACTGGTTACTAATAGATTAAAACATATTCTCTCCCTCTTGATTGGCCCAGATCAATCAGGGTTTGTTGAGGCAATACAAATATTGGATGGAATCATTATTTTCCATGATGGTATCTACTCCCTGAAAATCACCAAAAAACTAGGCATGTTGGTTAAACTAGACATAGCTAAAGCTTACGACAAGTTCATTTGGCAATATATGAGAGAAATCCCGAGAGCTTTTGGTTTTGGAAGAGACACTAGATAGAATGGATCATGAACATGGTATCATCTATGTTCTTTTCAATTTTTCTAAATTGTTCTCCCACTCGCACTTTGAATCCTACCCAAGCCATTCGCCAAGAGGATACCCTTTCACCTTTCATGTTCCTCATTATGATAGAGGGAATTAGTTTGTTAATCCAAGGTCAATTGTCCAGAGGAGAAATTCGTGGCTTAAATATCCACAGGGGGTGGATAAACAAACTCACCAATAGTTTGTGGACGATACCATGCTAATGGGGAAACCTTCAGTCCAAGAGAAAAGGTCTTTCAAGAAGTGTTTGAATTTATTTACCAAGGCTTCGAGTTTAGAAGCAAATCCAGAAAAATTTCAAATCTTCTTCTTCAACACACCAAGTGTGATTCAAACGAACAACATTCGTATCATGGGTTAATCGATCAGGTCTCTCCCATCAATGTATGTAGGTGCGCCTATGGAAGAAGGGGGCATTATGAAGGGTTCACGGAAGGATCTTCTTGATTGAATGAGGAAGAAGATTACAGGGTGGTAATTAATACCACTAAACTTCGTGAGTAGACTCATCCCGGTTAAGTCCGTCATATATCCCCATTTATTTATTCTCATTTCTAGCTGTGCCTAAGGCTATCCTTAAGGAAATTCGTAATATCCAACATGTTTTCCTATGGGAAGGAAATAGAGATAAATCTAAGATAGATTTGGTAGGCTGGGATAAGGTACATCTCAACCAAAGGATAAGGGAGGTCTTAGCATTAGGGATCCAAAGATCGTAAGTGAAGTCATGGGAGCCAAAATATTGTGGAGGTGGTACAACAACAAAAAATGAACCTTAGGCTAAGTAGTGGCATGTGAAGTATGCTAAATACAAGTCGGTAAGTGACCTGGTTCGAATCAGTGATGAGAAATTGGGTTTTTGCATATATGGATGAATTTCTAATGAATTAAAGGTCTTGTGTAGGACCATAGGTTTTGGGAAATCAGAAATGTCCAAAAAGAAAACTTCTAGGATGACTCATGGAATCAATTCCCAAATCTTATGGACAATCTCAGATGTCAAATGATAAGGGAAAGAGGATTAAGAGAAGGGATGATCAAAGCTTGACAACATCTATATGAGTTAAACACTAATGAGGACTATATAAAATGGCAAGGCTAGGACTGTTGGGAACGACTAACAACTGTAAAAGACATAAGAACTTCAGGATATGCTCAATGAAAGATGCATGCAAATACAATATTTTCAGGATAATTTAAGATGGGGGTACTCATCAAGAGGAGTCTTCAGCATAAAGGAGGCCTATAACATCAATATCAGAGGTGGGGAAGAATGGGAGGAAATATGGAGGAATAAATGGATCGTGAATCCTTGGACAAAACATGCCACCTTCAATTGGTTGGTAATAAAGAGAATAATTATGACGGGGAAAAATCTCAAAAAGAGGGGTTTTGAGGCCCCATTGCAGTGCCCCTTATGTCTACGTGAAGAGGAGAAATTGAATCACCTTCTAGACGAATTTCCCTTCTCCTAGGCTCTTTGGGATCATGAGGCAACCATTTTTCATAGAACTAATAGAGTCATAGGTCAACCAGATCGAAATCTCAAAGAATGGAACATGAAAGCGTTTTAGAACCCAATCCTTGGCTTGATATAGGCAATGTTCCTAGGGAGATTGTCATGGATATTATGGAAGGAGAGGAACATCTAAATCTTGCGAGATAGGAATTTCATAGTAGAGGAATTTTGGAAGAGGCTAACCCACAACATTCAGGAGACCATGCAAAATAGCTAGTGGGAGGATAGGGGCAAGGAGCTAACTGCTCTAGAAGTCTAAATAGCAGAAGGTTGGGGGATCAATAAAGATGACTTAGGAGGGATACGAAAGAAATTTTTAGTTTGCAATCTAGTTAGCCCAAATTCATGGTCCCCACTTTAGGTAGGAACTTATAAGATTAACTTCGATGGAGCATCCAAAGGAAATCCTGGCATGGCAGGGTTTGGGGAAGTTTGCAGGGATTCCACAGGGGAAATCCTGAAATTGTAGCATGGATCCAATAGTTTTGAGACAAACAACACAACAGAGTTAGAAGGATTTTTGCAGGGGCTTAGTTTGGTTTCTAGATCTAGATGGTTGCTGGTGATGGTCGAAGGAGACTCTCGAGTCATCATCCATATGTCCAGGAAATTATCCACAGCGAAGAAAGCAAATAAATTTGTAACCATCTAGTGTTTGCTGAGCAGGATAGAAAGATTGGGGACCTTACTTTCCATGAACCAAGCTTGGTACTTTGGCCACATTAGGAGGGAGGCTAACAAATTTGTTGACCTCATGGAAAATGTGGGCATGGGAGGAGGATAAGGAATTAGAGAAGGACAGTTGTAGGAATTCAAAGGACCGCATTGGGTAGACCAATGCTGCCATCTTGCTAACAATAATCATGTAGCAAAAGGACGGGAGGGAAGGGTTGAACAGGAGAATCCTGGTGACATCACATGCTCACACGTGAATGGGACTTATATACCTCACCTCTTCTATAACAATGAAACAATAATGAGGAAATGACTTCCCACCCCTGTCCATGATACAAATGAGCACTTATTACAATTGTTGGGAAGATATGCGAAGGATACGATGAAATTCTCACCTCAAGAGTTTGGGAATACAATTATGAAGAATATTGGGACTAGTACTGCAAAAGAATCCCTATGGAAAGATAGGATGAATGAAGTAATGAACCATCGAGTTTAAGTAATAATGGTTTACCTTGCTATAAAAACAAATGAGCATCCAAATTTCTCTTAGATTAGATGTTGTTTCTATTAGCCTCATAGTGCCTCGTCTTAGCCTAAGTCTTTCTTGGCCTAAAATCAAACAAGTTAAGATGGTGTGCAGGAAGAAGGGAGGTAATGCTGCTAATCCATTGTCGGTTAGACGAGGATAAGATAGGAGAAGGGAAGTCAATAGTTATGTGAGGGGAGCAGAGGGGAGAATTACTTGGGCTCAGAGTCAAGCTCAGACTATTGCTACCTTCTTTTGTGATCGTATTCCAACAGTGGTCCGCAATGCAATTGACACATTAGAGAAGAAGCTATGGGAAAGGGTTAAGACTACACCGAGGGAGGAGATCCGAGAAGAATTTGAGGAGTGGGTGATGGACCTAAAAACTATGAGGATGAGGGTGTACACCTATGAACACCTAATGATGGCGTATTGGGTTGTGAAGAACCTCATGTCCCATGTGACTATGGAAGGAAAGAACAAGCGACAAGGGGATTAGAAGCTATTACAACTATCGAAAGAACATCATCGAGATTACCATCTGATGCACAAAAGGGCTGATCTCATTGCCAACAAACTGGGTCTAAAATTTTACACCCCACCTCCCATGAATGGCGATGGCAAAGAGACCAGTAAGGCGGAAGGCAACAAGTTGGTAGATGATCTAGGAGAAAAAGGGAAGATATCAGCAGAACATGATATGCACATGAAAGGCTTCAACGGGAAGATATGAACATGATATGAACATGATCCTCTTGTTTCTTATACAGGATGAAACCAAGGATTTACAAATTTCCCAAAATTTAAATTGCAGTCAAAAGGGAGACCCCTATGGGGATTTGGATGATCCAAAAGCCATTTTTGAACAACAGCTTCTCCTATTTCTGTTAATCCTAACAAAATAAAGCGAGCTTATTAGAATGAAATATGCCCAAAATAACTTTGAAATTACCTTTGGGTCAGCCTACTTTAAACCAAACAAAACTAAGTAAAAACTGGCTAAAACAGTGAAAAGGGAACCAAGGAAAGTAAGCTTTCCTTGGGATCTTGGCTTGCTATTTGGACAGCCAATAAAATATGCACTTATTGATGGATTTAATCTTTTTAAAACCAAAAAATATATCTAAATCATGCAACCTACGGATTCTCTTTAAATTGCCATGCAAAACGGGCGATTTCCCTAAACTAGATCTACAATGCTTTATGAAACCCTTTGGGGATGAGATCTAGATTATGAGCCTTGAAATAACAGATCTATGTAAGTTTTACTTTGAAATGATAGATCTTAATAATGACAAATCTTGTAAACAAAGTAACCAGGTGAAATTTTATTTTTTGGAAGAGGAAGAGAGAGAAAGAGTGCTGGAAGCCTTGAAGATCAACCGTGGAGCTTTTCGGTGGAATGTCGAGGGACTATGCCTTTGATAAAGTTTTGGAGAAAGTGATGAAGCAAACTAGATCAAAACCCTCTCCAAGCTAGGAGCTAGCAACTTGATCCAAATACTTTCCAAAATGCTTGTGAGATCGGGTTAATACATATACAGAGATTTCAGAATAGCATGCATATAAACTTATAAAACATGTTGAATCTAGATCTCTAAACATGCATAACAAGGAAAGAGATGGCCAATAAACTTATCAACAAACTCCTTTCCTATCAAGATCATAATAAACTTATTATCAATATTTAGCAATGGATCTACAAACAATCAGCAAATTATGAACATAGATACAGGTTACCTCAGTAAAACATGGAAATGCTCATCCACACATACAATGACATGAAATCATCTTGCCTCCAAAGCTTCTCTTTATTTCAAATGAACAATAGCAATAGTACAATAGCAACAAAACCTCAATCCCAGTTCTAACTAGCTTGGAAGAGGCAACTTGTGCTTTATTTATAGTAAAAACAGGAGATCTAGCCTAGGGGGGCACAAATCCCAAGGAGAGAGAGATTGCAACTGCTTGTGGAGTGAATCTGAGCTTGATCTAAGTCTAAATGAGCATGCTCTGAGTCTCACTGAGTGCAACTGTCAATCGGAGAGCTGATCTGTCTGACACCTCAACCTACTAACTGAAGCTTCCACCAAAACTCAAATAGAGAGTCCCACATGTGTGGAGGAGAGAGGGAGGGCGCAATTCCCGAGATTGCATGCAATAATGCACTCCTAGCTCAGCCTAGATCACCTCCTTCAATAAAGGAATTGTTAGATCCATTCAATCCCAAGTCGATGAGACTGATTTCAGTCAAATAAGAGCAAATCCCAATGATTTACGATTTGGGGTTTTCTCCATTATTTAATTAATTTATCAATTAAATAATCAATATTTGATTTTTAGGGATTTTTGACCTGAGTGATGGACAAATCACTCAAAACTTATAAAAAGTGTGTCTATGGGTTTACATGGTGCTTTGACCCTGAACATGAGCACCCCGATGACTAAAACTGATTTCGAAGCCCACTTTTACTAAAAACCCAATTTTTCCAATTAGACTATTAAAAAATAGCCTAAGTTTTGTGAAAAAATTAAAATTAAAAAAAAAATTAAAAAACTAGGGGGACTTAGACCATGATGCCTAGCATGTTTATACATTGAAATATAGACTCTAATAACCTCTATAGACCTAAATGCGAAGTCGACCACCCCAACTTTGGAGGTATTGATTGAAGAACTTACAAAATTATCAGTCGTTTATTCAACAACCAATAATAACCAAGGGAAAAAACACCCTGGGATGATCAAATTGACAAATAAAGTCTAAGAGATCGAGTATTTTAGAGATATTATCATGCTAGAATATTTTATTACAACTCCCGGATGGGGTATGAACATGTGGTATAGTACAACAAGCACTTTGCAGAAGCACTTCTTAAGGTCTTCTGAGGTCTGAACAAATCATCTTTGTCCAGTTCACCAGGATCACTTGATAAAAAACCACTAAGTAAAACTTAGGTGGTAACATCTAGCTCCAACTACAGGACGGGTGCTCGATCTGGTCATAAGGCAAGGAGAGGATACGAGAACATTAGAATCTGTGGTTTATACACCCGGTAAAAACATCTCAACTTGACAAAACAAATCTCAGTAGCCCAAGCTTTATATAAAAACCAAATGAACCATTAAGCTGATTTATTTAAAAAAAATAAATGTACTTAACTAATGAAAGAATTTTTTTGTTATAGCTAAGTACAAAACAGAAATGCAGAAAGTAAATGCTCTCTTTCAAGGAGCTTATTTTCCTACTCTAAGCATGATATAGAAAAATGTTAAGTGTATTCAGAAATCCAATGTAACCACCTAAGCATTTTATTAACATAATTTTTTTTTCCTGGTCTTTCGTTACTAGCCAAAGTAAGGATACCTTATTTAGAAAATGCAAACCTGCGTGATGATCCGGAAAGGGCAGGACGTATGGGAAATCATAGGCATGAATAATTTCGTCAAACTTCCTCCCAAACTGGTAAGCGCTTGCACAAGCTTCTTTTATCCATGACTGGACAGGGTTGATGTACAAATCGAAATGATAAGGCAGATTGACTACACCATCATTCTAGTCATCAAGGCTTACCAAATGATAACTCACTGTATAAGCCCCAAGCGGCTCCAAATCATGAGGAAAATCTATATGTGAAGATGATAGTTGAGAGTGATATTCTACTAACTAGATCACACCTATATTTTCACAACACTTCTTCTCCGTGTATTCATTATTGATACCTTTTTGCGGCTCTGCATGATATGACTCTGAATGATCATATAAGAGTTTTGAATGCTGGTTTTCCATACTAGGATTTTCCCAGGTCTCCAGATCCATGCTTCCCTCTACGGAAGTATAGTAGATTGGACTTCCAGAAATTTCAAAATAGACACTCCCTTGACTGGATATAGCATAGATGGGATTCTCAATAAGATATTCACAAAAATTACAATAGTCATCATCGCCATCTATGTCGGATGTGATGGATTCCCCATTGCTGATATCAAGTCTAATATCAAGTTCTCTTTATCTTTATTACTGATTCTGATATATGGCTCAAACTGATCATATGGATAAAATGCATGCTCCTTTTCCATATCAAAATTTCCCAATTCCACAAGGTCCATGCTCTCTCCTTTAGATATGCCATAGACAGGAGAATCAAAAAAACCATTAAAAATTTCTGGTTCATTATCAACATCTTTGTTGGACATAAGGGAGTCTGCGTCACTTGTATCATGCTCCAAGTTATACTTGTACTCATTTCCATACTTATCTTCTTTAGAAAAATGTCGCAAGGCAGTAAACCTTCCAGACTGTCATCATTATATGGAGAATACGTAGGAGTCCCATCATGGACATTACAATTTTCATCATAAGTTTCACTATAAGATTCTATAATGGTTTCATCCTTAGGTTCATACTATTTAGTTTGTGCCAAAGGGTAGGCCTAGCCTACAATGTATACATGATCAAGCTCACTTGAAGTTGTTTCCTGACTGCTCACCTCGGTAAGTCCATGTTCCATGACTTGATTTGCAACATAACAAGTGCTTTCTTGGTGGAATTGTTCACAAGGTCTACACCATTGAAGTACTTCTTCTACCATGTTAGCTGAGTCTAACTGGTTTGGACTCTTAGGCTCTTGCTGAGGGGATGTCTTATAAAACATTTGATTTTTCTTGGTATGAAAGTTCCTAGGTCCATTATTCCTTTCCATTGTGATCAATCTATTCTGCATGTCATTCAATTGTGTAGTGTGATTGGCCACCTGTTGGTTTTCACTAGTAACTATTTTTTTTTATCATGTCCGCCACCTTTTCCATGATATCTTTACAAGTTCCATTTTCTTATGATTCAACAACTTTATCCTTGGTCTCTTTGTTGCAGGAAGTGTTTTCCCTAGTGTAACCTCGAATGTTGGACTTTCCTGAAGATTGCATATTATTTTCTATTTTCTCGGCCAATTCTTGGGCAATTTTCAGATCGGCCGGTTCTTTATCTCTCAACTGGTACCTTAAGTCACCGGCGAAGGCTTCAATGTAGGATATGAGGATAGAGGCATTTCTTGGCTTGATGTCTCTAGGAAGGTCCACATCCACACACCTAAATTTAGTGTTAAATCCATCCATGGTTTCATTCTCCATCTTCTTTATGCTATAAAGGGTAGCAAGAAGATGTCTTGGTTCTTGGTTCCGTCTTTTCTCCCCATTTCTTCCTAAAACCATTTTGGAATTCACTAAGAGTTTTATATGGATCGTCATTTAGGTCAAGGTACCATTCTTCAGCATCATCTTTTAATGATAAAGAAAAGATCTTCATTTTGACATCGTCATGGTCATGGGCAACATCATTACAATAACCAACCAGGTGCTTTTCAAACTTTCGAACTTGAGACTTGCTAGTGATGGCATTATTGCCCTGAAATATGGGGAGCTTCTTGATAGGATCTTTTGGAATGGCATGGGGAGCACTTTCTATCTAAGAAAAGTCAAGGGGTTTGAAGAATTTCATCATTTCTTGAGATTAGTGAACATGACTCTCTACAAATATGTGATGGATATCTGAGAGGGATTGGTCTCCTAAATCTTCAAGGCTTCTACGTGAAGTCTGCCTATTCAATCTTTCCCTAATAAACCTTTCAAGATCAAGGAGAGGATTGAATAATTGTGGACGCTTTCTTCGGTTAGAAATTCTTGGAGGGATGTTAGACAGTGGAGTCACCAGATATATCGAGTTTTAATTTTTATGTTTTTCAAAGACAATATCAATCAAATTTTTTTATATCTTTTTAGTTGTTTAGAAAAACGTTAAGCTAAGTTATACTCGGGAATAAAAAGATCTATCCTCGACAATGGTGTATAAAATTGTTTCTTCCTTTCACACACCTGGGGGGGAATGTGGCAGAAATCTTCAAGCCACTCGGTGTGTCCTTGGGGGAAAGTCTCGAGTCAAGGTTGTCACCTTGTTTTTGACTCCTCTGTTTAGGCTCAACTCCTAACAAAGCCAAGGGGGGTAGACCCTATTAAGTTAATAAGGAAAAATTATTTAGTATGATGATGTTAAACTGAATGATTTACTTAGGATTTTGATATTTAACCATAAACAACCATATATGATAAGATACAAAAATGAGCACACGAAAGCACAACGCTGAGACACAGTACATATATAGAAAGAAAATAGCCAGTGCCTTAGAATGGAGTCATAAAATAATCAATGTACTTGCATGTGCTTGGAGTGAATGTTTTGCGATTTCCTCTTGGTATGTTTTAAGTTAATGTGAATTATGAATAAATTAAATTAGGCGAGGGGGGGACTCTAGATATACCCGAGGGTACTTGGAGTATGTACAAAATGAACCTTCATAGGTACCCACGAGGAATATGTGGGCTGAATGGAGTCTCTGATACTGTTGTTCATAATACACCCGAAGTTGTAACAAAGTTCGGCGCCTTGAGGTCACTTTTCAGGAGTTCCCGCTTCCTTTGGATATTTTGCCACCATTTACGGTTTGATCGAGGCATTGGATTTTTGCTTGATGGTGGTTGATTGGCGAAGGTGAATACTAATTAAACTAGTCACTCACATTTCTTTTGATGCAGCTTGACTGATTGAGCAAACCGCAGCCAAGTGTAGAGCATACAGCCAGAGTCATGTCAATTTTAGTGAGTTTTCTTAGAAAGAAAAACCCTCTAGGCACCTCCTTCGCCCCAAGTGGACCTCAATCAAGGAATCAAGGAGGGGGTTTATTTTAGAAATCACAAGTTTTCTAATTATTCCTACCATGCATCTCTTTCCCCTTGCGGATCAGTCGGGAAGTCGTGGGGTAAGTATTCAAGTTATTTTGATAATGTAATATGGAATATATGATAAATTAATCAAATCATGTTATTCTTCATGAATGAAACTAATCTAAAGCAAAAATAAATAAGACAATGTGAGAAATGACAAAAAGGCGCGAATCCCCCTAGGGGGGATGGGGAATGGGATCGAAAGAGCCTATTCGGAGAAAAAATTTATTATTTTCTGTTACAATATCAGTAAAATTATCATAAACCTCTTGTTTCTTGTATAGGATGAAACCAAGGGTTTACAAATTTCCCAAAATTTAAATTACAGTCAAAAGGGAGACCCCTCGGGGGATTCAGATGATCCAAAAGACACTTTCGAACAGCAGATTCTCCTCTTTCTGTTATGCCTGATAAAATACAGCAAGATTATTAGAATGAAATATTCCCAAAATCACTTTGAAAGTACCTTTGGGTCAGCCTACTTTAAACCAAACAAAACTAAGTAAAAATCGGCTAAAATAGTGAAAAAGGAACCAAGCAGCCAATAAAATATGAAATGATTGCTGGATTAAATTATTTTAAAACAGAAAAATAAATCTAGAGCATGCAACCTATATATTCTCTTTAAATTGCCATGTAAAAATGAACGATTTCCCTAAACTAGATCTAAAATGCTTTATGAAACTGTTTAGGAATGAGATCTAGAGTATGAGCCTTGAAATAACAAATCTATCTAAGTTTTACTTTGAAATGATAGATCTGAATAATGACAAATATTGTAAACAAAGTAACCAGGTAAAATTTTATTTTTTGGAAGAGGTAGAGTGAGAAAGAGTGCTGGAAGCCTTAAAGATCAACTGTGGAGCTTTTCGATGGAATGTCGAAGGACTATTCCTTTGATAACGTTTTGGAGAAAGTGAGGAAGCAAACTACATCAGCACCCTGTCCAAGCTAGGAACCTGCAACTTGATCTGAAAACTTGCCAAAATTCTTTTGAGATCCGGTTAATACATATACAGAGATTTCAGAATAGCATGCATATAAACTTATAAAACATGTTGAACCGAGATCTCTAAACATGCATAAAAAGGAAAGAGATGGCCAATAAAATTATTAACAAACACCTTTCCTATCAAGATCATAATAAACTTATTATCAATCTTTAGCAATGGATCTACAAACAATCAGCAAATTATGAACATAGATACAGGTTACCTCAGTAAAACATGGCAATGCTCATCAACACATACAATAACATGACACCATCTTGCCTCCAAAGCTTCTCTTTATTTCAAATGAACAATAACAACAGTACAATAGCAACAACACCTCAATCCCGGTTATAACTAGCTTGGAAGAGGTAACCTGTGCTTTATTTATAGCAAAAACAAGAGATATAGCCTAGGGGCACAAATCCCAAGGAGAGAGAGACTGCGGTTGCATGTGCAGTGAATCTGAGCTTGATATGAGTCTCAGTGAGTGCAACTGTCGATCAGAGAGCTGATCTATCGAACACCTCAACCTGCTGACTGAAGCATCCACCAAAACTCAACCAGAGAGGCCCACACATGTGGAGGAGAGAGGGAGGGTGCAATTCCCAAGATTGCATGCAATAATGCACTCCCAGATCGTCCTAGATCACCTCCTTAAGTCAAGGAATTGTCAGATCCATCCAATCCCAAGCCGATGAGACTGATTTCAGTCAAATTGGAGAAAATCCCAATGATTTAGGATTTGGGGTTTTCTCCATTATTTAATTAATTTATCAATTAAATAATCAATATTTGATTTTTAGGGATTTTTGACCTGAGTGATGGAAAAATCACTCAAAACATAGAAAAATTTGGTCTATGGGTTTATATGGTGCTCTGACCTTGAAAATGATAACCCCCATGACTGTAATTGATTTACGAGCCCACTTTTATTAAATTTTTTTTTTTTTGCAATTAGACTATTAGAAAATATCCTAAGTTTTGTGGAAAAATTAAAATTATAAGAACTTAAAAAAAATTAAAAAAAATTAAAAACCTAGGGGGACTTAGACATGTTCATATGACTTGACCATGATGCCTAGCATGTTTATACATTGACACATAGACTCTAATAACCTCAATAGGCCTAAATTCCAAGCTGACCACCCCAACTTTGGAGGTATTGAGTGAAAAACTCGGAGATTATCAGTCATTTATTCAACAACCAATAATAAGCAGGGGAAAAAACACCCTGAGCTGATCGGATTGACAAATAAAGTCTAAGAGACCAATTCTTTTACAGGCACTATCATGCTAGAAAATTTTATTACAACTCCCCCATGGGGTATGAACATGTGATATAGTACAAAAAGCACTTCCCATAAGCACTTCCAAAGGTCTTCTGAAGTTCGAACAAATCATCTTTTTCCAGTTCACCAGGCTTAATTGATAAAAAACCACTAAGTACAACTTAGGTGGTAACATCTGGCTCCGACTGTGGGACGGGTACTCGATCTAGTCATAGGGAAAGGAGAGCATACGAGAACACCAGAATCTGTGGTTTTTACACCCTGTAAAAACATCTCAACTTGAAAAAACAAACCTCAGTAGCACAAGCTTTATATAAAAACCAAATGAACCATTAAGCTGATTTATTTTTAAAAAAAAATTGTACCTAACTAATGAAAGAAATTTTTTGTTATAGCTAAGTACAAAACAAAAATGTAGAAAGTTAATGCTCTCTTTCAAGGAGATTATTTTCCTACTCTAAGCATTATATAAAAAAAGGTTAAGTGTAATTTGAAATCCAATGTAACCACCTAAGCATTTTATTAACATAAAAAAATTTTCCTTGTCTTTGGTTACCAGCCAAAGTAAGGATACTTTATTCAGAAAATGCAAACTTGCATGATGATCCAGAAGGGGAGGGATGGATGGGAAATCATAGGCATGAATAATGTCGTCAAACTTCCTCCCACACTAGTAAGCGCTTGCGTAGGGTGCTTCTATCCATGACTAGACAGGGTTGATGTACAAATCAGAATGATGAGGCAGATTGACTACACCATCATACTGATCATCAAGGCTTACCGGATGATATCTCACTGTATAAGCCCCAAGCGATTCCAAATCATGAGGAAATTGTATATGTGAAGATGATCGTTGAGACTGATATTCTACTAACTACATCAGATTTGTCTTTTCACAGCACTGCTTCTCCATGTCTTTATTATTGATACCTTTGTGCGACTCTGCATGATATGACTTTGAATGATCATATAAGAGTTTTGAATGCTGATTTTCCATACTAGGATTTTCCCAAGTCCCTAGATCCATGCTTCCCTCTATGGAAGTATAGTAGATTGGAATTCCAAAGATTTCTAAATACACACTCCCCTGACTGGATATAGCATAGATGGGATTCTCAATAAGATATTCACAAAAATTCCAATAGTCATCACCGCCATCTATGTCAGATGTGATGGATTCCCCATTGTTGATATCAAGTTTTGATATGAAGTTCTCTTTATCTTCATTACTGATTCTGATATATGGCTCAGACTAATCATATGGATAAACTGAATTCTCCTTTTCCATATCAAAATTTCCCAAGGCCACAAGGTCCATGCTCTCTCCTTTAGATACGCCATAGACAGGAAAATCAACAAAACTGTCAAAATTTTATGGTTCATTATTAACATCTTTGTCGGACATAAGGAAGTCTTGATCACTTGTATCATGCTCCAAGTTATACTTGTCCTCATTTCCATACTCAACTTCTTTAGACAAAAATTCACAAGCCAGTAAACCTTCCAGACTGTCTTGATTATATGGATAGCACGTAGGAGTCCCATCATGCGCATTATAGTTTTCATCATAAGTTTCACTATAAGTTTCTGCAATGGTTTCATCCTCAGGTTTGTACTGTTTAGTTTGTGCGAAAGGGTAGGCCTAGCCTACCATGTATACATGATCAAGCTTGATTGAAGTTGTTTCTTGACTTCTAACCTAGGTAAGTCCATGTTCCATGACTTGATTTGCAACATAACAAGTGCTTTCTTGGTGGAATTGTTCACAAGGTCGACACCATTGAAGTACTTCTTCTACCATGTTAGGTGAGTCTAACTGGTTTGGACTCTTAGGCTCTTGCTGAGGGGATCTCTTTTGATATATCTGATTTTGCTTGGGCTGAAAGTTCCTAGGTCCATTATTCCTTTCTATTGTAATCAATCTATTCTGCATGTCATTCAATTGTGCAGTATGATTGCCCATTTGTTGGTTTTGACTAGTAACCAAGTTTTTTATCATGTCCACCACCTTTTCCATTGGATATTTAGAAGTTCCCTTTTCTTCTGACTCAACAGCTTTATCCTTGGTCTCTTTGTTGTAGGAAGTGTTTCCCCTAGTGTAACCTAGAATGTTGGACTTGCCTGAAGATTCCATATTCTTTTCTATTTTCTCTGCCAATTCCTAGGCAGTTTTTAGATTGGCCTGTTCTTTATCTCTCAACTGGTACCTTAAGTCATAAGTGAAGGATTCAATGTAGGATATGAGGATAGAGGCATTTTTTGGCTTGATGTCTCTAGGAAGGTCCGCATCCACACACCAAAATTTAGTATTAAATTCATCCATGGTTTCATTCTCCATCTTCTTTATGCTATAAAGGGCAGCAAGCAGATGTCTTGGTTCTTGGTTCCGTCTTTTCTCCCCATTTCTTCCTAAAACCATTTTGGAATTCACTAAGAGTTTTATATGGATCATGATGTAGGTCAAGGTACCATTCTTCAGCATCATCTTTTAAGGATAAAGAAAAGATGTTCATTTTGACATCGTCATGGTCATGGGCAACATCATTACCATAACCAACTAGGTGATTTTCAAACTTTTGAAGGTGAGACTTGCTAGTGATGGCATTATTGCCCTGAAATATGGGGAGCTTCTTGATAGGATCTTTTTGAATGGCATGGGGAGCACCTGCTATCTGAGAAAAGTCAAGGGGTTTGAACAATTTTGTCATTTCTTGAGATTGGTTAACATGACTCTCTACAAATCTGTGATGGATATCTGAGAGGGATTGGTCTCCTAAATCTTCAAGTTTTTTACAAGAAGTCTTCCTATTGAATCTTTCCCTAATAAACCTTTCTGGATCAGGGAGAGGATTGAGTAATTGTCAGCAGTTTCTTCGGGTATAATTTCTTGGAGGGATGTTAGATAGTGGAGTCTCTATATGGGTTGATTTTTAATTTTTATGTTTTTTAAAGACAAGATCAATAAAATGTTTTATATCTTTTTAGTTGTTTAGAAAAAAGTTAAGCTAAGTCATACTCGGGAATAAAAAATATTTATCCCCGGCAACGGGGCCAAAAAGTGTTCCTTCCTCTCCCATAGCTGGGGGGAACATGGAAGAAATATTCAATCCACTCAGTGTGTCCTTGGCGGCAAGTCTCGAGTCAAGGTTGTCACCTTGTTCTTGACTCCTCTGTTTAGGCTCAATTCCTAATGAAGCCAAGGGGGGTAGACCATATAAGTTACCAAGGAAAAATTATTTAGTATGATGATGTTAAACTGAATGAGTTACTTAGGAGTTTGAGATTTAACCATAAACAACCATATATGACAAGATACAAAAATGAGCACATGAAAGCACAATGCTGAGACACAATATATATATAGAAAGAAAATAGCGAGTGCCTTAGAATGGAGTCATAAAATAATCAATGTACTTGCATGTGCTTGGATTGAATGTTTTGTGATTTCCTCTTGGTATGTTTTAAGTTAATGTGAAGTATGAATAAATTAAATTAGGTGAGGGGGGACTCAAGATATACCCGAGGGTACTTGGAGTATGTCCAAAATGAACCTTCACAGCTACCTGCAATGAATATGTGGGATGAATGGAGTCTCTCAGAATGTTCTTCATAATACACCCGAAAGTGTAACGGATATTGGCGCCTCGAGGTCACTTTTGAGGAGTTCCCACTTCCTTTGGGTATTTTTCCACTGTTTACGGTTTGATCGAGGCATTGGATTTTTGGCTGATTGTGGTTGAATGGGGAAGGTGAAGACTAATTAAACTAGTCACTCATGTTGCTTTTGATGCAACTTTACTGATCGGACGAACCACAGCCAAGTGCAGAGCATACACACTGGAGTCTTGTCAATTTTAGTGAGTTTTAAAGGGTGCATTTTCTTAGAAAGAAAAACCCTCCAGGAACCTCTTTCATTCCAATTGGATGTAAATCAGGGATGTTATCACATATATAGTATCCAGGCTACCATATTCTATTTTTCAAACACAATACATTTTTCAGCTAGTTCTCTTACATATGAGATGCTGAGATGAGCATTTTTTATGGATCATTATTATATTAGTGGACTATTGTACTCTCCGATGTCAGGACTAAGTCTCAAGACACTTAGCTTTGAGGACCAATGTAGCCATTTATGTCATTTCAGAGCATTCATTGATTCCTAGTTTTATATCAATTCTTTCTCATTGGACAGATGGTGTATTAGATGGATTATATTGCATGATTATAACTCAGCATTTTATATTGTGTTATGGTTATTATTGCTCTTATACTGATTTTTGTTACATGTATTAACTTGTGGTATCATGATCTGGCGGTCATAATTATATGGAATTTGTTGTATCTTGTACTATGTATTGATATCCTTTCTTAGACTTGGAAGTTCTTGATCTATACTCATTGGTTTTACCCTCCTTAGGGAGAATAGAGGTAGTCATTCCCACCATTGTTTTGGCTTGCTAGTGTTGGCTCCATCATTCATTGTCTCCACCCATCCATTACCTTCCACTTTAGTTTTCAACCCGACTAACTTCTTGACTTATGGCATGGATGACATTTTTCCCCGTTAGAACTTTTGTTGGACAAGCCTCCCTATTTATATTGTGTCTAGGCTCTGAGTTGGTGACAAAACTTGCCTTTGGTAAGTTGGATTGTATGCCTAAATCATTCTGGTCGGCTGTCCCAATGTTTGGCACTATGCAGAACTCCCCCTTGTTATGTGAGATGTTGTTGGCTAAAACTGAAAGCTCATGTACTACCTGTATTGAAAGTGTTGAATATGCGCCCATGGTAAATGAAAATTATAAAACTGTGTTTCTTAAGATATGTAAAGAGGGCAAGAGCAATAATACTCCTTGAAGAGTATAAGAAAAGGTCCAAAAAAGCAATGATTAAAAATATGCTGACCTTATAAAAATATGTCCCGGATGAAAGCTGCGATTAGGTATGCTTCTAAGCACTAGTGAAGTCCCAAAGGGTCATATAGGCCAAAAATGCCATGGAATAAAATGATGGTCCTAGTGAACTTGGATCAATCTTAATGTAGTCATGATGCCTAAGTTGAATAAGAACTCTCTAAACAACTCACCTATTTGTGAGGCACTGCCATTCCTTGTGTTGTTGTTTGTCCGACATTGTTTATAGTGAGTATTCCCTTTCCATTATCCAAAGTATCATGATGTTGAGTAGGAAGTCATCCTTTTCCTTAGCCTTTTAATTTTCACCCTTCACCCTTCACTAGCAAATTGGCTACAACTCTGAAGTGAGTATAGTCTTGAAAGTCTAAGTTTGAGTAATAATAAATAAATCCTTATATATGTATTGGTTGATGTACCTCCAGTGAAATGAATGCTACTTGTTGTTATTGTTACTTAAATGAGTTGTAGATCATGTCTTAGCCCATTACACTTGCAGCAGATGGATGATAGTCTGAGTTATTATTGGTGTCTGATTAGTTATAGATGGTTATGTTGTTTATTGGATATGATTGATGATCAGATAGAGACCTATGAGGGGTATGAGTATACACCTTAGATGGATTTCGACTCTCTGAGTCTAATGAGACAATTTATTTTCAGTTCTGGGCACTTGTAGATATGATTAGGTTCATTCTGCCTCTATGATGCATTTTTTCTTGATAGGTTGATATGTTTGAGCAGGGTGATGTTTTAGTTGGATCTCCTAGGGTGTTGTATGGTACGGGGTCTTCAATTAGTGAAACCATACCATAGCAAATTCGTTCGTGGAATATGAAACAATACCCATATTTTAAAAAAATATTGGAAAATACCTCCCAAAATCGTATTTTTTAACCCCCTCCCAATATGCCTTCCCAACTTAAAAAAGCCACTATTTTCACTATGTATTGCATGTATCCATTTTTTCATTTACATTTTTTATACCCATTTATATTTCTACCTAGTATATTGACATGATACCCCACATGCATTCTACAATGCACCTTGCTTCTTTCAATGTATATTGTGGATGCACATTACTTCACCCATAGAGATCACACTCATTTCCTAAATTAACACTAGTTTGTCATTTTTTTTAGGTGCCTGTACAAGATCAAAGCTTAAGGAAAAAACATACAATGTGAAAAACTTCAAATCAAAATGCTAGTTAGGGATAACGAGTGGATGACCTCTGACAGGATTAACATTGATAATGTGTTAACTGAACATATACAACAAATAATTTTTTTACAGGTGCCTGAAAAAGATCAGAGCTTAATACGAAAACATACAACATTGTGTTTAAAATTTTGTAACATTGCACATAGAGTGCACCCCTATCAGGATATTAGTCAATGGTCACATACTCATCATGTCTCACATAAATACTCCAAACTTTAAAATGATTTACAGTTGACGAGGATGGATGTTCAAAAACCCATTGGAAACAATGATAGATATGAATGTGATAACACCATGGATTTGGTATGGATGAAGATTTGTCCTTGATAAGGGATATCAACTACAAATCACTGAAACAATGGGGACAATCAAAAGTGGTTGATGTAATTTTTCTTACACCAATTCTCACATGATGAGGTTTTTATTCATCCAAATCATTGCTAAAGTTTGTGCAAGTGATGGAATCAATTAGGGGGAAATTGCAAACTTCCCACCTTCCAAAAGATAGATATAATAAGGTGAACACGGAGAACATGGAGGCCACATTTAAAGCACATTTGCAATGGGACATGTAGGAAAAATGAGATTCTTGTCTTAAAAGCGATTTGAGTGTTCATTTAGAGCCTTTTACTGCTTTAGTAAGCTAAGAACACAAGTTAAATGTTATTTGATGATTCTTAGGCCATTTATAGACATTGGCCTATGAATATCCTCAAACTTGTGCTAACTAGATACTAGTCCACTTGTCTCCTCAACAATGAGTGGAACAATTATAAAAAAACATTCAATTATCGGCCATGTAAACTCTATTTGTATATTTGTCTTCATTATATTTGCACTGATATAATATTTCTACAAAATCTCATCTCTTAAGAGCTTACCCAATGAAAAGGACCACAATAACCATGTAGTAAAGCATTTTAAGGTCTTCTGAGTTTAAGTTTTAAATTTCAAGTTTAGCAAATTACTACCCATATAGAGAGAATAGTTGAGACTATAACTATGTTTTATTTTAGTAAACTATTGTTGTTTTCTGATTTTAGTATTAACACTTATAATACTTCGTCTTCTAGTTTTGAAAGGGTCTGTGAATACTATATGTAAATATCTAGGGTGTAAACTTGAGTGACACTCATTCAAACATAATTTTGACTAATTATTATGAGAATCAAATTTTGAAGTGGGGCTTATAGCCTTTGGGGAAATACAAAATATCCTAGATAATATTTACATTATTTAATTACTTTACTTTTCTCTACATAGCAATAGAAGGTATGACCTGAAATTTGAATAAATAAAAGGAACCATATTTAAAAATCATGAAAGAGAAGCGTTATATAGTGATTCATGAAAATGATACAAAGGCTATATTACCATTCCCGTAAAACTGGTTATAAGCAAGCTCTTTCTTCCTTGATTGTTCATTAAAAAGGAGGCCATGGTTGTACCTGCAATGGTCAGAGTATAATCTAATAGGCAAATTTCTTTCTAGCTTTACTACATACTGTTATTTATGTATTTTTATTTTGTTTTTTTACTCCCAATGAACCATTCGTTAATCTAATAAGCTGCTGCTCTATCTTTCTTTCCACAATATTTAGTAAATTAACATAAAATTCTAAATTAAAGAGAACCAAGATTCAGAAGTCTAAACTAACCAATGACATTTAAAGCCCCCATAAAAGCACTTGCCGCAACATCAGAAGTAATACCAGCACTACGAAACAAAGAAGTGGAGTAATAAACAACTTCATTTCTGCCAGCATGTAGTCGAAACAGGAAAAGTGCTGCTCTGACACTAACTACTATGATCCAAAAATTGCAAAATACAGGACTAAAGTAAGATATTCAGGACTAATCTCCTTATCAAACAAACTAGTTACTGAGGTTTAACATTGTACGAAAAAAAAGTAAGATATCCCCATGACCTACCAGTAAAGTGTACTTGTTCCACATAATCATGGAACTGAGTAGAATTATTGCACTTCTATGCTCATCATTTTAAAATAATAGATATGCTACATTAATTACTATTATCTAGATTCCATATGAATAGTTTCTTTATTTGTTTGTTTTGTTTTCCTTCTCAAAATGCAAGTCATCCTAATGCATTTGCATTAGGATGTTGAAAAGGAAGTGTACAAGATTAGCAGTGCTAATGAAGATAATATGACCACTATCAAAATTTGGTTTTTACTATCAACTATGACAAGATCGGACCTTGCAATCAACTGTATTCTACATGGAAAGAAGGAGTTCAATAACTGGAATATTTAGGTATTATTGTCAAGAAGAAATGATTGTCTAAATAATTTAAATATTAGAATATTGATTCATTACTAGAAGATAATGAAATGACTATAGGAAACAAGATTTGGTACTACTGAAATCAAAGAGACATAACTACAGGAACTCAAAGTTTTGCTAATCGCATAGTGCTGGCAAGACTCACTCTAACTACCAAAATATGCTACTCAGTGCTGCCTTTGCAATATCTATCCGACTAACACTAGGATTATAACCAAGGCCTAGACCATGCCAAGAATTATCTAGTGCATAATTAAGGTTGTAAAAGGTGATTAGCCCAAGTGGCAGGATTCCCAGTTTCCATAGCTGTCTGTCCTTGTTCTAAGATAAAAAGCATCACACAATAGTCATTTTTAGACAAAACCAAATGCTAATGTCACTTCATTGCAGAAACCACAAATAAAGCACCAGGAAACCAAAAGAAAAATGTCAATGTATACTTACCAGGTTTTCCCATTTATGATAGATCCTTGTCATGTCCTGCTTTTTCCATTCTTGCAAGTCAAATATATTCATGCCATCTACCCATGTACATGAATTTGGGTCAAAGTCCCTCACAATAAGAGGATTTGAGAAATTCAGAGGATTTGGATAGTTGCAGAGTTAGAGATCTTGACCCTACCTTTCCCATTGTACTCTTTTTGTGGGTGCTTTTTCTACAGGGAAAGGAAGGGCCAAGTAATAGGCCTGCCACAATGTTTGATTCATTATGCAAAATTTCAAAATTTGTAGATGTCATCATTGTAATATTATCTCTACAATCCAGAAAGAGTTATTGAAAGAAAAAAACGAACAGGGAAAACACAATGTCTTCTTTAACCTCATCTCTTTATTGTTCAAAAGGCGCATAAATGATAAAGAGTGTTTCATAGAAAAGTCAAAATTTGCAACTAACACAATGTATTAACAATAGTCTCACCTGGAAATGCAGATAGTTTATAGTTGCAAAAGCTCCCAGGCTATTGTAGCCCAAACTAAAAGATGGGTTGTCAACATCAGTAGCCAAATGCAAAGCTCACAGTAAGCTATCATGGTCAATGCATTGGGTTAAGCAGTCCAACACTCTTGGCATGAGGAGCACATGCCCATATTCAATTAGACTCACCTGCATGAGAATAAAGATGATCGATTAACATAATATTTTAACATTCAAAATACCTCAAACCCTACATAAAAGGTACTGCCATCATCGTCAATTTCACTTACATTGATAGAAACCACATTTGGATTGTCCAAGACAGAGGCCTTTTCCAAGTAATGAACTTTGTCTTCCTCACTTTCTTCAAAATGGAAGAGCACCTCTTCCTGGCCTACTTTGGTGAAGTTTAATTTACTGGGGTCAAAGTCCTGTTGCACCTTGTCCACTCGAAATTCAGTGGGGAATTTCTTAAGATGGCACCCTTCATTCCGCTGAGCAATGAAACCATAATCACGGGGTATGACCTCAATCATTTCCACAATGTTTGGGGATATAATTGTATCAAACCTTGTCTTTATAAATATAACCCCAAAACCATACCAAATAGGAACAGTTGAACATACCTTAAATATAGAATCAGTTGTTCAAAAAAGAATATTCTACAAAGGGTATTCTTCAAACAATACATGGTATTGGTCTCGCAGGGTGCATGCAGACCAGAAGGGTACTCACAGGCTTGGTCTCGTAGGGTGCATGCAGAGAACCATCAGTTGTTGAAAAAAGAATATTCTACAAAGGGTATTCTTCAAACAATACATGGTCATTCGAGGTATAATCAATGATTTTCAGAAGAAGAAACTCAAGCCGCGTTCAGTAACATATCTAAGTGGCACCCAAGGATCTATTACAGACCTTCCGGCTGGGTATATCTAGAGTCCACAACTTGTTCCGAAACCTGAAGGTATTCATATGTTGAAAAGTATTTGATAACCCGTTATTTGAAGGTATTCATATGTTGGTCTTGCAGGGTGCACGCAGACCACAAGGGTGCTCGCAGGCTTGGAGCACTAGTGAACGGTGCAAGCAGGGATGTGGAATAAAATAACCCCCAGCATATTGGATATTTAAATAGTAAAAAAAAACATTTTTACCCCTAATATACCCCCAATATATTGACTTTTAACTTTTTAATTTTAACCCCCCCAATAGGAATGGACATGATATCATATTGGTCCCTAGGTGATTCCCCCATGTTGTATGGGCATAGGGGGGTGAAGCCCCTTGTTTGTACCATTGTACCCCCATCGCAGAGAGCCTGGTGGGCTCAGTTTGACAACATAGGCACCCTAGGAGGTTGTTTTGGCAGGATCACATTTCCCAAGGTAGATTAAAAATGATTAAATAGCTATTGAAGAAATCGATTTGGGCTACTGAGGTAAAGAAATGGCATGGGATGAGTCACAATGATGAGAGTGATGTCTTCCACACCTTCTCTAGCAGTTGCAGCACCTGATTGGGCCCACACCTATTTTTGGGCATTTTTATATTATTTTCTAGAGCTTTTGGAAGGATCACGATTTCCTCAAGAAGGCATAAAATCGAAGAATTGAATTATTATATTATTTTATTGTGCCATGGGGACACCCAGAGGGAGTTATTCAAACACTCCTTGGACCCACCATGTGCTTTCATTTATTTCTTGTTCAGTGGGTTACCTTTTTATGCGTGGGTTAGTCCACTTTGATAAATTATGGTTATATTGATCCATGTGTTGTATGTTGAGCTCATCTCAACCATTGATTAGAACATTTCATATTTTAATGTTAGCCTCTCATTTTGAAAGTGGTTAGGATTTGGTTATGCTTGAGGTTCTCTCATTTCTATTTAAAGGAGAGAGTTTCTTATTTGTAAGGGGTCTTTGGCTCTTGGATCTGAATAATAGAAAGACTTTTTTTGTGAAATTTTCGGGATCTGCTTTGCATCTGATGTTCTCAAATGGTGATTGGATAGTATTTTGCTTCCTAGCATTGTGGAAATTCTTGTGAGATCTATATTTTTCTGCTGTTATTGTTTTTCCTATAGGAGGGCATTTTGGCTGGAGTGTTTTTGCAGGGGGACCTCAACTCGCTCCGTTTTCTTTGTCTTGGATCAGAGGGTTTTCATTAGTTTCATTGTGATCTATGATTACTTAGTTTTACTTTCTTGGAGCATTTGGTTTATTTATCTTGTATTGGCAAATCTGATATTGTTGACGTTTTCTCATGCAGGATAAGCGGTGCATTGGTGGCTTGTGGCTTACATCCTTCATAGAAATCATTTGGATCTTCCAGAATTGATCGGGGTAGAAAATATCATCAATGTTAAAGAGTTATACAAGCATTTCTAGGAAATATCTAACATGTAAGTCTCTTCTTTTCATATCTTATTCCATTGTTCCTTGCTTTACTTCAAATCTTTCTGAAAACTCCTAAAACACAAAAAACCCTAAAAAGCACAAAATCTAGGAATCATTTGATCTTTTCCCAAACCACTTCTGGGTTTCAAATATTGGGCCTCCCCTTCACCAAATCCGCTGCAACACTAGTCAAAATCCTGCTGGTTTGACCTAGATCTGATTTTTTGCCAAAAAACTGCATAAACCCCACACTGAAAATTTGACTTGTTAGGGTTTTGATTTTTTCTGAATTCTAACTACAAAAAAATATAGATTGAGTCCCACACAGTCCAAATCAACCCCAATTCTGTCCAAATTCTTGACATTTTTACTTAGATCTAAGTTTTTTACCGAAACAACCCTAGCGCCCTCTCTGAAAATTGGATTTTTTTTCGGATTTGACTTTTTCTGAAATTTGACAAGATAGGTTGATAGATCAAGGCTTAAGAAATATAGAACACCCCCAAAACTGAGCTAGTTCTTTCTGGTTTTCCCTAGATCTGAAAAATTGGTTTTCAACCCCCCTAACCCCCTCATCAAATTTTGACTTTTTTTTAATCTAATTTTTCTGCTGATTTTCTGATTTGGGCTTGTAGATCAGGTCACTGTGACCTCATTTCTCCTTCAACATTGAGTTGTTAGCCTCCAAGTGACTCCAGAACTGCAGATCTTCTTATCCAAGCTCTAGCGCTAGCCTTCCATTGAACTGGTTTTCCAGTAACCTAACTTTTTCGGGATAACTCCTTTTTGGGTTCATAGATCAAGGTATATCCTAGGTGGGTTCACTGAAACATTGGGTTGATGCTGACTCCATTTCCCAATGCACATAAGGCATTGACCTCCTATCTAACGCTAGCCCTAACTTGACCTCACTCCCATTCCCTTTGCCAACACTCATTAATAACTGTTGTAATCTTATCGATCACATAGGGTTACTAATAATACACATTACAAGCATACATACATAACAGAAGCAAGAGACAAGAATAAGTAGGTAGAATAATAGATTATATTA
Organism: Pseudotsuga menziesii; assembly: GCA_001517045.1. NCBI lineage: Eukaryota > Viridiplantae > Streptophyta > Pinopsida > Pinales > Pinaceae > Pseudotsuga > Pseudotsuga menziesii. The sequence goes on from LPNX011007119.1 coordinate 103,005, forward strand.
TAATGAAAGGGTCCATACAATACAGAGAACTGAACCGAGTTCTCATCTGGCTCAATAGCCTAATATATATGAAATATAAAACAGTTACAAATAACTACCTGTTGGTTCGGTCAATCGACACGACCTTATGTGGCTGACCTAATCTCTAATTAGTTGGCAGATCAACTTAGTCAGCTAATCAACTAAGTTGACTATCATTCTATTCAGCTTACCGACTTGCTCCTCCAACATCTCCCCCACAAACAAAACATTTCTTCGTCCCGAAGAAACAGGGAGGTACCAAAAATTTCTTTGTCTATCCTAAGTAGTTATTCCTTTGTTCGATCTTCATGGGTTCTGAAGACTGATGGTTGGTATTTTCTATACACAGACTTCGACAATTGCTTCAGCTACCACTGCTAGCTGATGTTGGAATTCCATCGAACTTTGTAGTACTTTTTGGATGTCGATGGTTAATGTAGTCAAACATGATAATATCGACATCTCCTCTTGAATGGAAAGTTATGCTATCCTTTCCATGTAGGGACCCATAAACTGGTCCTTTTCCTCTGCTGTTTCAAAAAGTCATTTCATCTGCGGGTAGATGATGTCTAATTTTTCTAAACTTGGAATTTCTTAGTGCACCCACTGATGTGCTTATCGCTCGAGCTTCTGTGATTTGGCTGTTCTGAGCACTATTTGATTTTCAAATGTGCTTCTAAGTGCTTCGTCCCTGCTTTTTCTCTTGTCGAGCACTTGGATTTCTTGTCAGGTCTATTGGGTTTGTTGATAGACCTGCCCATAATAAGCAGGCCAGTCTCGTAGTACTTCTTCTGTAATGATCGACTCCTCCATGTGATCTTGGAGAACCTTCTATGCTTCTACAAAAGCTATATGTTGCTGCATCAACAGTTAAGTTGTTTCTTCTTTCTGCTACTCTCTTGTGTCCTACATCTATCCCTGTAGCGTCAACACCATGATCTTAAACAGCTAATAAGATTTTTCTAGCGGCTTGTCGTTGTTGTCCTCTATCGGTCCTAGTAGCACAGTTTGCACAATGTTTCTACATTTGTTAAGGAACTTGACTTGTTCTTTTTCGTTATCATCGAGCTCCTTATGTCTTTTTTGGCTCCTTGTTTTTGCTTTGATTTCCAGTGTTTCCAAGAGTTTCCCTAATTCTCCATCCCTCAACTTGGTTGCATCGACTGCAGTGGTCGACCTAAGTTGACTAATGTGGACCATTGTTGTATGGCCTTGATGGTCCTTCTTCTTTTTGTTCTTTCACTGCTTTGCTTGCTTTGGCACCTGTGTACCTACAAGAGTCAAAATTGGGTTGTTTGCTTGTTGGCTAGTAGTGGTTGAAGGTATTTTTGGTTGGGTTGGTTGGATGATTGCTGCAGCTGGATGTGCATATGGTTGGTTGTGCACAGAGGGTCCAAATGTGGATGTTGTTGGTGCTAATGGTTGCGGCAGAGGTGGTTTTGGTGCAGCTAGTTTGATTGCAGGTTTTGGGTTGGAGGGTGGTGGTGATGGCATTGGTGAATGGTCAGGTGTGATTGGGTTGGTGGAGATATGGTCAGGTGATGGGTTGTGGATATGTGGGGGTGAATCTTCCTAAAGGTCGGAGAACAGTTCATTGATTTATTGATTTATTTCATCCATGTTCTCTCCTTCCTCATCTCGAGTCAGTTCAGAGGCTAGTGGATGGGGTTCAGAGACTATTGGGATGAAAGATGTATTCCGACTTGCGACAACTGTAGCTTATTTGTCGGGGTTTCTTTGTAATGTCAAACTTATGATTGCCATAGTCCTTGGCCTCTAGGGTACTTGGTCAGGTTGGGGAGTGGGTAGTCTGGATCCACTAAATTTGAACAAAGGGCATTTGGTGGAGAGATTTTGTACCAAGGTGAGTAACTCAAGAAATTTTTCAATGTATGCCTGGAGGTCTCTGTCTCGATCAAACCTTTCCTTCAAGGTTTTCAGCATAGCATTCTTACATATGTCGAGTGGGCTTATGGAAGGAGGTTCTGGAATTAGTTCTTATGTTATTTTGGTTAGAGATGTGGGTGGAGGTGTGGATACAAGATCGATAACATTTTTGGTCATCGAGGTGTTTGTGTTTTTCACCTTCTTTGGCTGACCTTGTCGTGCCCCTACTTCGACAAATCTCTGGAACTGGGTTTCCACTGGAAATTTTTTTGCTGCGGAATTTTCTATAATGTTGCAGGCTGTAGCTGCTAGCTCTTCCTCATCTTCTGAGGACTCTGCAATGATAAGATTGTGCTTACCCTTCCCCTGCTCCTGTTCTTGATTTATTTTTCTTTTTCTTGAGGCTGCTATCTCCTTCGACAATTTGCATATATTTTCTTTGGTGACAACATACTCAGGTTTTGTTTCTATGTCATCTCCTCGCCCTTCCTACCCTCCCTGATTTTGGGTTGAGATGATGTTTTCTTCAGCCGGACTGGTTACTTGCTGTCCTGCTTGTGTCTATTCCCTTGTCGACAGTTTGATTATAATTCACAGTCGACCTGTGTCTTCTGTTGGTGTCTCCTTCGACAAAAATGTGCTGATGTATAAGCTGAGCTCATAATATTCTTCTTTCTCTTGGTTTGTTAGTGGCTCTTCTATCGGTAAGTCTATTTCTTTTGCCTTTGTTGGTATCGAAAATTTTGTACCTGATTGTCGAGCTAACTCCTGAAAAATTTCTTTGACTGTCAGGTAGTAGTCGAGAGTCTCTACCTTTGCCTTGGTGCCTTGCATGTACCACACCGCAGTATGGTCGAGTTCTAATTGGATGTGGGAATTTTTGGGTAGACATTGTCGGATGTTCTGGGGCACCCTCCATCTGGTCGTGTGGAATTTCAGCTGTTGGAACCGGTTTTCTAATAGCACTTTGCCTTTTGCAAGTTCCTTCATTGTTCCATTTTGGAAAAATGGTTTGAATCTCCACATATGGAATTTTGTGGGTTCTTGAAATTATTTATCCCTGACAAGGCACAAGGAGTACATGAATATCCATATCATGAGGGATGGGAACCTTATAATCCCTCCCGACTCTTGGAATTTTTTAGAGATGCCTTTGAGCATGTCAATGACATACTCAGCCCACCTGTATATTTTTCCTTTGTCGGCAATGGTATCCACTACCTCCAACATATCCAGTTTGAGGTTTCTTCCTCGACCTATCGGTGTAAGTATAGTGGATATCATTTTAGCCACAGTTTGTGGCATTCAAGCTTGTATTTGGCTAATCATTAGCCCTTTGGAGTTCTTTCCTGATGTTGATCCTGTTAAATCCTCTACTAGCCCTTATTTTATTCCGACTGGTACTGGATCACCTTGGTTTGATAATACAGTCAATTTATAGATTACTTCACTAGAGATTTTGACTAGTATGTTGAAGTAAAACCTATCATTGTAGTACTGGCTTATGATAAATTTCACCGTTGTTTCCTTTGTGCCTCCAAAACTAGCCATGAGCGGTGCGTTTATGTATTTTTCAATGGTACTATGGTTTATTTTGTATGTGGCTATAGTAGGATTTTTTTCGACATCAGCCCACTCTTTAATATTGGACCATAGTTTTTCCCATGAGCCCTCCTAAACCTTAGTGTTCTTGATATTTTTGAGTCTCCTCATCAATGGTGTCTCCGCGGTCTGTAGTTCCTTAGCCTTGGCTACAACTCTGGTTTGTTTTGGTGCTATCTTGTCGGTCTACTGGTCAACTTTAATTTGGTATTCTTGGCTTTCAGTCATCTGGTTTATAAATTTCTCTCTCTATTTGAAATGCTGTAAATGATCCTTTGGTGGTTCTGTATTTATAGTTGATGCGTTTGACGTTTTTGTCAATGGGTGTATTAATGGCGGACATGATGGTCCAGCATGAACACTTGAGTTTGTGTTAATGGAGATTTGATTTTGTCACTCGTAGTCATGTCGATGGGATGAATCATAATGATGAGAGTGATTCCCTCCACACCTTCTCCAACAATTGCAGTGCCGAATTGGGCCCACACCTATTTTTGGGCATTTTTATATTATTTTCTGGAGCTTTTGGGAGGCTCATGATTTCCTCAAGGAGGCACAAAGTAAAAGAATTAAAATATTATATTATTTTATTGTGCCACGGGGACACCCAGAGGGAGTTAGTCAAACACTCCTTGGACCCACCATGTGCTTCATTATGGGTGATTTAGTCCACTTTGGTACTTTATGGTTACATTGATCCATGTATTGTATGTTGAGATCATCTCAACCATTGAATAGAACGTTTTATCTTTTAGTCTTAGCCACTCATTTTGAAAGTGGTTAGGATTCGGTTATGATTTTGGTTCTCTCATTTCTATTTAAAGGAGAGAGCTTCTCATTTGTAAGGGGTCTTTGGCTCTTGGATCTAAATAATAGAAAGACTTTTTTGTGGATATTTCTGGATTTGTTTTGCATCTAATGTTCTCAAATGGTGATTGGATAGTCTTTTGCTTCCTAGCATTGTGGAAATTCTTGTGAGATGTATATTTTTCTACTATCATTGTTTTGCCTACAGGAGGGCATTTTGGCTAGAGCGTTTTTGCAGGAGGACCTCAACACGCTCGATTTTCTTCGTCTTGGATCAGGGGTTTTCATTAGTTTCATTGTGATCTATGACTACTTCATTTTAATTTCTTGTAGCATTTGGTTTCTTTATCATGTATTCTCAAATCTGATATTGTTGACGTTTGCACATGTAGGATAGGGGGTGCATTGGTGGTTTGTGGATTACATCCTTCATAGAAATCACTTGGATCTTCCAGAATTGATCGAGATAGCAAGGATCATCATTTTTAAATGATTATACAAGCATTTATAGGTAATATCTAACATGTAAGTCTCTTCTCTTCAAATCTTAACCCATTGTACCTTGTTCTACTTCAATTTTTCTAAAAACTCCTAAAATACTAAAAACCCTAAAAAGCACTAAATCTGGGAGTTATCCAATCTTTGGCTAAACCAATTTTGGATTTCATATATCGGGCCTCCCCTTCACTAAATATACTGCAACGCTATTCAAATTCCTGCTGGTTTGACCTAGATCTGATTTTTAGCCAGAAAACTGCATAAACCCCCACTGAAAATTTGACCTGCTAGGGTTTTCACTTTTTCTAATTTCTGAATTCATAGATGGATAGATCGGGTCCCACACAGTCCAAAACACCATCAACACTATCTAGATTGATGGCAGTTTGACCTAGATCTGAGTTTTTGACTAAAACAGCCCTAGCGCCCTCACCGAAAATTGGACTTTTCTGGACTTTACTTTTTTTGAAATCTGACAGGCTAGGCTGATAGATCAGGTCTTGAGCAATCCAAAACACCCCCAATTCTGAGCTATTTTTTTCTAGGTTTCCCTAGATCTGAAAAATGGATTTTCAGCCTCATAGCCCCCCTCTTCAGATTTTGAGTTTTCTAGATCTAATCTTTATTGAAATTTTCTGACTGGGGTTTGTAGATTGGGGTATCCTGATCTCATTTCCCCTCCAATGCTGAGCTGATAGTCTCATAGTGGCTCTAGAGCTGCATATTTTCCTCTCCCAAGCCCGAGGGCTAGACCTCCTTCTGCTGGTTTTCCTGTAACTTGAATCTTTTGGGCCAAATCCTTCTGTGGGTCCATAGATCAGGGTATATCCCAAGTGGGTTTACTAAAACATTGTGCTAATACTGAATTCATTTCCCAATTCACATAAGGCACTGATATCCCATCTCTAGCGCTAGCCCTAGATTGACCTCACTCCCATTCTCTTTACCAACATTCATTCATAACTCAAGTTACCTATCTTTCACTGAGTCTGTCTCCTTGGTACTAGACAGTCTCAAATCTGTCGTTACTTACCCTGTCACAGTTACATTTCCCAATACAATGGTCATCTCCATCAGTTGCTAGTGCCTAAACCCTAGAGCTAGGGTTTCCATTTACCTTGCACCTTACGTACCTTAAAGCCCCATTTTATCTGTTCTGGTGTCTAGGTCTGATCTCTCCTGTTAGGAGCAGATCTGGGTCTCCCTGATTGTTGTCTTGGACTAGGATAACATAAAGTGAAGGCTGCCTTGATTGGCATGAAAACCATTCATTTGGGATTCTAGGCAGTCATGGTTCCACCCCTTAGTTGCTTGCCCCTCTACCATCCATCCTGGATCCACCTCACACAGGAAACTACAAGGTTGGTGATAACATTTTGGCATTGTTGTTGAGGAGGTAGAGGCCTACCTTGGTTTAGCATACCTCAACTTTCCCTATGACATTTTTTTTTGGTGAATTACTTGTGTGGTTCACCTGGTGACTCCACCCCGCGACTCCACTGAGGATCGTACCCAACATATTAATCTTAAGTTCTTAGAGCATACCATAAATCATAATGAATTCAGATGTATTTTTGAGGCACGTGAAGGAAGTAAAACATGATTGAAAATGCAAGACAAATAAACAAAAGGGATAAATGGAGGTTAGACTATGGGTATGAGGATGATATTGAGCATGACTATGGTTATGACTCTAGTTATCACAATCTTTATGATACCCACCAACTTCCTCACCCATGCAACAAAGATTTCACAAACATCCCGAGTGGACCTATAGTCGACATGAACCTAGAAGTCAATCCTATCCAAATCCTTATAGCCAAGTAACCGGAGCTGTGAAAAACAAGACATACAGCCTCCTTTTGACTTTTCTAAAATATCGGGGGCACCTCATATTATTCCAAACAATTGCACTAGGAAGATGCCCCGGTTCAATGGAAATAGGGATATATCTATTGAAAGCCATCTGGATATTCTGTGGGATTACATGGAATCTAGAGGTGCAAACAATGAAGATGTTTATATGTGATCCTTAGGATAATCCTTGCAAGGGGATGTTCAACTATGGTTTTATCATTTAGCACCAGGATCCATCACTAGGTATGACATGTTCATAGATTTGTTAATTTATAGTTGGAGTAGGAACACCGATAAAATTTTAGAGTGTCAGTCTAACAATTATTATGCCGTTGATAATCAATATATTGACAAAGTGCTTTCTCAATTGGACCATTCCTCTCCTGATATGTTCCAAATTATGAGTGTGCTCGTAATCCATAAGAATGTTATAGAGTACTTCAAGAATAATGTTTCAAAAACTCATGATGAAACTAATGGGATATCAATCAAATCATACGAGATACTATGTTATTATTACCTGAAGCAGTCACAAAGAAAATCCCGGATCTGATCCATGGAAGGGAACCTAACATGCACCATCAAGAAACATCTATAGTTGAGCCTTCCATTGGTGAGGTCAGTAAAGAGCCTTTAAAAGAGCAACTCCATAGTCATTTCCTAATTGATGATAATTTGAGTCAGTATCCAACCTATCCGAATATGGATTTAGAACTTGATCATATCACTGCAAAAGAAGAAAAGGTTGAAATTAATAAAACTTCCATTGAAGAGAAATCATGTGGTCATATTGTAGTTGAAGACCAATTTTGTGACGATAGAAATGAACATAGTGATATTTTTCCTAATCAAATGAATGATAATGATCATTTATCTTTAGTTGAATGTAATGAACAATCTCAAGAAGAATAACCACATGGTAATGATATACTAGTGAGAGAGCTTGACCTAGAACCTTCTTTGTCACACCTATCGAACTGGAATCTGTGTCCAAATAATCATCAAGAGCCTCCAAGGAATGATTCTTGTAATACTGCTACTATTCCTCATCATACTTTTGATCAAGGTGATTTGGTAGAGGAGATTAATCATAGTGAGTCTAGTTATTGGGAGGTTAGTTTCAATATTTCCAATTTCTCTAGAAAATGTCCCATATCACATGCAAGATTGGTGTTAACACCTTTAGGTGATACAAATCAAGTTTTAATTTGTCAATCCACCCTCCCATCCTAGATCTTGATGTCCTTCTCTATGGTATAATGCAGTACAGATTCTAGAAAGTACCAACTGGTCAATGGTAAAGCATTTTATCTCCTTTCATCCTTGGTGCATAATGTTTTCAACTTTGCTAATTTCTTTGATTGGGTGAATGAAAAGCTCTATAAATACCAATTCCATATTTTGTCACTTCATAAACAACAAATGGGGTTAATCTCAATTTCTGGTTTAAATATTTCTAATTTGTCCCTATTTTGTTTCATCATTGATCGTAATGTGAGAATGATTGAGTATGCTGACCAAAAATATGAGGAAACAAATGATGGCCTCGGAGGGATGAATTATGTATCGTATTCTTTTCTTTCATCAAATTTAAAATTGCATAAATTTTATGATCGTATCGATCTATGGATTGAAGAAGTATACAACAATCAATCTCATCCCTGGCATGATTTCATTTCTCTTTATCCATATCTTTCTTTGATTTTCAAACCACAAGTTACAATAGCCTCAATTATTATTCACATTACTTACAACCTATCTTTGACTTGTTGTATCATTAGCTGTAAAGAAAGCTCAATAGATTTGTTTAGCAAGTGGTTGCATTGGATTTATGATTTTACCTAATACTTGTCTAAATTGGTTAGAGTAGGGTTGGTAGGACATGAATAAGCCTTTCCATGAAGTAGTGTATAACCTTTCATCTTTTCCTGAAGCTCGTCTTTGAAGCTCTTAGTGTAATTTTGTTATCCTGCAAAATAAAAAATCAAACTTTTATTGAAAGTTATGGTTATAGATTAGATTTATTTTCTGCTTTTTAGTTTCATGCATCTTTACTTTCAGTATTTTATATATTATCCACATGTTGTTCTGATGACCAGTCTGTGAGTTTGGTATAGCTCTGGACATGCTCTAGGTAGTCAAGGACATTTTTGGTAGCGGTTGTAGAGTTGGATGGATTGATTGAGGATGTAAGAAGTAGAGTACGAGGACCAGAGATTTAGAGGTTCTCAAGTGCTCTTTTCAGTAGAGCTCTTGTCCTAGCTGGAGCTAGATGTTATCACATATATAGTAGCCAGGCTACCTTATTCTATTTTTCATCCAGATATCTTACATATGAGATGCTGAGATGAGCAGTTTTGATGGATCATTATTGTATTAGTGGACTATTGTACTCTCCCATGTCAAGACTATGTGTCAGGACACTCATATTTGAGGACCGATGTAGCCATTTAGTCATTACAGAGCAGTTATTGATGCCCAAATGTATATAAATACTTTCTCATTGGACAGATGGTGTTTCAGATGGATTATATTGCATGATTATGACTCAGCTTTTTAAATTGTGTTATGGTTATCATTGCTCTTATATTGATTTTTGTGACATACATTAACTTTTGGTATCATGATCTAGCGGTCATTATTATATGGACTTGGATGTATTTGTATTTATGTATTGATGTCCCTACTATGACTTTGAAAGTTCCTAATCTATACCCATTGGTTTTTCCCTCCCTAGAGAGAATAAAGGTAGTCATTCCCACCATTGTTTTGGCTTTCTAGAGTTGGCTTCATCATTCACTATCTCCACCCATCCATTACCTTCCAGTTTAGTTTTCAACCTGACTGACTTCTTGACTTATGGCATGGAGGACCTTCTTCCCTGCTAGAACCTTTGTTGGACAAGATTGCTTGTTTATATTGTGTCTCAGCTCTGATTTGGTGACAGAACTTGCTTCTGTTGATTTGGATTGTATGCCTAAATCATTCAGGTCGGTTGTCCCAATATTTGTTAATGTGCAAAACTTTTCCTAGTCACTTGAGATGTTGTTGGCTAAAACTGAGAGCTCATCTACTACCTGTATTGGAAATGTTGAATATGCACCCATGGAAAATGAAAATGATAAAAATGTGTTTCTTAACATATGTAAATAGTGGAAGAGAAATGATAACCACATAGTATATGGGGTCCCACATAGTCCAAATCACCCTCAACGCTGTCCAAATTCATGGCAGTTTGACCTAGATCTGATTTTTTGACTGAAACAGCCCTAGCACCCTCACTGAAACTGGACTTTTTCGGAGTTTACTTTTTCTGAAATCTGACAGGATAGGATTATAGATTAGGGCTTGAGCACTCCAGAACACCCCCAACACTGAGCTAGTTCCTTCCAAGATTCCCTAGATCTGAAAAACTAATTTTCAGCCTCATAGCCCCCCTCTTCAAATTTTGACTTTTCCAGATTTGATCTTTACTAAAATTTTCTGACTTGGGTTTGTAGATCAAAATATCCTGATCTCATTTCCCCTCCAATGTTGAGCTGATAGTCTCCTAGTGGCTCTAGAGCTACAGATTTTCCTCTCCCATTCCCTAGGGCTAGCCCTCCTTCTACTGGTTTTCCTGTAACCTAAATATTTTAGGCCAAATCCTTATTTGGGTCCATAGATCAGGGTATATCCCAGGTGGGTTCACTGAAACATTGTGCTGATATTGACTCCGTTTGCCAATGCACGTAAGGAACTGATCTCCTATCTCTATCTCTATCCCTATATTGACCTCACTCCCATTCTCTTTGCCAACATTCATTGATAACTCAAGTTACCTATATTTCACTGAGTCTGTCTCCTTGGTACTAGATAGTCCCAACTCTGTCCTTTATTACCCTATCACAGTTACGTTTCTGAAGACAGTGGTCATCTCTATCAGTTGCTAGTACTTAAACCCTAGAGCTAGGGTTTCCATTTACCTTGCACCTTACATACCTTAAAGCCCCATTTGATATGTTCTGGTGTCTAGGTCTGATCTCTCCTGTCAGGAGCAGATCCGGGTCTCCCCCATTGTTGTCTTGGACTAGGATAACATAAAGTGAAGGCTGCCTTAATTGGCATGACAACCATCCATTTGGGAGTCTAGACAGTCGTGGTTTCACCCCTTAGTTGCTTGCCCCTATACCATCCATCCTGGATCCATCTCACACAGGCAACTACAAGGTTGCTGATAACAGGTCCTTTCTTCCTTGTTTGAAATTGACATGTAAAATCTTTGTAATAATAGGTGTCTATTGTCGAAAGTGTAGTGGAACTACTACTTCTTGTCCATAAACTAGTTGAAATTGTGTTTGGTCGGTTGAACATTTGTATGTTGTTTTGTATGCCCATAGTACTGTAGGTATCTTTTCATCCCAGTCATCTTTGTCGATGTTACATATTTTTGTTAATCCTCTTGTTAATGTTTTTTTAAATGCTTCAATTGCTCCATTTGAATGAGGGTGGTAAGCTGTACTCTGACGGTGGTCGATTTGGAACTGATCTATTAGGGTTTTAATAGTTTTATTAATAAGTGTGTTCCCTGGTCACTGATTAGGGTTAGTGGACATCCAAATCTAGTAATGATATTCTCATAAATAAACTTAGCAGCTATCTCATTGGAACATGTGTTGACTGGTTCTGCCTCTACCCATTTGGTTACATACTCAACTACAGTTATTATGTACCTTGCACCTGTTCTTTTTGCTAGTATGGGAAATGGTCCTATTGAAGTCATTAGCCCAAATTTCAAATGTCAAGCTTGGGTTTACTGATATTAGGGCAATTTCTATACTAGGCATGGGTGGACCCAGCCATTAACATCTGTCACATTGGATTACAAAATTTTTGCAGTCTTTGTAAAGTGTCCTCGACCACAACCCTGATTGTTGGATTTTATTTGTAGTTGTGTCTGCTTGGAAGTGTCCTCCGATAGGTCTGTAATGTGCTTCATGCATAATATTATTTGTTTCATGTTCCAATACACACCTTCTGAGGATATCGTCCAAGCCCATTTTATATAGGAATCCATTTATGAGGCTATATGGTGTAGCTTTCATGGCTAAGATTTGTTTCTTCTTCGTACTCATGCCTTCTAGTGCTTGAACATTTTCTAAGAACTATGCTATTTCCTCCAATTCTGCTGGGATTACTTCTATTCAAAATATATGTGCATTCGGTAAGTCATCTTTGAATCTTGTCAGTTCCTATCCTGTGTCGATTCGGGATAAATGGTCAGGACCAACATTTAGCTTACCTGGTTTGATGATGACTTCGAATTCAAATTCTTGGAATAGAAGTAGCCATCGACAAATTCTTCCATGGTGTAGAGATTTATTTAATAGGTATTTTAGTTCTTGGTGGTCGATATAAAAGATAAATGGATTAGCTAGTAGGTAGTGCTGATATTTTTGTAGTGCGATGACCAATCCTAATGCTTCTCTCTCTATTTTCGAATCTTTTTTGCCATCTTTGTTTAGTTTTTTGCTACTGTAAACTATAGGGTAGTCCATTCCATCATCTCCTGGCTTAGTTAGGATTGCTCCTATTGCTAGGCCTGATGCGTTGATGTTTACATGGAATTTGGTCGACCAGTTTGGGAACCTTAGGATGGGTGCTTCGACTAGCTTTCTTTTTAGTTTTTCAAATGATATGTTGCATTCCTCTGTCCATTCAAACTCTTTATCTTCTCTTAATAGTTCTTCCAATGGGTAGGTCAGGTCTGAATAGTATCTTATGAATTTTCTGTAATATCCTGTATGACCAAGTAATACCCTAACTTGTCGTGGGTTCACTGGTGGTTTTAAGTCGAGGATAATTTTTATTTTTGCAAAGTCAACCTTAATACCTTCTTTATAGACAATGTGTCCTAATAATATCGTTATGGGGGTAAAAAATATACACTTCTTGATGTTCAAAGATAACTGGATTTGTTGGCATTGTTCCAACATAATCCTTAGCCATTTGCAGTGATCTTTTAATGTAGAGTATATTGTCCAATCATCGAAGTATACTGCCATTGTTTTGTAAATATATTATTGAAATGTTTTGACCACAATTCTGGAAAATACTACAGATGTATTTTTTAGTCCAAAAGGCATAACCCTGTAAGCAAATGAACCAAATTCACATACGAATGTTGTCTTTTTATGATCTTTTTTGGCTATTGGTACTTGGTTATAACCCAAGAATCTATCTTTAAATGAGTAGCATTCATGTCCTTCGACCTCATTTAAGATTTCATCTGCATAAGGAGTTGGAAATGGGTTTGTTAATGTAACTTTATTTAGCTCTTTGAAGTCGACACAAATTCTTAGTTTGGTTGGATCATGTTTGTTTGGTTGAACAACCATTGGAATTTCTCATTCTGATTGGTCAATAGGGTAGATAATACCTACTGCAAGCATGTTATCAATCTCCTTCTTGACTATCTCTTTGTATTTATGAGCTAGCTTATATGGTATTTTCTTCACAGATCGAACATAAGGTTTAATGCCGATTTTCATTTCACCCATTTCATGGACTAAACCTTTGAGATCTTTATAATCTCTAGCAAATACATCCTAAAATTCTTTTAATAAGTTCACTATTTCTGTTGTTTTCTCCTCACTTCAGTAGTCTCCAATCTTTGCCATTTTTGGTTGGTCATCAGTTGAGATGTTGAATTCTCTAGTTTTGACTTTAGCATCTAGCCATTCTAGTGCTTTGGCTTCATTAATTGGTCGGCTTCCTTCCTTAGACTATGAAAATGTGGCAGGGAAGTTTGTTGTAGTCATTCGGCTGGTATCCTCCTTGTTGGTTGTCTCAACTTTGAGTACTATGAGAATTGATTTTGTTGTTTCGTCATGGTTTGGTTTCCATCTAAAGATTTTCCCTTCTGAGTTTTCATTTTGCATCTGTAGTCTTGTAAACTGTACTATTGTCCCAGTTTGTATATTGTTATGATTTATTGTCGGTCATACATCTTTTAGGGTTTTGTTTTCTGTCAGTTGTACAAATGCTTTGATCTGTTTTTCCGTTTCAACCAAATTCTCATTTTGTGGTATAAAGATGAAATATTTGATAAAATTCTCTTTGAGTTCATGCCATAGGAATGTTTCACCTTGATCTTCTTCCATTTTATACCATTTTTTTGGTAAGTCAAAGAGTGTTGATGGGAACAAGTGTGGCCATGTACGTTTATCTTTATACCCAAGTCTTTTCCATTCTTTTTCACATGTTCTTATGTGGTCTTTTGGATTTTGTCCTTGAATGAATATAGGTATTTGGGCTTGATTGGTTAATTTTTTCCCTCCAAATCTTTCTATGAATAAATTTGAAGTTGTTGTCCATGTTTGCAGTCTTGATTGATGGGTATCCCACCATCTAGAAACTTGGCCTGTAAAAGTTTCCACTAAGCTTTGTAGTCGTCCATGTTCACCAATGTTTTTGGATACTTGTTCTATATGCATGACTGGTGATTCTCTTTCTTTGTACCTTGGTATTTGTGTGCTATTTATATTTACTCGTTTTAAGGTAGGGTATTCCCTAGTTTTCTTTTCAAATATTTTTGGTATGATGGACACCAAGAAGCACTATCAGACTGGCTTTTTCTGCATTTTTTGAACTGTCCAGTAACCTCTTGCTTGTGTTTCATAGTTCTCGACTTTGCAATCATATAATTCTGCGTCTGAATTATATCCTACTAAATCTTGATTACCTAGGTGAATTTCTCCGTAGACATTAGGTTTTGTGTAATCTTCATTATTCTATATCTTATATAGCTATCAGATGTCAAATTCTTCATCAATAGGTTATGTCCAAGGCTCTCCTTGGGATGGATGAATAGGTACAATGACCTTTTGTTCGTTTCCTTTTAGTTTTATTCTTTCTTTGTCTAAGGATATTGATGCTTTCATTTTTCTTCCCCAAGGTCGACCTACTAACGTTGGGAAGGAGCTGGATCCTTCCTTAGGGTCAATAATTTCAAAGTTGAATTTGGTTGATATTCCTTTGATGGTCATGTCGACATTTCTCCACACTCCTATACGTTAAAATAGGCCTTGGTCGGCTAATTTCAGGTATATTCCTGATTCGTATAGTCGAGGTCTACCCAATTGTTCCCAAGTGTCTTGAGTCATAATATTTACCTGTGATCTGAAGTCGAGCACGACTTGTAGGACATGGTATCCTTCAATTTCCAGGTTGACAAGTGGGTCGAAATCACTTTTATCCGTTTGATTTAGACTACAGATACTCTTTGTTTGTTTTTTGGTGTTGTTGTTGTGTTTTATTTTATATAATAAGTCGATGAATTGAGATACTGAGTTATCTTTTTGTACTAAGTGTATTAACTCTTTTACTGTGTTATGTCGATTGTCATCAGCTTCTTCTTGTTGGGAAAATTCTTTAAATACATTTGTTGCATCTTTATATATTTGTTTTTCTTTAACTGGGCCAGGATAAACATTTGTTTCCTTTATTTTGCTTATTCGTGGGTTATCATTCCTAATTTTTGTCCCTTGTCGGGTTACTATATGCAGATTCTTTGCATTAATTATATCATGTTTTTGCACACATGATAAGACATTAACATTTTTCTTCTTATTTATTTTTTCAAGCATAGTAGGGAAATCCTCTAGTAAGTGATCCCCTGCTCCACAACTAGTACAGAATTTTAAGTCAGTTCTGTCCTTGTATGGACAGTTTGCATATTAGTGTCCTTCCTTGTAACATGTGAAACATTGGATGGGCCAACATGGTCAGTTGTCGCGATTCCCAGAGAGTCGACCTTGACCTCGATATCCTCCATGTCATTTGTCAAAGCGGCGCTCGAATCGATGACCTTTGTATCTTTGATTATTCTAGCCATTTTGTGCATTGTTTCATTGTTTCATTGTTCATTCTTCTATGTGACTGCATTAGTCTAGTATACTACTTGATAGTTTTGTCTATTTTTTAGGTTTAGATGGCAATCGGCTGTGGCGTGATTCTTTGTTTCGTAGATAGCGCACCAAGATGCTTTGCTATTTTTCATGTTAAATAGGAAATCATTTGTTGTGTGATCGCCATGGTCTTGGAAAATGTCTCAAAAACACTTTTTTTGCACAAATTGTGTTAGAATAATCAACCCATATTTTACTACCATAGACATTAATTCCATTATTTTTGTCTTATTTGCCTAGTTCATGTGTCCCACCTTGTGCAAGTTGTCATTTACCTATCCATAGAGGTCAAACTTGCCTTATTTGACTCATGTAGCACATGGGAAATCCCAAGGAATCAAATCTACTTTATTCCTGGCCTCCTAGGTGCCCTTCTACTTTTTCTGCTTTATTCCCTGCTTTTTCAGTGTTTTAAGGTAAAAGGAAAAGCTAGACTAGGTGAGGTTGACTAGTTTTTTGTCCTACACATCCTCCTCTCTTTTCTCCATGAAAAAGCATGTATGAGATGCCATTCCACCACTCTTTAGCTTGCCTAATCCTTTTTTCCAATTCATGAGCTCCATGACAGATTTGGGATCAGCTTTTTACACCTATGGGGAATTTGCTTATTTTTAGTAAGCCTCCTTTATGCTAGATTTGGATTGCTCCTCATGCATTCGAATCCTTGATGTATTCTATTTATTTAGTAGCCTATGTTATTATAGGTTTGGCTATTGTACACTCAGTTAATACAATTTAGTGTTATAGCTCCATATTCAGTTTCTTTTGTGAGTGATTTTGCATGATCAATTGATAATTGTTGTGAGTAAAATTAATCTATTGCTGGCCTTAATTTCCAGATGGTATCAGAGCCATTGTAGGTTGTTTCTTTCCTTCAAAAATTGTTTTGCAGGTTCGACATCAGTGACTGGGATCCTTCTACTGACAGCCGAGACAGATTTTCTAGAGCGATGGATCAATCACAGAAGACAGCCGAGACAGATTTTCTAGAGCGATGGATCAATCACAGAAAACTATCTTGACTCCCTTCAATTTATTTGAATGGAAAGCAGAGATGGAGATACTGTTGAGAGCGAAAGGCCTCTACAGGTTGACTATGGCAATAGAAGTAGAGCCCAATTTAGCTGCAGAGAATATTAAGTGGCACAATAGGAGGGATGAGGCCTATGGCCTCATGTGTCTGAGTATTTCCAGAGACCTCCTTTTCCATCTTGATGGATTGACATAACTGAATGAAGTATGGGAGAAGCTTGCTGATATTTTTGGAAAGACAGATGAGATGAGGGGACATCAGATCGAAAATGAGCTGATTTCTCTGAGTCCCAGTAGCTTTGAATCCCTACAGATATATTTCTCCAAGTTCAAAGCACTAGTTTTGCAGCTGAAATAGTGTGGGATCGAAAAGAAATATCATCAGCTCGTACTGGCCATCCTCTCGAAGCTAGGACCTGACTACTCAGTGTTTGTTTTGACCTTCTATGCCACAAAACTGACAGCTCGAACCAGGAATATGCCTAGCCTTGCAGATTTCATGGAATCTCTCACACAAGAACAAGACAAGCTGGTGATGATGGGAACCATCAAACCATCTGAAGATCAAGCTTTGATTTCTAGAGATTCGAAGGTGGATTCAAAAAGAAAAAAGAAAGCTAAAAAGCCACCTGAGCAAAAGAGAGACAAGAAACAGTCTCCGGAGGAGCCACAAGGTTCCAAGAAGAACTACCAGAAGAAGAAAAACAAAGGTGAAATGAACAAGTGCGCATACTGCAATAAGGGAAATCACACTGAAATATCTTCTATGAAAAAACGGATTGATATGCTGACCCAAATCCTAGAGAAGAATGGCATCTCCCTTCTAGAAATCTTAAAGAAGAGAGAAGGAGGATCAAGTTCAGATGACAGAGAGAGATTTCATGCATTGGTTGCTAGCACATCAAGTTCACCCAGTTTTATCATTGATTCTGGAGATTCAAGACACATGGTTTCGACTAAGGAGGCCTTCTCCTCACTAGACAAGTTGAAGGACCATCTATAGTACTAGGAGATGACTCTCTCACTGAAAGTTTGGGCAAAGGGAGGATTGATCTTGATCATGGTCAGTTCAGCAATGTGTTGTATGTGCCTGGTCTTGCCTCCAACCTTCTATCAGTGTATCAGATGACTCACACTGGGTCTCCTAAGAAAGTCATATTCTCCCCTGATGAAGTTGAGATCACAGAGATCTCAAGTGGTAGAGTCATTGCAAAAGGAGTTGCAAATCATGCTCAAAAGGTATACATGTTCTCACACTTCCTACCCTACTCAAACCCCTCTGCTCTTCTGATTCATGCTAATGAGGCTAGCAAGCTCTTGCATGAAATATTTGGCCACCTAAATTACAAGTATCTGTTTTATCTTAGTGAAAAAGAGATGGTCATAGGGTTTCCCAAGATAAAATTTTCCAAAGGAGTCTGCCAAGGCTGTATCCTAGGAAAACACCCAGAGCACAAATTTGAGAGAAATAGTCATGAGAGAACCTCTGCACCCCTCGAGCTGATCCACATTGATGTTGCTGGCCCATTTCCTCATATGTCCATGAGTCAAGACAAATATGCATTGAATTTTATTGATGACTTTTCCAGGTATTGCTGGGTTTACTTCCTAAAACATAAGTCTGAATTTTTTGGTCTACTCAAAGTCTTTAAGGCTTTGGTTGAGAACCAGTCTGGGAGGAAACTCAAGGTACTCAGATCTGACAATGGTGGTGAGTATGTCAAGTTTGATTTTATTAATTATTGTGCAGATGTAGATATTCAGATGCAGCATTCTATCCCTTACACACCACAGCAAAATGGTGTTGCTGAGAGGAAGAACAGATCACTGAAGGAGATGGCAACATGCATGATGGAGGCCAAAACTTTGCCACCAAAGTACTGGGCCGAAGCTATCAAATGTGAAGCCTATATCCAGAATAGGGTTCCTCACAAAAATCTTGATGTTATGACTCCCTTCAAAGCATGGAGTGGGCACAAGCCAGATGTGACCCATTTCAGGATTTTTGGCTCAAAGGCTTGGGCTAGGATTCCAACTGAGAAGAGGAAGGATTTGCAGACCCAAAGCCAAGAGTGTCTTTTTTTTGGATACTCTGAATATTCAAAAGGGTACAATTTGATAAATTTCAGCACAAACAAATCCTTCATTGAAAGGTGTGTTCATTTTGAAGAAGAACCCCTTGCAGCAGTGGAAGTTGGTGAAGCCTCTTCACCACCTGAAACTCAAGAAGTAAGTAAAGAGTTTGTTGAACATGCTGATTCTGATTTGTCTAATGGAGATGAGTTTATTGCAGACCCAAAAATCCCCACAATTCCAAAATGGGCAGCCAAGACACTACATGCAGCAGGAGAGCTAGCTGGGGATCCCAATGACCCAAGGAGGACTAGATCTCAATTTGAGAGTGGTCTGTGCATGAAGGATCCTACATTTGCTGAAAAATGCTATTTGATGGTGGAGTCTGATCCTCAAACATATGAATAAGCATCAGGAGATCCAATATGGAAAACTTCCCTGAAGGAGAAGTTCATCTCACTCCAGAAGAGCAACACATGGGAGCTAGTGGATCTTCCTCCAGGAAGAAAGTTAGTCCATTGTAAGTGGGTCTATAAGACCAAATTTGCTGCTGATGGTTCACCACTGAAGTAAAAGGATATATTGGTAACCAAAGGCTACTAACAGGTTCATGGCATAGATTACAATGAGACCTTTGCCCCAGTGGCAAAGATGGATTCAATCAGGCTAGCTCTAGCAATTGCAGCCTCAAGGCAATGGGAGGTACATCACATGGATGTAAAATGTGCCTTCCTGAATGGAGATATCACTTAAGAGATATATGTGCAGCAGCCTCAAGGTTTTTCTACTAACCCTTCTCTTGTGTGCAGGTTGAGAAAGTCATTGTATGGGCTAAAGCAAGCCCCCAAGGCTTGGTATGCCAAGATCGATAGCTTCTTGCTATCACTGAATTTTGTTCAGTGCAAATCAGATCCAAATGTATATTTGAAGTTAATTAATGGTTCATTAATGATCATTGTGTTATATGTTGATCAGCTCCTCATTACAGGAAGCTCACAGGATGAGATTGCTTCCTTAAAGGGTGCTATGAACCAAGCCTTCTCCATGACAGATTTGGGGCTCTTAAGTCAATTTTTGGGGCTTGAGATTGCTCAAAAGAAATCTGGAATCAAGGTGCACCAGTCCAAATATGCCTTGTACTTGCTGAAAAAATTTAGAATAAAGGATTGCAAAGCAAGCAAAACTCCTTTCCTTTCAGGAGTGAAGCTGGAAGAAGCTGATTCTTCACCTATGGTAAACAATACACTGTATAGGCAATTCAATTGGATGTTTATTGTATCTGACACATACTAGAAGTGATATTTGGTATGAAGTAAGTGTGGCTTCTAGATACATGGATTAGCCTCATGAGATCCATTGGAAAGCAGCCAAAATGATCCTTAACTTTGTTCAGGGAGCAAGGACACATGGGATCTTCTACAAAGAAAAATCTGATCTTGATTTGATTTGATTTACTGACAGTGATTGGCCAGGTGATAGAACATATAGAAAGTCCACATTAGGATATGTGTTCATGCTTGCAGAAGGGCCATTAGCTGGTCAAGCAAGAAACAGAGTGCCATTGCACTCTCATCTACAGAAGCAGAGTACATAGGAGTTGTTAATGCAGCAACTCAATGTTTATGGTTGTAGGGTTTACTTGGAGAGTGTGGTTTCGAATCATAGTACTAAACTACCATCTACTATGATAACCAGAGTACCATTCGAATATGTAAAGATCCAGTTCAGAAGCAGAGAACCAAACACATTGAGATCCATATGCACTACATCAGAGAGCTTGTGCATGATGGCACCATTCACCTACTCTTCTGTTCATCTTCATAACAAGTAGCTGATATCTTCACCAAAGCATTTTGTGAGAAGACCTTCAACAATATCAAATCACTGTTGGGGATTGCTGATAATGCTTAGAAGCATGAGTGAAGACACGATTTCCAAATCTTGTTTTACAGTCCATGTTTAAGGGAGGATTTTCCCAAGTTGGTTTTGCCTCTTTCCTTGGTTGTATGGACATGCAGTATGTAAAAGGTTGACTAAGCCTTGTTTCTAGGCCCTATAATTTTCTGATATATTACTCATAAGTCAGGCTTAAGGGGGGGTGTTAGAATAATCAACCCATATTTTACTACCATAGACATTAATTCCATTATTTTTGTCTTATTTTCCTAGTTCATGTGTCCCACCTTGTGCAAGTTGTCATTTACCTATCCATAGAGGTCAAAATTTCCTTATTTGACTCATTTAGCACATGGGAAATATGAAGGAATCAAATCTGCTTTATTCCTGGCCTCCTGGGTGCCCTTCTACTTTTTCTGCTTTATTCCATGCTTTTTCAGTGTTTTAAGGCAAAAGAAAAGCTAGACTAGGTGTGGTTGACTAGTTTTTTGTCCTACACATCCTCCTCTCTTTTCTCCATGAAAAAGCATGTATGAGATGCCATTCCACCACTCTTTATCTTTCCTAATCCTTTTTTCCAATTCGTGAGCTCCATGATATATTTGGGATCAACTTTTTACACCTATGGCGGATTTGCTTATTTTTAGTAAGCCTGCTTTATGCTATATTTGGATTGCTCCTCATGCATTCGAATCCTTGATGTATTCTATTTATTCAGCAGCCTATGTTATTATAGGGTTGGCTATTGTACACTCAGTTAATACAATTTAGTGTTACAGCTCCATATTCAGTCTCTTTTGTGAGTGATTTTGCATGATCAATTGATAATTGTTGTGAGTAAAATTAAACTATTGCTGGCCTTAATTTCCACAAATTGAACATCCTATCATCTGATATCCTATCAACAGTTGTCTTTTGAATGTTTGGCCATTGAACATTTCATGCACCATACATCCTAAATCTTAAGGTTCAGCTCTTTTAATGATTTTTGCATGATCTGAACCTGTTCCTCCAGTCTATGATCCGTGGGGTATGCTGGAATATCTTCATCCATTTCTACTTGTAGAGATTTAGTAAGCACATCTTCATAAGTTTTGAATGTCTCCATACTTATGTGCTGATGAATGTTTTGTGACAGACCTACAAGAAACCATTGGATTAATAGTTGCTCATCAATGACATAATCCAATTGGCTGAGAAGTTCTTTCTAGTGTTTGTCATAGTCACGAACAGTTTCTCCTTAATTTTGTGATGTTGTCTTCAATTTATTAGCTTCAAGATGTTTTGCATCTAGAGTTTTAAAGAATGAAAAAAATTGCGCTTTGACTTCTGCTTTAGTCTCTCCAGGGGTTCTTTCAGAAAAGGTCATATACCATGTTAATGCTCTTTTCCTTAAGGCACCAGCAAACTGCGCCATCTATCTATATTCATCTGTGACTTGGTTTTCCTCCCATGTTGATTCACAAACGAACCAATGTCATATGGGATCCTCATAGCCCTCATATAGAGGGATGTGTGCTGACCCATGACCCATGTCAGAGTCACTGTCATTGTCTTCTTCAGGAGGTGGCGGTGGTGGTGGGGTTAGTGGGATGTTTTGTTTATTCCTTTTGTGTAGAACTATTGTCGATAGAAATCTCATTTTTGTCGGTCGTCTTAGTTGTAATTTCTTCTCCGACAAGCAGTCGATCCGGGTCGACTTCTCCTGTCGATGTCCAAATGCATCTATTTGTTTGCAGATTTAAATTTTTTGTATTCTCCAAAGCTGTATTTGGCAAGGGGGGTGCTCCTTCATGTGTCAGGTAAAGTAAGTGGATACTTCGGTTGGACGGTAATGCTTGAAGCATGACCCAATTTACTTCTTCTAGTCAACGGATAAGTAGATGATTATCATCATTTTTCTCATCATCTAGTTGGCTCCATATACCAAAGTCACCATCTCTTAGCCTGAGGTCCTCTTCGACAATGGCTTATATCCTCGTACTCGGATTCGTTTGAGATAGAGGTCTTACCTCCTGGGGAACTTCTATTTAGAAAGCTTCTTGCTGCTCTATCCACAAATCTTCTTCCATAGGGGATGCTTATTCTTCCATGCCTTCTTCTTGTCGGTCATGAACCGACTCTGGTGGATTTCTCTCTTGGTCTGTCACCCTAGTACTCATTCCTTTCTGTAGTGCTAGAGCTCTTTCTCTTCTTTCTTCCCTTATTTATAGCCTCTTCTCCCTCTCTATTTTCTGTAAGTCCACTGTACCTTTGTGTGACACTGTCTTGGTGAATGGTATCTCTTTTAGTCGACTAGAATCCTCTCCACTTTACCCCGACACACGACCAGATACCCCCCCATAGCATACCTGATGCTTTAAAAAGCCCAAATAATTATGTTTACTTACTTAGAAAGTATTTCCACTCCCTTTCAGAAATGAATTTCTCCCACTTCTTTTGTTTTTCCACCCAATTAGAGTTTGATGGTGGTCCACGTAGTGATGGACGAGGTTCAATGATATGACCCACTCCTTTCTCCATCAGGAACTTGAACAACAAGGTCGGTAAGGAACACAAGAATTGCTCACTATGGTTTGTATAGAATTTCTTCTAAATGGTTTCCACTGAAGTTCTTTCTTCTATAGCTTGTTCCTCATGGAATTCGTCGGTCATCTTTTCAAACCACTTCGACAGGTTTTCCTTCCCCCTCAAATCCGTTTTTCTAGCAGCTGTTGGTATTTAGTCACTTCCGGATTTTTCATCCAGAAGTTTTTCAAAGAGCTGGGGTACCGATTCTACAAACTTCTCACGGGTTTAATTAAAGAACCTTTCCTTTGCTTGAGCAGTCGTTAATCTATTTCTTCATGCGTAATTATGCAAGTAGTTTGCTATTTTATGCTCCCACTAGTCCTTAATCTCTTGTTTTGATATCATCTACTTGTATACATCTTAGACATGTACTACTGGAAACGGAACCAATGTTGTAATCTTACCGATCACATAGGGTTACCAATAATACACATTAAAATCATACATACATAATAGAAGAAAGACACAAGAACAAGTAGGTAGAATAACAAATTATATTATAATGAAAGGGTCCATACAATACAGAGAACTGAATCGAGTTCTCATCTGGCTCAACAGCCTAATATATATGAATTATAAAACAATTAGAAATAACTACCTGTCAGTTCGGTCAACTGACACGACCTTATGTGGCCGACCTAATCTCTAATTAGTTGGCCGATCAAATTAGTCAGCTAATCAACTAAGTTGGTTATCGTTCTAGTCGGATTACCGACTTGCTCCTCCAATAATAACTCAAGTCACCTATCTTTCACTGAGTCTGTCTCCTTGGTACTAGACAGTTCCAACTTTGTCCTTTCTTACCCTGTCATGGTTACATTTCCCAAGACAATGGTCATCTTCACCAGTTGCTAGTACCTAAACCCTAGAGCTAGGGTATCCATTTACCTTGCACCTTACATACCTTAAAGCCCCATTTGATCTGTTCTGGTGTCTAGGTGTGATCTCTCCTATCAGGAGAAGATCCGGGTCTCCCCCATTGTTGTCTTGTACTAGGATAACATAAATTTAATTCTACCTTGATTGATTTGACAACCATCCATTTGGGAGTCTAGGTAGTCGTGGTTCCACCCCTTAGTTGCTTGCCCCTCTACCATCCATCTTGGATCCACCTCACACAGGCAATTACAAGGTGGGTGATAATAGGGTAATCAAGGAGGGCATTGATTTTAGAACAATTTCTTACAGAAATGAAATATAAGCAGCAAAAAAAACAAATCACAAGTTTTCTAATTATTCCTACCACGCATCTCTTTTCCCTTACGGGTCAATCGAGAAGTCGTGGGGTAAGTATTCAAGTTACTTTGATAATGTAATATGGAATATATGATAAAGTAATCAAATCATGTTATTCTTCATGAATGAAACTAATCTAAAGATAAAATAAGTAAGACAATGTGAAAATCAACAAAAAGGCGCAAATCCCCCCAGGGGGGATGGGGAATGGGCTCGAAAGAGCCTATCTGGAGAAAAAAATTATTATTTGCTGTTACAATATCAGTAAAATTATCTGAATCCTCTTGGTTCTTATACAGTATGAAACCAAGGCTTTAGAAACTTCCCAAAATTTAAATTACAGTCAAAAGGGAGACCCCTGGGGGGATTCGAATGATCTAAAAGCCACTTTTGAACAACAAATTCTCCTCTTTCTGTTATTCCTAATAAAAGAGAGCAATATTATTAGAATCAAATATTCCTAAAATCACTTTGAAAGTACCTTTGGGTCAGCCTACTTTAAACCAAACAAAACTAAGTAAAAACTGGCTAAAATGGCGAAAATGGAACCAAGGAAAGCAAGATTTCCTTGGTATCTTGGCTTTATGTTTGGAAAGGAAATACATTATGCACTGATTTATATATTTAATCTTTCTAAAACAAAAAAATAAATCTAGAGCATGCAACCTATGGATTCTCTTTAAATTGCCATGCAAAACGGATGATTTCCCTAAACTAGATCTAGAATGCTTTATGAAACCCTTTAGGAATGAGATATAGATTATGAGCCTTGAAATAAAAGATCTATTTAATTTTTAATTTGAAATGATAGATCTAAATAATGGCAAATCTTGTAAACAAAGTAACCAAGTAAAATTTGATTTTTTGGAAGAGGAAGAGAGAGAAAGAGTGTTGGAAGCCTTGAAGATCAATCATGGAGCTTTCCAATGGAATGTCAAGGGACTATGCCTTTGATAAGGTTTTCAAGAAAGTGAGGAAGAAAACTACACCAGCACCCTCTCCAAGATAGGAACCTATAACTTGATCCAAAGACTTGCCAAAATGCTTGTGAGATCTGGTTAATATATACAGAGATTTTAGAATAGCATGCATATAAACTTATAAAACATGTTGAATCTAGATCTCTAAACATGCATAAAAAGGAAATATATGGCCAATAAAATTATTAACAAACTCCTTTCCTATCAATATACTAATAAACTTATTATCAATCTTTAGCAATAGATCTACAAACAATCAGCAAATTATGAACATAGATACAGGTTACCTCAGCAAAATATGGAAATGCTCATCCACACATACAATAACATGACACCGTCTTGCCTCCAAAGCTTCTCTTTATTTCAAATGAACAATACCAATAGTACAATAGCAGCAGCACCTCAATCCCAGTTCTAACTAGCTTGGAAGAGGTAACCTGTGCTTTATTTATAGCAAAAATAGGAGATCTAGCCCAGGGGGGTGCAAATCCCAAGGAGAGAGAGACTACAGCTGCATGTGGTGTGAATTTGAGCTTGATCTGAGTCTAAGGGAGACTAATTTGAGTCTCACTTAGTGCAACTATCAATCGGAGAGCTGATCTGCCTGACACCTCAACCTGCTAACTGAAGCATCCACCAAAACTCAACCAGAGAGGCCCACATGTGTGGAGGAGAGAGGGAGGACACAATTCCCAAGATTGCATGCAATAATGCACTCCCAGCTCAGCCTAGATCACCTCCTTCATTCAAGGAATTGTCAGATCCAGTCAATCCGAAGTCGATGAGACTGATTTTAGTCAAATCGGAGCAAATCCCAATTATTTAGGATTTGGGGTTTTCTCCATTATTTAATTAATTTATCAATTAAATAATCAATATTTGATTTTTAGGGATTTTTGACCTGAGTGATGGAAAAATCACTCAAAAATTAGAAAAGTGGGTCTATGGGTTTACATGGAACTCTAACCTTGAAAATGAGCTCCCCCATCACTGAAACTGATTTGTGAGCCCACTTTTATTAAAAAACCAATTTTTCCAATTAGACTATTAAAAAATAGCCTAAGTTTTGTGGAAAAATTAAAATTAAAAAAACTTGAAAAAAAAAATTAAAAACCTAGGGGGACTTAGACATGTTCATATGACGTGGAAATCATATATTGGAAATGTGACTTTTCCCAAATATCATTTCGATGTTTCTGCTTTATGGGAAAATATTTCTGCACTGTTGATCTCCTTCAAGATTTTTGTGACCGTCGATCTAAGGTGGAAATCGGATATAAAAAATGTGACTTTTCCCAAAAGTCATTTGAAGATTTGCGCTTTCCTCTTTCCGTCTTCGGATTTCCACCTTTTCATGATTTTCCGATTTTTGGTTCGGGTTTCGAAATTCGGCTCTCCGATATTCAGTCTCCGCAAATTCCATATTTTTCGATTTCTGAACTTCACTTTTCCAACTTCCATATTTAGGAATCAAAAGTCTTAACTTTATTTTACTCTTCCCTTGAAATTTCGTTTCCCGGTCTCCAAATTTTGGTTCAAAATCGAATCTTCAATGTTTTGAAATAGAATTTTCTATGTTCCTGTCTCCTGGCTTTCAGTTCAGGAATCGGAACACGGCACTTGTACTTTTCGAAACCGAAAATTGTATTTTTATGATTTCCACCCTTCGGTCTTTCTGCGTCATCAATCCTCATGGATTCAATCTTGATCGTCGATATGGTTTCAAGTGTGGATCATGATCAGACGTTAGATCTTGTGTGGATTAACTAGAGACTGTTTGATCTCTGATTGTTGTGGATCCTCACTTTACTTTGTTTTAACACTTAGGCATTTTTTAATCTCGACATGCAAATCAACACTTTTCTTGGCTATTGACAAGTTGACAGTTCGCACGTGTGAGAGCCAAGCAAGAATCTAACTTCATGAATGGGTATCTAGTTCACTAGGAAACATGCCTACTTCTTTAGATGAAATTATCATCACATAGATAAACCTTGGTGGAAATTTCCAAATGCCTCTTCTAACCTTGTGAATTTGACCCTTAGTCAAATTTATATCTTTAGTACTTAAAGTACATTTTTTTCATTTTGGAAGACTAATATTTTCCTTATCTTGTCACCATAAGGAAAAATAAAGGCAAGGATAGAAATTCATTTCAACAATGAACACGACCATATCATCTTTAAATCTTACTAACAAACATACAGCCTCTGGAAGGCATTTGAAAACAGTCTTCGAACCTTTTGTTATGAGACTTAGACAAATTTCTTAGTCTGATCCAATCTGCCTAAAAAATTGTTTTTTTAGGTCCATAAGTTCTTCCTCAGTTTCTTTACAAAGAAAATATGAATACATGGTAATATAGAGAAAACACAAGTCTACAAGACCTCTATGTGCTACATGCATTTAATCTAACCCATAATTTATGGCGAGCAACCTCTTGAGACTACTTAGTCATTTTTATCTCCATTGGTGTATAACCCAGTTTTGGCATGCCCATATATTTCTCCTCAAAGATGTGTAATTCAAACTGAGACCTTTCATATATATCCATTATATGTATTTCCATCCTTATCACACACGCTACATCATGTTATATGCCATGTCATCATCTCTACCATGCCATCACTGAATTTTCTCTGCCACCTTGTCCTTTATTACTTTGTCATCACTGAACTTATATTGCTACCATATCTACTAGTTATTCCTTTTTCATATGAATACCTTTGACATCAATTCCAACTATATACTCAACAATATCCCCCTTTTTTATTGATGGCAACCCCTAAGCATTCTCCCCCTTTGACAACAATGACAAAGGATAACCTGTTATGCCAATGCTGCATCTATTTTGATATAGGATTTCCTGCCTCTCTTCTTTTTGACAACTCCTGATGTCATCATATCTCCCCTTTAACTAAACTTGGTTATTTAACAAATATATTATCATTTATATTAACATCTCTTGTTCTTGAATGATAACTTAACTGATATATCCATGGACTCCCCCTGTCACTGTACCTCCTCTCCTTTGCCAATATTATTGTGATAGGGTTTACATTCACCATTTACCTCCACACACCGTTCTCCCCTTTTTTTTGAAATGGTATTATGTAACTTGTGCTCTTCAAGAAGTATTTACATAATACTTTGTCTAAGATAACAACAGGATTTGCTACAATTTTCAGAGACAAATTCAGGAAGAACTTCCTTACACTGATAAATATATTTTTAAAATTACCCATTATTCCTTGACAATCTTCACTATTATTTTTAGTCAACCTAGAACTTTTAATAGACAGGACCCCTTTTTTAATTTTTCATATTAGACTTGAGTTTTCTTACATTGTCAACAATTTTTATTAGTCATGACTTCAAATTCTAAGTGAGCATAAAATCTTTATCTTCTATTGGAGATCATCGTCTTCATGAATCACACATTTTGTTGTTCTTATGTTACTTCATAGGTTTTACACTTTCTCTATGTCAACCATACACCAATCACATCATTTGATCTTGATCATATATTTTATTTGAGGAAGATAGCATTCAACATGCTTTAATATTAGACATTGTTACAGCTGATTTTACCACACATGGTTGATCACACTTTTATGGCCTTCCATGTCCCTCTGCAGACTCTTTGGACCCCATGGAATCTTTTTGTACCTTTTGTGTTTCCAAGATCAAGTCTAAAAATACCTATTATTTGTTGTACGCAACTGTTAATCCCTTTCTCGCGTATATACACAGATATTACCCTTAAAATCACGTACATCGGGATGTGTGCAAAAGGCCAAATATTTTTGGAGTTTTCCTTGATGTGGATCCGAGTCACTGGTCTCTTGGACTTCCATATGCCTCGAGATTGCTTGGATTTGACCTTCCATTACCCCATTGAAGCATTATATAAGGAACCCTTTGGATACATTGAGGAGGAGGAATTGAAGAGAAAGAAAGCTATAGTCCATTGTTGTCGTAGCTTGCTTGTACTTGAGTCTGCATCCATTTTTCCCTTGGAGCAATTTGTGTTCTTCTCAAGCTTGCCTTTGCTTGTGATATTGCTATCAAGAGATGGAGGATTGAGGCGGTGGAGGACCAGGTGGAGGACTAAGTTTCTCCGGTTCGTAGACGTGCCGACAGAGGTTGTCACTTATGTAATCTCTGATTTTGTTAATAGAAATATCTTTTCCTGTCCAATGATGTGCATTTAAATGAATATTGAATCGATGGATGCATTTAATTGCTTATGTATTATTTATTATATATTCTAGAGTAGGCCTGACACTTTATTATATAGCATGCTTTCCTTATTTACTGTTGTTGAGAGTAAATTGCTAATGCAAGCGAGATTGGAAAAAGCTCAACGGGGATCTACTTCAACCATCTGGAATAAAGTATGTTTCGAGATACTTTAGTGTTAGATGTTGTATTTCTCTTCCATATTAGGAAGGGATTTATTTCTACGGTTTCTTTGTCTATTGTGGTACACCCCAATCCATATGAAGTTTTCTCCGTAACAGAATTGGCGACCATACTGGGGAGGTTCCTAGTTGTTTTTCTTTGGGGGTTGGAGACATTCAATGTGCTTGTATTGCTTTCATTTCTATGTTTTTGTGTCGGGTCTGGGGGCATGATTTCCTAGTAGTGTCTTATAGGAGTAAATTTTGTCTCATCTTATCCTTTTACCTTATTTTTCTCTCTTTTTCTTCCCGTACGCATGTTTTTCTTTCACAGTCACGTGTAGACGCAGGTTTTCCTAAAATAGTCGTGTATGTACATAGGTTTACTGAGAACAGTCGCGTATGCCATTATTTTTTTATTTTTTGGGAAGATTAAATGTTGCTGGGTGATTTTGGATTATTGCTGAGTCTTCTTTGATGCTTTTGGAGCCTGTATCTCCCCTCTGTTTCTGACCAGAGACTCTTTTTGATTTGATTTTTTAAAATGTTATTGTCATTTCATTTTCTATTTTTTGTTTTGATATTAGTGCATTAGGTATCTTTTTCCTTTGCTTGGTTACTGTCTATGAGTGGTTGCAGAGTCTGAGGGTGGTAGAGTCATATTTTTACTGTTTATCTTATTTAATTCAAAAATACAAAAACATTTTTCTTTTTGCATAGTTATGCATTCTTTGCATTTTGTATTATCATGGTACTTGCATTAGGTTTTATTGGTGAATATTAGTCAGATTTTCATATAAGAATGATTGCATATACATTTGAAGGAAAAATTTTGCACTTCACATAGTAGCATACCCAGTTTTTCATTCGACGCAGTGCATTTGCACTGATTGTTAGGTGTGCATTTTACTTCTTGTTGTGTCATAACATTATTAGTTGCACAACCATTTACCCTTTGAGTAATAAACCCAATTAAAATCAATGCATAATAAAATGAATTATACTCTTTTCTTTTCTAGGGTTCACCAACAAGACTAGGTTTTAGGGTCTTGGAATAGTTCATTGTGAGTTAATTCTCCAAGACCACTAAACAAAACAATTAGGTGTCTGTCCAGGTGAGAGTGTGAAATCCTTTATATAATTAGTGTTTCTCAGAATCCTCCCCTTACAAGGGATTTAAGCATGAGGCAGTGTGATCAATTATGATTGGGATGACCCCTGATTGTGATTGATTAGCACCAGAGATATTTCCAGGATTGTATTCATATCTAGGGGCCTTTTAGTTATTGGCTAGTGCACCCCTGGGGTACTAGTTGTGCTTTCAGGATTTGGGCTTTGTTACCCTGCCCATATAGCCAATCCCGCCTAGGACTGTCCCCCTAAGCATTGATTATATCAAGGTGACCTTAGTTTCCTTACCTAGGTTATTGAGGGGGTATTTGCAGAGGTTATTTTGCTGGTGTCCTGGCCAGGTAGGGGTCGAATAGCATGGTCGCTATATGCATTGAAGCTGAGGGCCACTATAATTGGTTACAAACCTCTGCTTGCTATGTATGGGAGTCTTAAGCCTCTCCTAGGCGAGACATACCTACTTAATTTGGGAGCTCACATATCCTACACTTGGTTTGCTTGTGATTTGGCTTTACATTTTTGGGTGTATGCTCTGTGCACGCTAGTTTTCCTAAGGTTTTCATAACTAGATAGATTATTTTTATTTTTTTAGTCTTTGTGGATTCGGACGTGACACCCCACCATTCTCGTCATTTAGCAGGACTTCCACCTTCCACGTCTCCTCCTCCTTTGGGAGAGATAACCAGACAATTCGGGCAGACTACTTCTCACTTTGATTCACACATCATGGGAGATCATGAGGATGATATTCCAGATATGTCTTCTCCACCTCACGAGGTTGGGGAGGAAGATCCCACTAGCACATATGATACTTCACATGAGCAGCCTTAACAATCGGGTTATGATCCCTCATTCACAGTTCACTGGTATTTGTTTTCGGGCGACGAGACTCACCATGAACCCGTAAGCACTAGTCATGTTAAATATGACATGCCTGATATCCTTGCACCTGATCTAGAATATCATGTTGATTCTATTACTGGATAAATATACTCAATCAGAATTAAGCTAGATCTCCCTAGTCCAAGTGGATCTAGAACAAATCAAATACAGAATACAATCTACTTTCCTAGATCAAATGGAAATGCAAAGACACATATAGATCACTTACCTGGTATTCACAGATCCTCTTCTCTTTGTTGATCCAAGCTCCAAAATATTCATATCTTCAACTGAAAAACCCTGTAAAGCATGTGGAAATAAGAAAACAGGATATGTGTATCCAAACATATAATTGATCTAAGCTAACCGTTAAGGAAGAAAACTATAAACATTATCAACAACAACATTTATGGAAAGAGATCTATATTAATGTAATCAATGAGATACGTAGAATTAGATAGGAAAGAACATGACAACCTAGCCTTAACACTGCAATATTCTATCCAACAATCCAATCCAAATCCTCCAAAGCAAGATAGTAAGCCACCTAGAAATTCCACCAGCATAAGAGTACGATAGTCCTTCCTCCCTTCCAAATGGAGAGAGGGTTCAATTTATAAGGATAAAGGGATAGAATAGGTTGAGGATTAGGAGGAGAGATCAAAGGGATCTTCCCTATAGGTTAGGAACCAAAATTTCACCTCACCTAAATGACAGGGATAGACATCCACCTCATCCACCTTCGAGAAGGGTCTCGAATCTCTAATTTTTGCCCTCGAAACACCACTGGTGCTCTCAGTAGGAAGGGAAAATGCAATGTAGGTGCTTCTAGCAGTGAAAGATAGAGCATCAGTTAGCAACGTGCCTAGCATGAAGGAGAAAAGCCACATCGATGAACCTACCATGAAGGATAAAGGTGCTGACCTTCCTAGAGAGGGAAGAAAGGCAGGAAAAAACCTCAATCTCAATCAACTTTAGGAGAGAGAAACTTGGGGATTAGGCAAAGGGTTGACACATGGATCAAGAGTGAAATATTTCAGTGTAACAGAATCCCCCCCAAAGCATGAAGTTAGAGGAATGTGATAGGTGAATTCTCTGTATTATGAAGAAATCTAAGGCAAGGATGTTGGCTGGAAGCTGCTGCAGTACCATTGACTCAAATCTCATGTAACTCCTAACATGGCTCTCGACCAATACAATGTAGATCGATGGTAGTAGAGACTGACTAAGCACAATCATGGCTACTAGACACAAGCGTAGATCCATGATGAGATGATAACAAAGCCACGACCAATACAAAGGTGGATCCGTGTAATATGACTCAAAATAAAACTCCATCACAACCTCGGCAAAGATATATGACAACCCAGGTTCTTCAAGACGAAGACGCAACGATACAAATATAACCATGTGATTACAATGTCTTAACGTCGAACATCATAGAAACCACTTGATTACCAATCAATAATGTAAACTGTTAACAAGTGCAAGGGAAATCACCATTGATGTTAATGATTCCCAAGGTATCTCAGTACATATCATCTAATGTAAATAAAGGAGTTGGAGTCGAACACTTGATGAGATATTTCAATCAAGAGTCAATGATGTAAACTCATGTTGAAAGCAAGGTAACTTTCCATTAAGGCATGCAGGCCCAAGGTACTTTACTTGGTTTCTAAGTCTAATTCCTAGATAAGGAGTTGAAGTCGACAGGAATAGACTCGTTGAATGAGGGCCATGATGAATCCCCCATCATCGACATGAAACACAATCACATATGTTTTGGAGTAAACTGGAAAATAGAGTGATGTATGAGACTGACTTAGGGATGACCAACATGATAGAAGGTAAATTGACTGCAGATAGTGAACATATGACCAAACTTCTCTTGAACATGGGCATGGCATGAGTTGGCAGTATTGACTCGAGAATGATACCGATCCCCCAATGCAACTGACTGTGAGAGTATTCTTGGACAACTCAAAGGAGTAAGAAGACTCTAGGAATTAGCAGGACTCAAAGACAAACTGACTACCTGTTGTAATCTCACAGATCACATAAGGTTACCAATAATACATACTAAAACATACATAAATATAAAACAGAGACAAGATACAAGAACAAATAGGATGAAATAGATTATATTATTGTAGTGAGTTCATACAAAGCAAAGAACTGAACTGAGTTCTCGTTTGTCTCAACAGCCTAATATATACAAATTACAAACAGTTACAAAATAACTACCTATCGGTTCGGTGAACCAACACGACTGTTAGTTAGCTGACTTAATTATCTAGTTTAGTCAGCCGACTGACTTAGTCGACTGATCGACTAAGTCGGCCCATCGACTTAGTCGGCTGATCGACTAAGTCGGTCCATCGACTTAGTCGGATGATCGACTAAGTCGGTCTTCGTTCAAGTCGACTTATGTAGACTTGCTCCTTCTACATCTCCCCCACGAACAAAACGTTTTTTCGTCCCGAAGAAACAGGGAGGTACAAAAAATTGTTATTGTTGTGGACTGTGCAGACGGATGGTCGATCTTTTCTGGACGCAGATCTCGACAATGGCTGGTGCTGTGATGGCAAGGTGATGCTGAAAAACTGTCCAACTCTGCAAGGCTTTCTGGATGTCGATCGTTAAGGTAGTTAGACTTGAAAGGATCGACACCTTTTTGGAAATGGGCATTTCTGCGATGTTCTCCATGTTGGGACCCAAAAACTGGTTTTGCTCTTCTGCAGCATTGATGATTCATTTCATTTGTGGGCAGATGATGTCAACTTTCTCTAAGTTGGGAAGAGCCTGTTGAACCCAGTGATGGGCCTCCCATTCTAGCTTCTGCAGTTTGTTGGTCTCCAACATGATCTGTTCTTTAATTGTCTGCCTAAGTTCTGCCTCTATCATCTTCCGGCCCTCCAAACACTGAATGCCTTGAAGGGTCTGCCTTGTCTGCTGATAAACCTGCCCATAGTGAGTAGGAAAGTCTCTTAATACTTCCTCGGTGATAATGGATTCTTCCATATGGTCTTGTAGAACCTTGTACACCTCCGAGAATGCAGTGTGCTGGGCCAGGAGCAGTCGGGCAGTCTCTTCCTTTTTTTCTTCCTTAGTTTCTTGGAGATGTGCCTGTATGGTCGACACCATGCTCTCGAAAAGATGATATGCCCTTTCAAGAGGTCTATCTGTGCCAACTTTGATAGGTCCTGGAACGACAGACTGCGCGAGAGCCCTGCATTTGCCGAGAAACTCGACCTGTTTTGCATCTTTGTCTGTGAGCTCTTTGGTTTTTCTCACCGTCCTCTTCTTTGCTTCTTTGGCCAAAGTTTTCAGGAGTTGGCCGACCTCTGTGTCAGTCAACGAACTGGCATTCCTTAAGTTGATCCATAGGCTGGATGGTTTTGTATGATGCTCTTTATTCTTATTTTGTTTGTCTATGTCTTGCTCCTTGGTACCTGCAGTAGTGGAGGTTGGGTCTGTGGTTGGTGGAATGGAGGTTGAGGGTTTTTCTGGTTGGTTAGGTGGTATAACCACTTCTGACTATGAAGATGTAGGTGGTTGTGAAAGGTCTGCCTGTGAATCTGGTGGTGGCGGAGGGGGTGATGATGGTGGTGGAGGAGGTGATGGGGTGGGAGAATGGACGGGGGTAGAGGGGTTGGCTGGAGTGTGTTGTGAGCTTTGGTCAGAAGAGATATCATCTTCCGGTGGTGTGGTGGGTAGGCCGTTCTAGATTTCGGGGTTGACTGGTTCCGTGACAGACTGAATTTCTCCAATCACGTCGCCTTCTTGGTTGGTTCTGGTGAATGTCATCATGATGTTTGCATAGATATTTTTGCTTGCATAAAGAGGAGCCGTTGTTTGAATTTTCTGTGCTGACTGAAACAGCCTAGGCAATGTCTCGAAGAAATCTTTAAGCTTGGCATCTTTGTCGAACTTGGCTTTGAATGTCTCTGGGATTTCTCTTTGATATACGTTGCTGGGGCTGCCTAACTGTTGTGCTCGTGCTTGCTCCTCGACTACTGATGTCAGCGATGGTGGTGGGGGAGTCAACACAAGGTCGACGACGTTTTCAGGCGTCATCGTCATTTTTTCCTTTTTGGGTTGTCCTTCTGAGGCTCCTGCTTCAAGAAAGCATTGAAACTGAGTTTCAACTGGTACTTTGTTGGTGGCGGCATCCTCGACAATGTCGATGGCCGCAGCTATGAGCTCATCCTCATCATCAGATGACTCATCAATGATAAGCTTGCGCTTACCTTTTCCTTGTTGTACTTTTTGAGCTTTGAGTCTCTTTCTAGTGGCAGAGATCTCCTTGGCCAATTTCTTGATGATGTCTTTTTATAGAACATACTCAGGTTCATCTGGCTGTACCTCACCTGTCGGTACCTAAGTTGGGTCGACAATTGCTGGAGCCGGTAGAGTGGTTTGCTGTAATGGTGGTATGGATGCTTGTTGTTGTTCTGTTGGCTGTGTGTCGACTATATTTGCAGTCGGATTCTTGATAGTGATGTGTACCCGACTAGTGGTTTCGACCCGGGTGTCCTCCGACACAAATGGGCTTATGTAGAGGTTGAGCTCGTAGTCTTCTTCTTTTTCTTGGTCAGTGAGTAACTCTTGTATTGAAAAGTCGACCTGTTTAGCTGCCTCAGGTACTGGTATTTTCATCTTTGCTTATCGAGTCAATTCTCTAAATATTTGGTCGACAGACGGGTAGTAGTCAATAGGGTTAGCTTTGGGGTTCGACAGGCTTGTGAGTTTGGAGATGACATCCCCAGTAATGTCGATCGGCTCGTCGAAATAGAATCGATCGTTGTGGTAGAAACTGATAATGAATTTGACGGCCTCTTCTTTCGTCCCACCAAAGATGGCCATCAAAGGTGCATTGGCATAGCCATAGAGGGTGCTGTGTCGGACTTTTTCAGTGGCCTGGGTCATTCTCTTGTCTTCGAAGGCCTAGTCTTGAATCTTTGTCCATAGTTTCTGCCATGTACCTTCCTGGACTTTTACGTTTTTGATGTTCTTTAAGCAGCGCACCAAGGGTGTGTCCTCTGCTTGTAGCTATTCTGCTTTAGTCGCTGCTCGGGTTAGTTTGGGTTCCATTGTGTCGGACTGGTCGATGTTTTTACAGAGTTCATGGGTTTTGGTCGACTGATGGTGCGACTACTCTGTATGTAAGGGGGGTGTTGACTGGACCTTCGGTGGTGGTCCATTATTTATAGTCGTGGGTGTGGTTGAATGGTGGGATGGATGTATTAATGGTAGACTTGACAGTCCAGCAGCAATACTTGAGTGCGATTTAATGGAGGATTTGTTTCGGCGCTCGAGGCCATCAATGCGTGATGGGATTTTTGAGGTCGATGGTTGGTGTCGATGCTGAGAATGGTCGGCTGGACTGGTCGATGAAGATGGTCGATGATGATGATGTCGTTTGTTGAAGTAGTGAGTTGTTGTCATGGTTTGTTGTGTCGAGTGCATTGTTTTGTTTTTGAGAATTTTTTTTTTGTTTTTTTGTTTTTTCTTTTCTTCTGGTTTTTATGGGTTTTGGTCACCGGTTAAGGTCGTTATGTGATTTTTTTTTCTAGTTTCTCTAACGTTTAAGTCGGGCTCCATTTATGAGTTTTTGAAATACTAGGCCCTGCAATGTTTTTAGTCGGACTGAACCATTGGGGTGTATCTCTTCGACAACGTAAGGTCCCATCCATTCTGTGTGAAGTTTCTTAGGTTTGCCTTTGGCTCGACTATTTTAAGGTAAGTATAGGTCTCTGACTGACAGGTTCTTGTTTTTTATGTTACGGTCGTGCCATGCTTTCTGTTGTTGTTTGTGAATTTCTTGATGTTGTAGAGCCATAAGTCTGTGTTCTTCCATCTTACTGAGTTGAAATAGTCGGTCCTTTCTGGCATGTTCGACATCGACGTGCAGTAGTTGTGCAATGATAGGAGTCTACTAACGGAAATGTAGGGGGACAAATAATTCTTGTCCATATACAAGTCGGAAGGGGGTTTGGTCGGTCGACCGCTTATAGGCTGTCCTGTATGCCCATAAGACTACAGGGATTTTCTCATCCCAATCGTCTTTGTCGGTACTGCATATTTTGGTTAATCCTTTTGTCAATGTTTTATTAAAAGCTTCTATCGCACCGTTCGACTGAGGGTGATATGTTGTATTTCGTCGATGGTCGATGTGGAATTGGTCAGTCAAATTTTTGATAGTTTTGTTGATAAAGTGTGTCCCTTGGTCACTGATTAATGTGAGTGGGGATCCGAATCGAGTGATTATGTTTTCATAGATAAACTTGGCAGATACCTCGCTAGAACATGTATCGATAGGTTCGGCTTCTGCCCATTTAGTGACATATTCTACTGCAGTGATAATATATCTGGCACCTGATCTTTTGGCTCGGATTGGGAATGGTCCTATAAAATCTATAGCCCAAATTTCGAATGTAAGGATAGGGTTTACAGATATCAAGGGAATTTCTATGCTTGGCAGAGGTCGACCAAGTCGTTGACATCTGTCACATCGACTAACAAAATTTTTATAGTCTCTGTGGAGTGTCGGCCACCATAATCCTAACTGTTGGATTTTCTTTGCAGTTGTGTCTTCTTGGAAATGTCCTCCTGCGGGTCCATAATGTTCTTCATGCATGATTTGTTCTCGCTCATGGTCGAGTACACACCTTCTGAGAATGTTTTCTAACCCCATTTTGTATAAAAAACCGTTGATGAGGCTGTAAGGTGCAGCCTTCATAGCTAAGATTTGTTTTTTGTTAGTGTTCATACCTTCTGGTGCCTGACATGTCTCTAAGAACTAAGCTATTTCTTCCAGTTCTTCTGGCACTGCTTCTATATGAAATAAATGTGCATCTGGTAATTTTTCGTCGACTCTAGTTGGTTCCTCCCTTGTTTCTATGCGGGATAAGTGGTCGGGCCCGACATTTAGCTTTCCTGGTCGGACAACGACTTCAAAATCAACCTCTTGGAAATGAAGCAGCCATCGAAAAATTCTCCCATGATGGAGTGGTTTATTGACAAGGTACTTCAGTGCTTGATGGTTAGTATAGAATGTGAAGGGATTGGCTAAAAGGTAATGTCGGTAATTTTGAAGGGAAAAGACCATACCTAGGGCTTCCCTCTCAGTCGTCAAATAGTTTCTTTCAGCATTGTTTAATTTTCAACTGCTGTAAACTATAGGGTAATCCATCCCATCATCCCCTGGTTGAGTCAGGATTGCTCTGATTGCTATTCCTGATGCATTGATATGCACATGAAATTTGGTCGACCAGTTTGGAAACCTAAGTATGGGAGCTTCGACCAGTTTTCTTTTTAGTTTGTCGAAGGAGATCTGGCATTCTTCTGTCCATTTAAACTCTTGATCTTCCTTTAATAGTTCTTCCAGTGGGTAAGTCATATCTGAATAATGTCTTATGAATTTCCTATAATAGCATGTATGGCCTAGTAACACCCTGACTTGTTTGGGGTTTACTGGGGGTTTTAGGTCAAGGATAATTTTAATCTTGGCAAAGTCAACCTTGATACCTTCTTTGCTGACAATATGTCCTAAGAGTATGCCTATGGGAGTCATAAAGATGCATTTCTTGATGTTCAGGGAAAGTTGAATCTGTCGACATCTTTCCAACATAAGTCGGAGCCATGTGCAATGATCCTTTAGGGTGGAGTATATTGTCCAGTCGTCAAAGTATACTGCCATGGTCTTATATATATACTCTTGGAATGTTTTGACAACAATTCGAGAGAATACTGCAGGTGCATTCTTTAACCCAAAAGGCATTACTTTGTAAGCAAAGGACCCAAATTCACATACAAATGTTTTTTTATTTTGATCCTCTTTTTCTATTGGTACTTGGTTATAGCCTGAGAATCCATCTGTAAATGAATAGCACTCATGGCATGCAACTTCATTCAGAATTTTGTCAGCATAGGGTGTGGGGAATGGGTATGTCAATGTGACTTTGTTGAGTTCGATAAAGTCGACAAAAATTCTTAATCTTATCAGGTCATGTTTCTTGGGCTGTATGACCGCGGGACTTGTCCATTCCAACTGGTCTATAGGGTAAATGATCCCTGCTGCTAACATGTTGTCGATTTCCTTTTTAACTATCCCCTTGTACTTGTGAGATAGTTTATATGGTCTTTTCTTGACAGGTCGGACATCAGGTTTAGTGTCTATTTTCATTTCACCCATTTCTTGTAATAAACCTTTTAAGTCTTTATAGTCCCTGGCAAATACATCCTGGAATTCTCTAAGTAAGTTCACTATGTCGGCGGTCTGTTGTTCACTCCAATAGTCCCCAATATTTGTGATTTTTGGTCGGTCGTCATTGGAAATGTCGACCTCTTTAGGTTTTACCTTGGCATCTAGCCACTCTGGTTCCTTAGCTTCATTGATCAGCTGACTTCCTTCTTTGAACTATGAGAATGTAGCAGGGAAGTCGGCTGCAGTCATTCTGTCGAGGTCTGGTTTGTCGGTGGTCGCGACCCTTAGGATTGAATGGATAGGTTTTGTTGTTTCAGCGTGGTTGGCTTTCCATCTGAAGCTCTTGCATTTTTTGTGTTCATTTTCCAATTGTAAATGGGTCGACTCGACTTTTGATTCGGTGTGTAGACTATTGCAGTCCTTGATCTGTCGATGGTCTTTGTAGGGTTGATTTTCGGTCAGTTGAAGAAAGTGTTTGATTTGCTATGCTGGCTCAACTAATTATTCATCTTGAGGTATGAAGTTGAAGTCTTGGATAAAATTTTCCCTTAGTTCATGCTAGAAGAAGGTTTATCCTCTAGCTTCCTCCATCTCATACCATTTACTGGGTAAGTCGGCTAGGTTTGAAGGGAACAAGTGTGGCCAGGCTCTTTCATCCTTGAATCCAATTCTTCTCCACTCCTTTTCACAAGCCTTGATATGTTCTTCTGGGTTCTAGCCTTGGGTAAAGATAGGGATTTGGGCTTGTTCGGTTAACTTCTTTCCACCAAACCTTTCGAAAAAGTAAGTCGAAGCAGTTGTCCAGGTATGTAGTTTTGTCTGATGGGTGTCCCGCCATCTAGCTGCTTGACCTGTGAATGTTTCCACTAAGCTTTGAAGTCGGCCATGTTCTCCAATGTTTTTAGATACTTGTTCGACATGCATGACTAGGGATTCCCTCTCCTTATACCTTGGAAGTTTTGTGGTGTTTACGTTGGTCGGTTGTAAGGTAGGGCGTTCCCTTATGTGTTTTTCAAAGATTTTAGGGATCATTGAAACTATAAAGCACTGTCAGGTGGGTTTCTTCTGTAATTTTTGGAAAGTCCAGCACCCTCTTGCTTGTGTTTCATAATTTTCCATCTCCCAGTCATACAATTCAGCATCTGAGTTATATCCAATTGAGTCTTGGTCACCTAAGTGAAGTTCCCCATGGATGGTTGGCTCTGTATAGTCTGTATTGTTGTGAACCTGGTAGAGTTGTCTAACATTGACTTCCTCATCAATCGACTCTATCCAAGGTTTTCCTTGGGATGGATGAATGGGTACAATTACCTTTTGACCATTTCCTTTTAGCTTGATTCATTCCTTGTCTAGGGATATAGACGCTTTCATTTTTCGTCCCCAGGGCCGACCGAATAGGGCTGGGAAGAAGTTGGAACCTTCTTTTGGGTCAATAATTTCAAAACCAACTTTAGTCGAGATTCCCTTGATGGTCATGTCGACGTCTTTCCAAACCCCAATGGGTTCAATGAGGCCTTAGTCGATTAGTTTTACATAGATGCCTGACTCGTAGAGTCGAGGTTTGCCCATCTGTTCCCATGTATCCTGGGTCATAATATTTACTTGGGACCCGAAGTCGAGCACTACTTGTTGAATGTGGTAACCTTCGATTTCTAGGTCGATAAGTGGGTCGACATCGTTTTTTTCTTTTTGGTTCAAGCTGCAAATGTTCTTAGTTTGTTTTTCAACGTTGGTACCTTTTAGTGTGTACAATAAGTCGATGAATTGAGCTACTGATTTGTCTGATTGAGTGAGTTGGACTAATTGATGTAGTGTGTCAGGTCGACTGTTAATGGTGTCTTCTTGTTGTGCAATGTCTTGAAATATGTGGGTGGCTTCTTGATAGGTTTGTTTTTCGTTGATAGGGTCAGGATACGCATTGGTGTTTTTAATCTTGTTAATCTGAGGGTTATCAGGCCCTGTTTTTGTTCCTTGTGAAGTGACAATATGTAAATTTTTAGTAGTTATTATATCATGCTTCTGGACACAAGACAAGACATTAACATTTTTCTTATTATTGATTTTTTCTAACATAGTAGGACAATCCTCAAGTGAGTGATCACCTACTCCACAGTGGTTACAAAATTTAAGATCAGTTATGTCTTTGTACGGACAGTCTGCGTATCGGTGACCTTCTTTCTAGCATATGAAGCACTGTGTGGGTTGATGCGGTCGAATGTCGCGATTCTCAAGGGGTCGACCTCTTCCTCCATACCATTGGTGTCGATTGTCGTACCGACGCTCGTATCATCGACCGTCGTGTTGTTGTCCGTTCTGAGTGTTTGATGTATTGTTTTGCTCGTGATTTTGCGCTACTGCATTGGTTTGATATACCGCATGGTAGTTCTGTCAATTCTTCAAGTTTAGCTGACAATCGGCGGTATTGTGACTTTTGGTCTCACAGATGGTGCACCAGGAATCCTTGCCATTTTTAATGTTAAACGGACAATCTGTTGTAGAGTGGTCGCCGTGTTCCTGGAAAATCTCACAAAACGACTTGGTTTGTACGAAATGGACGTCTTGTCGGATGTATTCTTGTTGACAATTATCTTTTGAGTGGTCATTTGTTGAACACTTGGTGCACCATATTTACTGATTTTTGAGGGTGAGCTCCTTTAGGGACTTCTGTACACTTTCGAGTTGCTGTTCCAGTCGGTGGTCTATAGGGTATGTGGGTATGTCTTCGTCCATTTCAACCTGCAGAGCTTTGGTCAGTGCATCCTCGTACGTTTTAAATGTCTCCAGACTAATATGGTGACGTATTTTTGGTGATAGTCCTGCAAGAAACCATTGAATTAGTAGTTGCTCATAAATAACATAGTCCAATTGGCTTAGCAAATCTTTCCATCGCTTGTCGTAGTCGCGCACGGTTTCTCCCGACTTTTGTGATGTAGTTTTAAGATTCTTGGCGGCCAGGTGCTTGGCATCTGGGGTTTTGAAGAAGGATAAGAACTGCACCTTAATCTCATCTTTTGTTGGTCTGGGTTGTCGTTCAAAAAATGTCATATACCACATTAAGGCCCTTTTCCTTAATGCTCCTGCGAACTGGGCCATTTGGAGATCTTCATCGGTAACCTAGTTAGCTTCCTAAGTCGACTCACAGATGAACCGGTGTCATCTAGG
This sequence comes from Pseudotsuga menziesii, assembly GCA_001517045.1. Lineage (NCBI taxonomy): Eukaryota > Viridiplantae > Streptophyta > Pinopsida > Pinales > Pinaceae > Pseudotsuga > Pseudotsuga menziesii. The sequence continues at coordinate 146,200 of LPNX011007119.1, forward strand.
GTCTTCATCGCCCTCATAAAGAGGACTGTGAGCAGATCCGTGACCCATGTCTGAATCACTTTCACTGCTCTCAGACGTCGGAAGCAATGGAGGTGGGGGTGGCGGTGAAAGTGGTGGGGTTGTTGATATCGTCGGGCTAGCAGAATTTTGATCGATGGAACTTGTGCTCCCTTCGGTGGTCGATTCTTCTTCGACGTGCAGCCGGTTGTTGTTGACTTCTACTATCGATGGTCCACTACAACTTTGTGTGCGTAGGTCTGATTCTTGGATTTCTTCTAAAGTTGTACTTGGCGGGGGGGGGGGGGGGGGGGGGTGCTCCTTCATGTGTCAGTAAGAGAAAGTGGATACTTCGGAGGGAGGGTGCCGCTTGAAACATCACCCAGTTCCCTTCTAGTGGTCGACGTATGATAAGGTGTCGACCAGTGTACATTTCGTCGCCTCGTTGGCTCCATATATTGTAGTCACCATCTCTTAGTCGGAGGTCATCTTCAACAATAGTCTGTATTCTGGTACGCAGGTTCAGTGAGGAAAGGTTGATTCCTTCACCATGAGCACTTAATTGGAGAGCTTCTGGCTACTCTATCCACACTTCTTCCTCCTCAAGGGATACCTCTCTCTCTACGCCTTCTCCATGTTGGTCATGACCCGAGTCTGGCAGAATCTCATCGCGGTCAGTCTCCCTAGGGTTTTGTCCTTGATGCAGACCTGCGGCTCTTTCGCATCTTGCTTCCCTTCTCTACTATCTTTCATCCCTTTCGAGTTTCTGAATGTCCGACATACTTTCGTACAATACTACTCCTTTAAGGCCTCTTCTGCCGACTTCTCATTACTGGCGACTAATACTGGTCGACGAGAATCCACTATGCTTTACCTTTGACCCATGACCAGCTACCCCCCCATAGCCTACCAAACACTTTTAGAAATCCTGGATAGTTTGGTCTACTTGCTCAAAAAGTATTCACACTCCCTTTCGGCAATGAATTTCTCCCACTTCTTCTATTGCTCCACCCAGCTAGTGTTTGTAGGCTATTCGAGAAGTGATGGATGAGGTTCGACAATATGGGCTACCCCTTTCTCGATCAGGAATTTGAACAGCAAGGTTGGTAGGGAACACAAAAATTGTTCGGTGAATTTTGTGTAAAATTTATTTTTAACAGATTCCACTGAAGTTCTGTCTTCGACTGCTTGTTCCTCATAGAAGTCGTCTGTGATTTTCTCGAACCACTCCGACAGATTCGTGCGGCCTCCCCTGATCATTTTTTGCAGCAACTGTTCTTCTTTAGTCGCATCCGGATTTCTCATCCATAAGTTGCTTCAATAGTTGTGGAATGGATTCGACAAACTTTTCATGTGTCTCGGTAAAAAATCTTGCTTTGGCTTCAGCGACTGTTAATATGTTCCTACGTGCATAATTTTACAAATAATTGGAAATTTTACACTCCCACCAGTCCTTAATCTCCTGCTCTGGTATCATATGTGAGCATATATTCTAGACATGTACTACCGGAAACGGAACCAATGTTGTAATCTCACATATCACATAAGGTTACCAATAATACATACTAAAACATACATAAATATAAAACAGAGACAAGAGACAAGAACAGATAGGATGGAACATATTATATTATTGTAGTGAGTTCATACAAAGCAAAGAACTGAACTGAGTTCTTGTTTGGCTCAACAACCTAATATATACAAATTACAAATAGTTACAAAATAACTACCTGTCGGTTCGGTGAACCGACACAACTGTTAGTTAGCCGACTTAATTATCTAGTTTAGTTGACCGACCGACTTAGTCGGCTGATCGACTAAGTCGGTCCATCGACTTAGTCAGCTGATCGACTAATTCGGTCTTCATTCAAGTCGACTTATGTCGACTTGCTCCTTCTACACTACCCAAGTACTGAAATGCATATGCAAATGAGTTCCATGTTTAAGAATGACTATGTACTGCCATAAAAATATACAAACTCTTCCCTTAATTTCCCCATCATGATTGATGAGTGTCGCTTTTATTTTTAACGAGTTGGAAAAGGGTAACAAATGCTTGATATAGTTCATCCTTTGGATGAGTCCAATATAATATGTTTTATAAACCTGAGAAAGGAGGGGTTTATTCCCAGAAAGGGTCCTTCATCGTTTGATTTTACGAGTCCGATGAAAGAAAAGTCATTTGTCGTTTCATGTTTAGAGAGTCTGAAATGACTAAGAAGACTCCAAAAAGGGTCCTTTTTCATAAATAAGGCTAGTAGGTCTGAAAAAGAGATAACCTACCCCCGACTAGTCGACCGTTCTGATTCTTTTAGAAGTGTGAATGTAACAAGCTCACTTGGAAATCTTTTTTTATTTTTTAGGAGACTGAAAAGAGCTTAAATGTATCTCCTGAACGAGTTCTTTTTTCATAATCCAATTTTAACGAGTTTGAAAAACAGTAAAACTATACTCGATACCTCTTCACTAGGTTTTTAATGAGCACGGCGAATTTATAAAAAGCACTTAGAACCTTTTTCATGTTTGAATCCAGAGCATGAAAAAGCGATAAAGTAAGCTCAAACCAGTTTTCATGTTTTATCCAGAGCACGAAAAATTAAAAGTAAGCTCAACACCATCTTACTGTTTTTAACGAGCTCGAAGATTAGTTGAAAGAATGCTCAGGGTATCTGCTTCATTTTTTAATGAGCTTGGAACTGAAACGAACTATGCTCAAAACATGTTTTCATTTTTATGCAAGCTTGAAACCAAAAGGTAAACTATGCTTAAGGGAACCTAATTCATTTTTTGATGAGCTTGAAATAGAAAATGAACTATGCTCAAAAGGGTCATTTCATGGTTTAGCGAGCTCGAAACTAAAGAAAGTATGCTCAAAATGACTGCCATTGATGGGTGATTTCCCAACATGAATTCCACTGGTTGGTACATTCCCCTAGTATATCCTTCAAGTAACTTAAAACTAATAAATATATAGGGTACATTCCCCCCAAGCTTCGTTGAGTCTTGGCACAATGGAAGGGTTCTTTGGGGGTTGGGGGGCGTGAGCCCCCGAGAAATTTTTTTGGCTTGTTTTATTTTATTTTTTAATTTTACTTCTCTTTTGATTGAGTTTTATCTTCAAAAAACATGAATCTGAAGAATAAAGAAAAGGATAATTCTCTTTTTAGATCTACAAGCAGAAAAAGAGAGAACACCTACAACACTCCACTCATTCAGAAATCAAAAGGAATAAGACAAGCACCCAAAAAAATCCAAAACAATCAAAGAATTGCTCCAAAAAAACCAAAATGCAACCAAAACACTCAATGAATGAGGGGAGTAAGAGATAATGTTGGATCTATGGGATCTATGACTATCACATACAGCCTAAAAACCAAAATCCATCAAACCAAAACCCAAAAATTAAGGAAATATGAGCAAAAAACCGAGTTTCAAAGGGTGACGCACTTTCAACACTAAAGTTCCTATGAGGGGACTGACACTCCTATAACACTGCAAAAAGGTTCCTATGAGGGGATTGACGATCCTATAACACTGCAGAAAAGCACCTATGAGGGGACCGACGCTCCTATAAGGCTACACAAGAGTGTTTATGAGGGCACGAAAAACTTACAACACATTGTAAAAGCATTGATAATGCTTTTTCTCCTAAGGAAAAGGGCACTGATATAGTCAACACTTACAACATTAAAAAATGAAAACATCAGCCCTTTGTCTACATAGCCCAGGTGCACCTGTGGAGAAACAAAACAGAATAAAAGCTATATTTCCTATGGAATAAGGGCAGAAGGTTTAATAGTGGTCCAAAGAGCATCAAGAAGATGGAAGACATGCTTCAAAGGAAAAATACGAAGAAAGGAGGGTCTCTAGAGGATAGCAAAAGGATTGAATAAAAAGATATGAAATCAAAACGAAATAAATCAGATCTATGTAAGTTCCCCAGCAGAGTCACCAAATTTGTTACCAGATAAATCTACTCAATCAGAATTAACCCAAATATCCTTAGTCCAAGTGGATCTTGAACAAATCAAATATAGAATACAATCTAATTTCCTAGATCAAATGGAAATGCAAATACATAGATAGATCACTTACCTGATATTCGCAGATCCTCTTCTCTTTGTTGATCCAAGCTCCAGAATCTTCAGATCTTCAGCTGCAAAACCCTGTAAAGCATGTGGAAACAAGAAAACAACATATGTGCATCCAAACATATAATTGATCTAATCTAACAGTTAAGGAAGAAAGCTATAAGCATTATCAACAACAACATTTATGGAAAGAGATCTGTATTAATGTAATCAAGGAGATACATATATTTTCATAGGAAAGAACATCACAACCTAGCCTTAACACTGCAATATTCCACCCAACAATCCAAGCCAAAGCCTCCAAAGCAAGATAGTAAGCCACCTAGAAATTCCACCAGCATAAGAGTACCATAGTCCTTCCTCCCTTCCAAATGGAGAGAGGGTTTAATTTATAAGGCTAAAGGGATAGAATAGGTTGAGGATTAGGAGGATAGATCAAAGGGATGTTCCCTATAGGTTAGGAACCAAAATTCCACCTCACCTAAATGATAGGGATAGACATCCACCTCATCCACCTTCGAGAAGGGTCTTGAATATCCATTTTTTTCCCATGAAACACCACCGGTGCTCTTAGTAGGAAGGGAAAAGGTGCATTCGATGCTCCTAGCAATGGGAGATAGAGCGTTAGTTAGTGACATTCCTAGCATGAAGGAGAATAATGAAACTGGCATCAAGGATAAAGGCGATGACCTTCCTGGGAGAGGGAAAAAGGGCAGGAAAAAACCTTAATCTCAGTCAACTTTAGCATAGAGAAACTTGGGGATTAGGAAAAGGGTTGACACATGGATAAAGAGTGAAATATTTCAGTGTAACAGAGTCAGATATTGACCCTAGTGCTATTCCTGGGGGAACTCCCATTCCTTTCCATGCAGAGTGATTTGGGTGCACTAGTCACATTGTACCTTCCATCCCTATGGTGGAAGCTTCTTCACATGCTAATCCTAGACCTAGTGTTAGTATTCCTATGCGGATACTAGAATTGAGATGAGTAAACATTGGGAAAACTACTTACATTCCTTCACATGTCCCTTCATCTTCAAACCTGGTTCCTTCGAATGCATTCTTAACGTCACATCCTCCCCCTAATTCACGTGGGCCTTCAGGTCGAAATGTTGCTACTAGCCATGTTCATTCTGCGACTGCTAATATAGTTGTATCTTAGAGCCGAGTACCTCATGTTGTGTCAACAAGTCATGTACCTATTTCTAGATTGTCTCATGTTCCACTTCGTGGAGCTTATCATATACCAACCTATGGACCTTCTCATGGTACATCCCATGGAACATCTTATGGACGTTCTCATGGACATTCTTATGGATAGTAGTATGGAAAAAAATAACAACCCTATGGGTACAGGTATCAACAACCCACTTACTCTTCTAATTATGGCTCTATAGCACCTCATAACACTACAACAAAACCATGTGATTAGCGTCTCTTTTAGCTTCCTTTTAGCATCCACTATCACTTTTAGTGTATTTTTCATCATTTTTTGGACAAAGTGGACGCTTTTCCACGGGATGGCACTTTTAATGGCATTATTTGCATCCCTTTTAAAATTTGGCACTATTTTGGATGCTAATTAGCATCCCAATTAGCGTCCCAATTAGTGTCCCAATTTGCATCCTAATTCGCGTCCCAATTTTCGTCCCAATTTGCGTTCCAATTAGCATCCCAATCAGCGTCTGATTTTTAAACCTGATGCTATTTTGGACGCTAATTAGCATCCAAATTAGCGTCCCAATTGGCATCTGAATTAAAATCCCAATTGGTGTCCCGATGATCGCCCCAATTATCATCCCAATTAGCGCCCCTTGTTAAAAGTTGGCACTATTTTATATGCTAATTAGCATCTCAATCGACTTCCATGTAGGATTGGAATTTGACAAGGATATGCTTGTCATGAGGAATTTTACCCATCAAAATACTATTAAAATTTTTAATAGGTCGTCTTAAAGAGTGAGAAAACACTCTGTTATGACATATTTTGGATGGTTAACTATTTTTTGAAACCATCATTAATTTTTATTAATAGGTTTGTTAAGATATGTATATGCCTATATAAATGGCATGGAGTAGGTGACATGTTATTATATATGTAATAATATTGGAGATTGAAACTTTTCCATTTGGTTGAAGAGTAGGTGGGTGAGTTTTTCTTTAATGGAAATGGTTTCGCTTTCATTCCATTTTTTCTTTCTTTCTTATATCATCCTAGCGTTGTCCCAATATGGGGTCATGCACTTCCTTTTAGTTCCTTTCTCCTTCCTTACACCCTTCCTTTAGATGATAAGTGGGTTTTCAAGTCCGAAAGTGCAACTCCGAGAAAGAGCTGGGTACACATGGTAAAAAAGCATGTATCTATTCACATTTAAAAAAATGATTTATTTGATATATGTGAAAACTTAACATTTTATTATTCTTTAAGTCTTACTAATTGGTTGAAACAATTAATTTTACTCATGGGAAAAAAAGCTTCTAAACAATTTTGAAGTTGAAAGTGGCTCTTCTTATCCATTTATAAACAAGGGAAAGTAAATGAACCAAATAAGAAAGCATGGACCATGAATTGGTTTGTACAAATTTTTACCCTTCCCTTCAAAAGCCCAATGATAATTAAAATAAACCCCAAAAGGACGATGCTTGTGACTTCGAGCAACATTAAGGAAAATAGGTTTTCCTTAGAAAGTTTTGATTCTATAGAATGATATCTATAGGAAAACATAATACTTTGCCATCTTTCCAGAATTCTCTTCCACATCCAAACTCAAAGTTCATAAACCCAATGAACCTAAATCACAAAAATGGGCTTTTATTGCACTCTCTATATTGCTTTTGGGGATTAGTCCTTGATAGGAACTTTGGCCCTCTCTACACCATCTATTTTGCACATTTCCTTCCTCAGTAAGATGAATGTATCAATCGTAAATTACATCTACTTGGGAAAGATCCTGAACTATGACAAATGTCAAGGAGTTCTTCCTTTAAGCAAAATATTGAGTTAGGGTTTGGATCGCTGTCCTCCCCATAGTCTACTAGGTTCATGGCCCTGTTTAAAAGAGATTTCAGCTTAGGGAGACAAAACTTACGAGACACCTAAAAATCCTTTCAACACTATACCCATATCCTTAATTTGATTTTCACCCATATATCCTCAATTTCTAGCCATGATGAGCTCTCTAATTAGAAACCCCAACTCAATTATATATTTATAAGTAGAGACATAATAATTATTTCTTAAATAGAGTTTGTTTAAGAAACTAGTTGCGCATTTGAAAATTTTCACTTGACTATATGCTTCTTGGATGGATGCCACCCACAAACTGGGTTATGAGGCCACCAGGGTGAACGAATCAAGATACAAACTCAGAAATACTCAACTCAATCCATTTGGTTTCAAGATCAACGAATTTGCTCACTATAGATAATTCTAGGGAACTCTTCCAACCATCGATCAAACATGACATTCCCATCAAATACCTTAACCAACACAAGGAATATTTCTCATTTCCCTACTTCACAATTCCTCGTGAATCTTCTCCCCATCTAACACTCTTTAGTGTAGGAAAAAATAATCCATTCTATTGATTCCCTTATAGGGATAACTTTTTAGATTAATGCTTCGAATTTAAGACTTTCACTAAGCAACAATTAACAATGAAATGAAAGGTTTCCTAACTAACCCAACCTCTATCCTCATTTGTAGCCATGCGATCTCTGATCATAAGTTTAATAATTACTCTTTACATTGTTGATTAGTCATTTTTAGGTTTTGGATATCAATCCTTACAAAAGGAACACATTATGTAAAACTTGGGAAGTGATTGATATTGGATGAGAGATTGAGAAAACAATTTCCTATGAGAAAAGAGAATTATCAACTCTTCATACTTCTCAAACTTGATTGTACTCAACCCATTACATGCCTCCATGAGGTACACAATTCTCAAAACCACTATTTATTGTTGAATTATAAACAACCCAAATTCAGACGGAAGGAATATAAAACCATGTTTCTATGTTAAGAAGATATTCAACCTACCAAAGTTTATTTCCCTTTCTAATAAAACCAAATTTAACACATGTTTTAAAAAATCAATTAAATCAAAACATCTTCTTTTAAAATCCTGCCTCTGCTAAATGCATGTGAATCTCTGGCGAGTTTACATGTACTATTAGTATTTAAAAGGATTAAGAACAATGTGTTGAGTGGCACTGCTATTTTATTTGCCCTTGTCTATAGCCAAAAGTTCCACCATAGCCATCTCTTAGGGGATTCACAGTAATTCCTTGAATTCAATTGTTTCTTAGTGCACAACCAACCAGTGAGGGGGGGTTTGTTTGCATCATTTATGCATTGGCTATTCAACCCCATCTAATACTTTCTAAGATTAGGTCATGGGGCATCATTCCATATCCTAGGATGAAGCAGTAAAGAAAGTCAAGGATAAGGTTGGATCATTGCAAGACATCCATACTAATAATGTATTGATCTTTGTAGGAACCATTAGGCACACTAAAGAGGCTTTACTCGTTGACGCAGTTTCCCCATCAACATCATGGCTAGTTTTAGTTGATGAACTTGATTCATTTTCTCTTGATCCCTTGTAAACCTCAAGCAAGGAGGAGCCCTTTCTAAATTATGGAGCAAATATATACCGACTAGGGCCTGTGATAGTGGGAAAAATATTCTCTAGATTGGGAGGGATATATGGTTCATAGTACTGAAGAAAATAGTTGTGATTGCTAATTCGAGATTCGCCTCCCCTCTTAAGTCAGTAAGTAAAGCGAGGTATCATTATAATACATTTGATACAAGGTCTCTCTAAATTCCTTTATCAATACAATTATGGTAGCCTATTTAAATACAATTTTAGAAAGTGTTGCTTATCATTTTGGAAAGTGTCAAATTCCCTTCAATGTTCACTAATTCAACATTAATGATGATTACGATGATGAATATGATGAAAATTATGATGAAAACAATGATGTTGATGATGACGAGGAGGATGTTGATGATGAGGATGATGTTTGGTTAAAGTGCCACACCTTATTAGGGTTAGGATTTACATATGGCCTAGCTTGGGTCATTTTTGTAAGTTCCATAAGGGAAGGAAATTGTTGTAGTCATATCTTGATTTTGGATTGTTACTGACTTTAAAGAAACTTTTTTCCAACACTATAAGTCAAAAACATTATACTTGAACTATTATGTTATAGGTTTGTTAGCTTTCTATCCCAAGCCTTAACAATTAACTAATGTTTTTCAAAGAAAAGAATACATTAGAAGTGTATAGACAAATGACTTACCACTTTTTGTGTGAGAGATTTGACTATGGTAGAAGTCCCAAAATATAAGGAAAGAGTTCTCCATATCTATTGGTAGACTGAGTTGAAATAAATAAAAAATGTTTATTGTTTCCAATTCCCTCTAGTGGTATACAAAAACACCATATATGCACATCAATTCTACTCCATATTTCATACCTACTATTCCTCACAGATGAACCAATCAACTATGTGCATAAAACAAATACAAGAGAAGCACATACTATATATGGGGACACTACATACAAGTACACATTTCATATTGGTTAGCATATCCACGTGATACTCCAAAAAAAATCACTTGTGATACATGTTTCACTAACAATTGTGTTTTTAATTTATTATATTCTTATCTATACTTTTGTTCACAAGTTTTTTCCTTGTCAGCAATTGTTACTTTTCCTTTAGTGTATCTGACAGTGTTACATTTCCTTCCACTCAGAAAAGGTTGTATGAAAATACCCCCACGCATGGAGTTTTTAATATAGGCTTAAACATATGACCCCAAAGAATGACATAAACTATAATCATCTTCATATCATTTAGCATAATATTTTCTCATATATGGTAATATGGTTACGTTTCAAATATTTGTGTGCTTCTTGATTGTTTTAAATATTTCCCATAAACATAACAACAATGAATTAAATGAAGGCTATGTTGCAACTATTTACAATGTAGTTTCCCTTCCTTGAGAAAAATTACCTTGTTGTTTTTTTGCATATTCTGTATACATTTACCTATATTTGCATGGTCCTTATAGTAAACTTACTTTTGAGGTCTTTAATCCTCAACATTTCTGTATGCAACAAAAACACTCAACATTTCCATATACAACAAAAACACTCAACTCACATATTTATCTTGTCATGTACTAATTAAAAATATTTATATCCATTTCCATCTTTTTATAAATGTTTTCAAGACAACTATTCCTTTTATAATCCTTTCTCTTCCATATTAGTATTTTCCTTTCAAAATCTTGTTACAACTAAAAAACCATTACTAATATACAATATAAATTATTGATCCATAAGTTTAATTTCTCATATATTAATACAATAAATAATAATATAACAATAAGAATAATAATAAGAATAAGGCATCCTATTGCAAACTTTAATTTTTCTAGGGGTTTCAATGCTAAGAATGTTGTCTAAGCATAGCATCTGTAGAGTGTAGGCTTTGCACGCGCTTGTTTCTGCAATTGCCATCTAGATATTGTGCAACGAGCCATCTAGATATTGCGCAACAAGCTTCGGAAGCCCCCTCACTCCATATCCTCTTGAAACCGAGCTTTCGAGAGTTTTTATTTGACATTACAATTAGTTATTTTGGCAGAAATTTGGGTGGAGACAAGATGAGAAGTTTAGAGTTACATGTATTAGCCGATCAGGGTGAGGAAGGGGCATCTGTCCACTGGAAATCATCGATAAAATGAAGAAATGAACAAGAAAACTATGATTTGGAGTCTGAGAGGAAGCCGAAGGAGAAGAAAACCAAGAAAATGTCTACGATAGGGTTATCGAGGAGAAAAAGAAGAAAATGAAATGGAATATGCCATGGAATTTGAAGTGTCTACAAGTAAGAAGAAGAAGAAAAGTGAAAAGAAAAGCCTTTATTTGGATGGAAATCCATTTAACGTTGTTCAAAATAAACAAAGCTTCAAGGAAAATGGCTATGGAGAATCTGCTGGAGGACGATTTTATTATAGAAACCCTAATGAATCAGAGTCGTACTACACAAAACTTGAAGGTTTAGATCTTTGCATTAGAAACTCTAATGAATCAGTTATTTAGTTCACATACCCCAATGAACCAGGGTTTGATCATAGTAACCCTCCACAAGGGCAAGATGTTTGCCCTGTTCAATTGGAGTTACACATTGCTACCCTGTAGCTCTGCCACATTCTGTTTCAATTGAAGAAACTGAGGATTCTATTCCATTTATTTCCAGTCTTTCACCAATCCGAGGGAGTAGATCAGATCATATTTCACCACACCAACTTCACTTGTGAGGCAACTAAGGATACAAAGGATGCCATTTCCCATCAGAATCAAGAAGGCCCAGGTTTAATGTGCAGCATGCAGCAGTGGGGTCTATCAAATATGATGGATCTGGAATCAAGTGAAGAAGGTAAAATAATCTTAGAGAGAAAATCGCTTGGAGGGACACTTAGTGGGGATACAGAAGCTGCAATTTCCAGGGACACTTTTGAAGGAATTCTAGAGATGCTATCAAGCACAAAGAAAAGTATTGGCAGAGCATTTCATTATGCTATTGACTATGCAAAATATAGCCTTGCCGGTAAGGTAAGCTTGATATCTGTTATTTTCCAGTGTTATTTTCCAGTAGGGTAAACAAGCAATTCATTTTATTTTTGCTTACTATTAGAAAATTAATGATGAAAATTTTCAAGGATTAGAGTGAAGAATGAATATCTTGCATGTAGATCATTTCTACATTCATAGTGACTTTTGAGAATCCTATACATTGAGTATTTTTCTCTGCATTAACTTACTTGTTAATGTCTTTTGGTCATTCATTACACGTTATTTAATTTTATTATCTATCTCCTCATCCTTATATTTTATAATATTGTAATTTCCTTTTTGTACATTATCCTTGTTGTTGTCAATGTTAGAATAATCAACCCATAGTTAGGTACCTTAGACATTAATTAATCCATTTTTGTCTTATTTGCCTAGTTTCCATGTTCCACCTTATGCAAGTTGTCATCTACACATCCATAGTGGTCAAACTTGATAATTTTGACTCATGGAGTGCTTGGGAAAGCTCATGGAATCAAATCTACTTTATTCCTGGCCTCCTAAGCGCCCTTCTGCATTTTTTGCTTTATTGCCTGCTTTTTCAGTGCTTTAAGGCAATTGGGAAAGTTTGACTAGGTGAGGTTAACTAGTTTTTTGTCCTCCACATCCTCCACTCTTTTCTCATATTAAAGCATGTATGAGTTTTCCTTCCATTACCTTTTATCTTTCCTAAGTGATTTTTCCAATTCGTGAGCTCCTTGACAGTTTTGGAAACTGCTTTATGCACCTATGGGGGATTTGCTTAATTTTAGTAAGCATGCTTTTGACTAGATTCGAATTGCCTCCTCATGCATTTGAATCCCTTATGTAATTATTTATTGTGGCAGCCTATGATGTTACAGGGTGGGATATTGTACACTGATTCAATACAGTTTAGTTTTCAGCTCCATATTCAGTCTCTTTTGTGAGTGATTTTGCATGTACAATTGATAATTGTTGTGAGTGTAATTGTTCTATCACTGAGTTCAATTTCTACATGGTATTAGAGCCTTTGTATATCAATTTCTATCCTTCCAATTTTTTTTGTAGGTTCGACATCAGTGACTGGGAGCCTTCTACTGACAGCCGGGAGAATTTCTGAGCTTTGGATCAATCTCAGAAGATCATCTTGACTCCCTTCAACTTATTTGAATGGAAAGCAGAGATGGAGATACTATTGAGAGCGAAAGGCCTCTATAGAGTTACTATGGCAATAGAAGCAGATCCCAATGTAGCTGCAGAGAAGATAAAATGGCACAACAGGAGGGATGAGGCCTATGGTCTCTTGTGTCTGAGTATTTACAGAGACCTCCTTTTCCATATTGATAGATTGAAATCACTGAATGAAGTATGGGATAAGCTTGTTGATCTTTTTGGAAAGACAGATGAGACGAGGGGACATCAAATCAAAAATAAACTGATCTCCCTGAGTCCAAATAGCTTTGAATCCCTGCAACTCTATTTATCCAAGTTCAAAGCACTTGTTTTGCAGCTAAAAAAATGTGGGATCGAAAAGAAGGATGATCAGCTGGTATTGTCCATACTCTCAAAGCTTGGCCCTGACAATTAAGTGTTTGTTTCGACCTTCTATGCCACAAAGTTGATAGCTCGAACCTGGAAGATGCCTAGCCTTGCAGATTTCATGGAATCTCTCACACAAGAACAAGACAAACTGGTGATGATGGGAACCATCAAACCATCCAAAGACCAAGCTCTGGTTGCTGGAGATTCAACGGTGGATTCAAAAAATCAAAAAGAAAGATAAAAATCCACCCGAGCAAAAGAGAGACAAGAACAAGTCTCCAGAGGAGCCTCAAGGTTCCAAGAAGAACTACCAGAAGAAGAAGAAGAATAAAGGATAAATGAGCAAGTGCGCATACTGCAGTAAGGGAAATCATTCTGAGAGATCCTGCATGAAGAAGCAAATAGACATGCTGACCCAACTCCTAGATAAGAATGGAATCTCCCTTCTAGACAGCTCAAAGAAGAGGGAAGGAGGATCAAGTTCAAAAGACAGAGAGAGAGTTCATGCACTGGTTGCTAGCACATCAAGTTCACCTAGTTTCATCATTGATTTTGGAGCTTCAAGACATATGGTTTCAACCAAGGAGGCATTCACCTCACTTGACATGTCGAAAGGTCCACCAATAGTACTAGGAGATGACTCTCTCACTGAAAGTTTGGGCAAAGGGAGGATTGATCTTGATCATGGTCAGTTCAGCAATGTGTTGTATGTTCCTGGTCTTGCCTCCAACCTCTAATCAGTGTATCAGATGACCCACACTGGGTCTCCAAAGAAGTTCATATTCTCCCCTGATGAAGTTGAGATCATAGATATATCGAGTGGTAAAGTCATTGCAAAAGGAGTTGCAAATCATACTTCGAAGGTATACATGTTCTCACACTTCCTACCCTACTCAAACCCCTCTGCTCTTTGGATTCATGCTAATGAGGCAAGCAATATTTGGCATGAAATATTTGGCCACCTAAATTACAAGTATATTTCTGATCTTAGTGAAAAAGAGATGCTCATAGGGTTACCAAAGATAAAATTTTCCAAAGGAGTCTGCTAAGGTTGTATCCTAGGAAAAAACCCAGAGCATAAATTTGAGAGAGCTAGTCATGAGAGAACCTCTGCACCCCTCGAGTTGATCCACAGTGATGTTGCTGGCCCATTCCCTCATATGTCCATGAGTCAGGCCAAATATGCATTTATTTTCATAGATGACTTTTCCAGGTATTGCTGGGTTTACTTCGTGAAACACAAGTCTGAAGTTTTTGGCCTCTTCAAAGTCTTTAAGGCTTTGGTTGAAAACCAGTCTGGGAGGAAACTCTAGGTCCTCAGATCTGACAATGGTGGTGAGTATGTCAAGTATAATTTTATTCAATATTGTGCAGATTTAGGTATTTAGATGTAGCATTCTATCCCTTACACAACACAGCAGAATGGTGTTGCAGAGAGGAAGAACAGATCACTGAAGGAGATGGCAACATGCATGATGGAGGCCAAAACTTTGCCACCAAAGTACTGGGCCAAAGCTATAAACTATGCAGCCTATATACAAAATAGGGTGCCTCATAAACAGCTTTATGGTATGACTCCTTTCGAAGCATGGAGTGGGAACAAGCCAGATGTGACCCATTTCAGGATTTTTGGCTCAAAGGCTTGGGATAGAATTCCAACAGAAAAGAGAAAGGCTTTACAGCCCCAAAGCCAAGGGTGTATATTTGTTGGGTACTCTAAAGATTAAAAAGGGTACAATATTATAAATTTTATCACAAACAAATCCTTCATTGAAAGGTGTGTTCAGTTTCAAGAAGAACCCCTAGCAGCAGTGGAAGTTGGAGAAGCCTCTTCACCACCAGATCCTCTGAAAGTAAGTGAAGAGATTGTTGAACATGCTGATTCTGATATGTCTGATATTTATGAGTTTATTTCATATCCTAACATCCCTACAAGGCCAAAATGGGCATCCAAGACCATTCATGCAGTAGGAGAGCTAGCTGGGAATCTTAATGACCCTAGGAGGACTAGATCTCTATTTGACAGTGCTCTGTGCATGAAGGATCCTATGTTTTCTAATAAATGCTATGTGATGGTGGAATCAGATCCTCATACATATTAATATGCATCAGGATATCCAAGATGGAAAGCATCCATGAAGGAAGATTTCAGCTCACTCCAGAAGAGCAACACTTGGGAGCTGGTTGATCTTCCCCTAGGGAGGAAGCTAGTTCAGTGTAAGTGGGTGTACAAGGCCAAATTTGCTGCTGATGGTCCACATATGAAGTAAAATCCTATATTGGTAGCCAAGGGCTACTCATAGGTTCATGGCATAGATTACAATGAGACCTTTGCACCAGTGGCAAAGATGGACTCCATCGGGCTAGCCTTAGCCATTGGAGCTTCAAAGCACTGGGAGGTGCATCACATGGATGTAAAGTGTGCCTTCCCGAATGGAGATCTCACTGAAGAGATACACATGCAGAAGCCTCAATTATTTTCTACCAACCCATCTCTTGTGTGCAGGCTAAGGAAGTCATTGTATGGGCTAAAGCAAGCCCCCAGGGCTTGGTATGCCAAGATTGATAGCTTCTTGCTATCACTGAATTTTGTTCGATCCAAATCAGATATGAATGTATATTTGAAGTTAATTAATGGTTAATTAATGATAATTGTGTTATATGTTGATAACCTTCTCATTACAGGAAGCTCAAAGGATGAGATTGCTTCCTTGAAGGGTGCAATGAACCAAGCCTTCTCCATGACAAATTTGGGGCTCTTAAGCCAATTCTTGGGGCTTGAGATTGCTCAAACCAAAGCTGGAATCAAGGTGCACCAGTTCAAGTATGCCTTGGATTTGCTGAACAAATTCAAAATGAAGGATTTCAAGCCAAGAAAGACTGCTTTCCTTTCAGGAGTGAAGCTTGAAGAAGCTGATTCTTCACCTATGGTAAACAATACACTGTATAGGAAATTGATTGGACGTTTGTTGTATATTACACATACTAGACCTGATATTTCTTATGCAGTAAGTGTGGCTTCTAGATACATGGATCAGCCTCATGATATCCATTGGAAAGCAACCAAAAGGATCCTTAACTTTGTTCAGGGAACAAGGACACATGGGATCTTCTATAAAGCTAAATCTGATCTTGATTTGATTGGGTTTACTGACAGTGATTAGGCAGGTGATAGCACAGATAGAAACTCAACATCAGGATATGTGTTCATGCTTGCAGAAGGGCCAATCAGCTGGTCAAGCAAGAAACAGAGTTCCATTGCACTCTCATCTACAGAAGCAGAGTACAGAGGAGTTGTAAATGCAGCAACTCAATGTTTATGGTTGCAGGGGTTACTTGGAGAGTGTGGCTTAGAATCAGAATAATCAACTACTATCTACTATGATAACCAGAGTACCATTCGAATCTACAATGATCCAGTTCAGAAGCAGAGAACCAAACACATTGAGATCCATATGCACTACATCAGAGAGCTTGTACATGATGGCACCATTCACCTACTCTTCTGTTCATCTTCAGAACAAGTAGCTGATATCTTTACCAAAGCATTTTGTGAGAAGACCTTCATCAATGTCAAATCGCTGCTGGGGATTTCTGATCATGCTGTGAAGCATGAGTGAAAACAACATTTCCAAATTTTGTTTTACAGTCCATGTTTAAGGGAGGATTTTCCCACTCGGTTTTTGCCTCTTTCCTTGTTTAAATGGACATGTAGTATGTAAAGGGTGACTAAGCCTTGTTGATAGGCCCTATAATTTTTTGATATATTACTCATAATTTAGGCTTAAGGGGGGGTGTTAGAATAATCAACCCATATTTAGCTACCTTAGACATTAATTAATCCATTTTTCTCTTATTTGCCTAGTTTCCATGTTCCACCTTATGCAAGTTGTCATCTACACATCCATAGTGGTAAAAATTGCTAATTTTGACTCATGGAGCACTTGGGAAAGCTCATGTAATCAAATCTTCTTTATTCCTGGCCTCCTAAGTGCCCTTCTGCTTTTTCTGCTTTATTGCCTACTTTTTCAGTGCTTTAAGGCAATTGGGAAAGTTTGACTAGGTGAGGTTAACTAGTTTTTTGTCCTCCACATCCTCCACTCTTTTCTCCTATGAAAAGCATTTATGATTTTTCCTTCCATTAAACTTTTAGCTTTCCTAAGTGATTTTTCCAATTCGTGAGCTCCTTGACAGTTTTGGAAACTGCTTTATGCACCTATGGGGGATTTGCTTAATTTTAGTAAGCATGCTTTTGACTAGATTCGAATTGCCTCCTCATGCGTTCAAATCCATTATGTAATTATTTATTGTGGCAGCCTATGATGTTACAGGGTTGGATATTGTACACTGATTCAATACAGTTTAGTGTTCAGCTCCATATTCAGTCTCTTTTGTGAGTGATTTTGCATGTACAATTGATAATTGTTGTGAGTGTAATTGTTCTATCATTGGGTTCAATTTCCATAGTTAGTTGTGATTATAGGCTGCAATCTTGTAGAATAATAGTAGAATGGTTGGTAAAACCACATTCCTTAAAGATAAACATCTAGTAATGTATATTTTGTAGGACTTAACATCATCAATATAGTCCACAAACCACCTTTTTCACTTCTAGCATCCAATTTCCTCTCCTAATCTGAAGGATTTAAGGAGATGTTGTGAGTCAATGACTTCCAAGTGACCAACTAAAGGCCTTTTTCATGTTAATTCCTTCTCTTTAAAACTTTCTCAGAATAGCTATTGAGAATGTAAACAAACATGTTGCAAGCCTTTTCCCATTGAAATGTAGGAATTCCAAGCTGCTTCAAATACATCTATCTATCTGAGTACTATGGTTATTACTTTTTGCAAATGAATTCGATTGATAAGGATAAGGCATGCTATACTCCCTCTTAAAATCTGTTTTCTTGCAAAATCAAGGAACTGTCAAGTCTTATACTCAAATGTGTTACCCCCCATTTTACATGGTGGGTCACTTGGAGATTTATGGGATAACTTGGGTTGTCTCATAAGGTTTTTGAGCATGAAGGAGGATAATTGTTGGCATCCTGAGGAATTTTAGGCCAGCTAAACAAAGCACAAGTGGCTTTAGGACATGTTTTAAAATTGTTGAAGAAAAGTGGACCCAACCAATTTTTTTGGGTGTTTTAATAAGGATGTTTAAAAAGGGACTTTGTATCCCATGCTGATAGGAAAAATATTGATATTGAATTGTAAACTATGCTGTCAAGCATACTCAGGTCCATCATATCAGCTCAAATAGTAAATGAAGTCTTCAAATATTAAATATTTTGAACCTTGGAGATTTATTAAATGTTATAAAGTAGAACATCAAAGAGTTGAAGAAAAGATCAATGTTGGTGAAGAAGACATCAAACATCATAAAAGACACCTTGAACATCAGTGAATAACACTAACAACAACCTAGACACTGTAGAATCTCACTAAAATACCCTATGCATCACCAAATATAACAAATGGCACCTTGAACATCGAAGAAAGAGTACTTGACACATAAAAGAATATGACAACAATGAAATCCAAACAACCATAATACGTGCAACAAAGAAGCCAATCTACAGCACAGTGATTGGGCAAGGCAACATAAGACTGTCCATAGATCAAAGGTGACAAGTTCACAAACACCCATGCACATGAAAACCAGTTTTTCTTGTTCAGACAAGCTAAAAAGTTCCATCAATGGATAAAGACTACAAAATTTGTAAGGAAACGTCAAAAATAATTTCACAGTTAACATGTGACTAGAGAATGAAAACCCAATTTCACAACACAATTAGAAAACTAATGTGAAGACACAAACAATGTTAGTCTGGACATGATAGAAGTTAGAACTATCCCAACATCATGAAGATATCCAATGAACATCTAGTATGTGAGACAACTTTATGCGAGAGAGTTGACTTGTGTATAGGGCCCAACAACAAAGACAAATCAAAGATGTGTGGAATGGAAGGTTCAATAAAAATTAAAAAGTGTATTAAAAAATTTGAAGATATTGTTTCCTTTGTTGTGATAATTTGCCACTTCAAGTTTTAAGTGATCAAATTCATGTGAACCACCTTTTTCCAACCCATAAATCACAGCTTTCAGAGCATTGCTCAATGCTTACAAAAATAATCTCTCAGTTTTGCTAATTCTTTTTTAATTCTTCACATTGTTCCCTAAAGTACATTTTTTGTCATTTGTACCATGTTTACTAAGACTTCTTTCTTTTGCTAAGTGATTTTTCCCCTTTACCCATAACCTTTTCCACTAGTTGACAAGGTCCCTTTAACTTTTAAAAGATGACTTTACTATGAATTGGCTTTGGGTTGAGACCTTCAAAGTTTTCAATATAACTAGGATAACTATATAATTATATAATTATATATTATGTAGTTAATATAATATAAGAAACTTGTATTATTTTTATATCATATTATATAAGCCCTATAACTTATAAATTATGTTATTTAATTTATTTTTTCCTAAAACAATGCAACCATTGATGTTGCGATTATATGATGAACCTTATACCCAACTTCAAATGAACAGCCATGCAAGAACCTGATAGAATGCAACATAGTTCCTCAACAATATAGAAATGGAAATTGTGGTGGATTTAGGAACTTGAAGGAGATGATCAAGGCAACACTTCTCCACAATATTTTATTTCCAAAATAGTTCTAACATCCTAAGGCAGTGTGACTATTAGAACATTTTTTCTAGATTTTGGGGAGATAGTAATCAATACACATTTGCAATCAGGAAATAAGGTGCTCTCATAGAAAGGAAACACTATTCAGTCTAAATGAGTTTTAATTGTTTGTTTGTGGTTAGGTTCTCTTCTCCACACTCCTAGGTCAGCAAGGCAGTAGGGCAATGGTTTGTAGAAGTGTCGAATCACAATAGGGCTGTGAAGGTTTCAAATTTTTGCACAACACTGGAATTCATCTATATTTTTTCTTTTTGGCAGAGAAACAATGTTTTATCATTATTATTCCCACATTGAGAAATCCAATTAGAGATTGTAATTGCTTCTTTTATGGTTGTGGCTCTGCTTCTGTGTGCTTGTACGATGGTAGCTCTACTTCCATCTTTGTTTTTCCAAATGTATGGTTGTTCACTAAGTGAAAATTTTGGCTACCTAATTTTAATCTTATTTTCCTGTGTGGTTCCTGATACTAAGAGAAGTCAGCAAGGAAATACCCAGAAGTTGAAGTGAGTTTCTCTAGTTCAAAATTAAGGTCTCCCTATGATGTTCTGCTATGATATTTTTCTCTTTTTTCATGTTTCACCACGACCAAGAAATGGAAAATGGCCACTGGCCGCATATTGGTTTTTTTCCATAGGAAGGGAAAAAATTGGCCACAAACCAACAGGGACAGACCTTTCTATGATACAATTTTCCATGAACTAAATAGTATGCCAATAATCCAATAAGAGAACAAAGACCAATGAATATTATGCTAGACAAAATAATAATAATAATAAATGGTTGACATAAATTTGATGATACAATTGAAGAATATGATCTATTTTATAGTGTTGAAGAGATCGGTCGGGACCAAAAGGAATTCACGGTAATTAATAATATAATAATATAATAGTTATTTAGGTTCGATTATAATAAATAATATTCTATATCATGTGACAAAAATTGCTGGAAAATGCTGCAAAAACTATAAATGGCCAAAACAATGGACACCAAACTTCCTGTTTAGACTCAATTATTTTTATGCTGCTGCTGTCCTAGGGTTCAAGTTTCTGCGTTAACAAATTTAAAATTTCTTCTTAAATGCTCCCAGTATTTCTTGGTGGAAATGCAAAATTTGTTGAAGTCATTGTAATTGGCACCAACTATTGTACAATATCCAGTGATTATTGCATTTCTATATATTTTTTATTTGGTGTATTGTCTGAAATTTTAAGGAGTTGGACTATTTTGTCTTATGCTGGGGTCAAAACCTACAAGGTGTATAAGAACAGGACTAATTTGAAGAGGGATCAACTATGTTCTACCGTAAAAAGGAAAAAACTCAAAGAAAACAATACCACTGTTGGTTTTACATAGATTTTGAACTAATATTCAATAATAAAAGTTTATCTTTAAATGGATGGATATGCAGTTGAAGAGAATTAACCATTTCAGTAGTTGAACAGAATTATGTTTCTTAATGCAGCATGTAATAGAAATCCCCTGGCTGTAGATGGAGTTTTTTGTTTTGTTTTTCAACCAGCTTTGGAACAGAATTATATATATATGTTGAAGTTGAACACATATATACCTCGTTCTTAGTAGATTTCATTTCTAATAGCTAACTGTTAAAATGTATTTCAGCTACATTTCTTTCCTACCGAGTTTGCTTTTTGATAGTAGCTATGGACATACATAAATAAGAACATTTTACTGGAATGTATGATCTAGTTTCTTTGCTGACCCATAAGGGGTGGAGTGCGGATTCAGGACATTATATTGCTTGGGTCAAACAAGAGAATTGTGAGTTGCATCAAAGTTTGAGTAATTGTGTAATTCTTTCAAAAGTATGTCAATTGTTGGTATTAATTCTTTTGAAAATACGTCTTTGACTATTGACTTTAATTAGAGAACTATTGAGTTGTATTCTATTTGGAGGAATAGAGATGTTATTTCAAGCTAATGTTAATTACAACAAAATCTATCTTTGGTGAATTGGTTGTAATATGCATTCTTTATTTCAAGAAAGTGGATTGAATTTGATGATGAAAATCCTATTCTGCAAAGAGAGGAAGATATAACAAATCTTTCTGGTGGAGGTAAATTATGAGATGCTACTTAGATCTTTTCTTAATTGACCTCGTGCAACTCTAAAATTAGCAAAAAAAAACTAGGATTCAACTAATATATTAAGGCTTCTTGTGTAATCCAAGAACTAAACTGTTTCAAGAATTTAACATTTTCCAAGGTTTTCAATATTTTCAATGCAATTGAAACCCCTTTTGTTTCCTCTATGCTAACACATTTGCTTTTAAGAAGAGGATTATGCTCAATAATTTGAGTTTGATGATTCACATATTTAGCAGAATCTTCTTTCTCATAATCCAAAATAGCATGCTTGGATGAGATTTTTCTTCTAGGTTTGACCTATTTCTCTATATCATATTTCTTAGCATCATTCACTTTGTTAAATGCAATTCCTTTCATTCCTTCCAAACTATTTTCATTGAGTATTATTCAATGGAAACCTTTTTATTAACCTTTTCTTGTATAACACATTCTATAGCATTATAAGATTTTCTTAGTAATTCCTTTAACTCCTTCTGAGTTGTGAATGGTGGGAATTCATCATCAAATTCCTTGAACTAGTTTCATGTTTTTTCATGTACTCAATTGTGTGCATACTATATACTCATATTCAAAGTCTGGAGTAGGATTGCAGTTGCTTCGAGGTAAAGTCATGGCTCTCTTTATTAAATCTATAATACCATCGTCCTTTACATACTTTTAAACATTCACAATCTCTGATATGTCCTGAAATAAAGTCAATACTAGGCGTTTCTAAGTTGTTAAAAAGTTAATTAGATGAGCACTCAATATTTTTTCCTTCCATTGTCATCCTCTTACTTTTATTCTTTTCCTAGATTCCTAGTTGAGTTTTTATTGAGCTCACATCGTTCCTTCATTTCCCTCTTACTTCTCTTCATACCATTTGTAGGCAATAATTCATTATTAATTCTTGAAGACCTAGATTCCTTTGTAAATGCATTGTTAATCATAACCTTTTCATTTCTTAATGCAACCAAATATAAGTAATCTATGTCATTTCTTAGCTTACCATAACCTTGCTTGACTTGCCTGCACTTAGCAGCTAATCCCTTTTTCCATTTTGTTACTCTCTCAACTTATTTGTTAGAGTCATTTCCATTGGAATTGTCATCAAACAACCTCTCACTTTCAACTTTTTATTTACATTGATATTACAAAATTTCCCTCTCTTCCCCCAAAAATTTCACATTCCTCTACAAACCCTTCATTATTTAGCACATTTACCTCTACAAACTCTGACTATGGTAGAATCAATCATTTTTAATGGAGCATCAAAGAGAAATGTAGGCCTTGGAGAGGAAGGGGAATGTTTATGAGCATGGTCACATTCCAAGGATGTTGTGAAGTTTACAGATACTAAATTTAACAATCAAGAAGAAATGGAGAACATCCAAGGACAAACCATGCCTTACACAAGAGGGTTGAGGGAGAGGGGAAGATGATATGTTTAGAGATGACCATGGTTGCATTGAAGGGATGTTATCCACATTTATGGACATCATGATCAAACAAAGATGGAGGGCTTGGTATTTGGCATAACAGAGGAAAGAACCAATAAAATAAAAATAATTCGATACTTGTGGGAGAAGGAAAGCAAGGCCTCTTCAAATTTTTATTTTTTTTTATCTCGATGGATGGTAGTTCAAAAATTTAAGAAGCCCCACAAATAATATTGTAGGTTGGTTGGATAACTAGGAAGTCTTAATAAGTCTCTTTATTGTCAATCATTATACCAAAAGTACAGGAGAGATGGAAGGTTTTGGAAGCCAACTTATTAGGAAAAAGAAAAAACATGATAAGAAGTTGCTTGTTCAAAATCAGATAAGGAGTGAGAGACAACGAGGTAACCTTTTATATTGCATGGAGAAAATCATCGATGAAGTATTGAAGTCTAATTTTATGGAAGGAGAGGTACAACCAACCACAGTGGTCAATCTGTTTGGGATATTTAGACAATCTATATAGCTTCTTAGTGAATATGGAGAGCTATAGTTACAAATATGGTTAATACTAGACATGTACATGGATATAAAATTGATTAAAAAAGGATTTGGTAGTAATTTACTTGTAGAGACACCACATCTTAAAATACAAACTTTGTTAAGAGGATCCTTGGGATTAATTTTGGCTATACATCTAGAATGCAAAACAATGTACTCACGAATATGTATCAAGTAAGTGGTAGATCATCTTACAATTGATGAAAAAACTTGAATTTCCATCATTAATCATAACCCCCATCTCTCTATGTCGATTCTTAACAGATCACACATGTGTCTCTCTCTATCTTCAAGTGTATGACACATGAAATGTTGACACAAGAGATCTGTAAAGAACATGACAAGCAATCCTGCTAAAAAGGTTCATTAGTTCATATTCTTGGTTTTCAATGTGAAATCACTCAATGGCTAGTCAAGGCAAATAGATTTTTATTCTAGTAGTAATCGGATGCTAGAAAAGTACATAGTATTATGTAAAACATTTTAAATTGCAGAAAGATAAGATTTGTCTCATGTTTGTTTCATAGATCTTAACTCATTTCTTGTTGAAGAAATATTTCAGTATTATAGGGTGCACAGGGATGAAATTTATTCAAATAAGGAGAGATTAATGGTTCATCTTCGTGTATTGTCACAAATTTTCGAGAGCTAGAATAAGCCAGAAGATAATGATACTCATGCTAGTCATTTTGCATGAGCTCTAAAGAAGGTTATATTCTCTGGTTGTTTGATTAATAGATTTTTTCATTTCAAGTTGCATTTGGAAATTCATTGTCAAAAGTATCTTGCACTAGAATATTTAGTTAATCCACTCGATTTCCTGTTCTGCTGCATGTACATGCACATGCACATATGGAGCCATGTTTACTGTCATAGTCACAGTCATCTCCATGCCAACGCTGGGAAGCCTCCAAGTATGTTTGAATTCCGCAGCATATTACAGAACTAAAATAAAATCAGGTGATTTAAAATAATGTTATGGTCATGTAGGTTCCTTTTCTTGTATGGTCAAGTTTCATCCCAGAAAATTATTGTGAGCTGAGCTTGAACGTTTTCAGACCTCGTGGCTAAGCTAAAACTGCGTCATATTGGTTGGAATCTTCATGTTCTAGTCGAAGACAGAGGTAATTATCTTCATAAGTAATGTGGTTAAGTTCTCAAATGAATGGGTGAGTGAGTGGAATCCACATGAGTCTCTTAGCAATGACTTCCATACTTGTTGTGCTGATCATGATCATGCATGCAGCGAATGGCATGATATGTTGTAGGTGACTGTAGGCAAGGATGTAAAATCATATAGCATAGGTTATACATTTTCATAACTTGTACCATCAAAGGATAGGACATGACACAAGCTTTGATACACTACATCAAAACATTTGGATCGATAGGAAGGTTAGTCAATTATTTAGTTTAAATGGTTTTAAATTTGAGCATCTTTTGCACTGGCTTACAAATACAGTCAAGCTCAGAATAATATTATACTGCAACTATAGTGAATTCGATTAGAAGTTTATTTATTTTTCTAGATGATTTATGCTAGTTTGCAGTAAAAAATATATTTTCGTATAAAATAAAAAATTTCAAAAAAGTTTGCTTTGTAGGTCAATTGTACTCTTTAAAATATTCTCTTCAACATGTAACCATGGATTTGGTTATCTCCCCAAAATATTTAGATATTATGAATAATATCAAATAGACGGTCTTTTAGCTAGAGCTAAAACTTTACCCTAGGAATAGTTTGCCACCGTCTTCTAATCAAAGGCTATTTATGACATACTTCAGTAAATTATGTTGATTGGTAGTTAAGGGAAAGAAATAGAGGGTAAGAATTTAATTTCTAGATTTAGAAGAAGAAGCCCCTCACTTCAGCATTCATGTTCCTAAGAACACATTGGAGTCCATTCAACTTAGTTTCAACTTCTTCTGCATGACCTCTACCTTTGATTTCTATCAAAGAAACCAATAAATTTCCCACTTTCACTTGGAAATAATTTGGTAGTCTTGTTTCCACTATCAAGGATTTGGATTAACACCATTTCCTACTGCCTTTGGGGGTGCCATTTACCTTATATGAGAAACCTTTTTGGGAAGAGTAGCTACTATTTTTGGAGGTGGGTGAGTAAATATGGTTGTGCTCACTTTATAATGTTATAGCCACGCTTGGATTCACGCTAAAGTGAGTGACCAAGCCAATGTCACTAAATGCACTTCCTTTTAATTATCAAGTGTGATGACCTTCATGTCTCTAGCTAACCAGCCAAAGACTTTGCTTGATATGAAACACATTTACCAAAGAGATCTTCAATATTTGGTAGCTGAATAGTAATTCCCCAAGCTAATCACATATTTTCATCACTTTCACCACAAGGTTCTCATATTTCTCCATCAAATATTTTTGTAATTATTTAATTTGGATGATTTTGAATTATGTTGTTGACTAGGGAATACATGAGTTTGTTTAAATTTCCTAAACATGATTGACACTAGCCTTTTCAAACAAGTCAAGGATGTGATTAGTCTCTGGTATCTCATCCTTCATTTTTGAGTGGCAGTTGTTTCAGTTCATTTTAACCACCTTTGAAATAACTCCATTTCTGAAATTTGTAATTCAACATTTTCTATACTTAATAAATCTTAGGATCACATAGTACCGTACAAAGAGTAAAATGTTAATGACTCATAAATGTCGAAAAAATTCCTTGAGATCACTTGAGATTAACACATTGTGGTGAAACATTAATCCTTCAAACATTACTGTAATAAAAACAAATATCAAATCAATTCCAATCTTGTATCATTAGTAAGTGTCAATTTTCTGAGTGTCAAGTGCTGATATAAGTTTTCTGAGTGTCAAAATCATACACAACAATCATTTCTAGCTCTATAGAAGTCCTATTTTCGCTTGAAAATAAAGGTATTTCTGAACTGAGGTTTCTTACAATCATTTTTTCCAAGATTTAGCATCATTATATAGTGTGCTAATGATTTAAAATTACAGTAGTACCCTCTTATTGCAATATGGTGTAAACAATGGCTATTTTGCTTGAATATCATTGTATTCTCATTTAAGGATGTGTCTTCATGTCCTCTTATCATGGGTTTCTTAAAGGAATATGATTAAGTATCAAACCTTAAGCAAACATAATGGTTGTTGGGGAATAGTGATTTTTACAATCCCATAAATTCAATTTCTTGAGTTTTGTTCAAAATGCCTAGAAAAGGTTTATGGATTTCATAACCTTCTTGATCATATATTGTGAACTTATACAATCTATCATCCTTTGCCGACCATTAGATACTCAAAGTTGTGTATTGATCATTTTTATCATTATAGAGGACTCTGTAAGTTAGGTTCCCAAATTCTTAAAGGGTGCTAGCTCAATGGAAGAATGCTTGCCTTACAAGCAGGAGGTTGGTCATTCGATTCCTCCATGCCCTAATGATATTATAATATCGGTTAAGAACAACTAAATTAGTAACCAAAAGTAAGAGATAAGTGACCAAACAAAATGACCAAAATTCGTATATAAAATTACTAACAATGACTAAATTAGTGACAAAAAAATGAGAGATGTGAAACTAGGAATAAAAAAGGATACAACACATGGTGCTAGTGATGAATTCAAACATGGCATTGATATGGTAGAAAAATAAAATGCGAAACTAGGAATTAAAAAGGATGCAACACATGGTTCTAATGATGAATCCAAACACAACGTTGATATGGTAGAAAAATAAGATGTTACTTTGGATGCAAAACATGGCACAAAACACGATACAAAAAAAGAAGCAAAAATTGGTCCAAATTTGGAAGCGAAAATTGACACATTTTTAGAAGTAAAACGTGGTGCAAAATGGGATGCTAAAGTGGTAGCAAAAATGGATGCAATATTTGATGCTAATTTGGATGCTAACATGGTGCTATTAATGTTATAGCGGATTTCACCACACTAGGTGAATCACACATTGTATGGCCTTCCCCTATCCCACTGTAGACTCATTAGCCCCTATGGACCAATTGTTGTCTTTTGATGTATCATTGACCATCCCTAAAAACATTAGAAAAATGATATACGCGGCCTTTTCCCCGATAACCGCGTACATACGCGGATATTCCCTCTATAGTCGCGTACATCGGGATGTGTGCATAATCCAAAATCCTTTGGAGAATTCCTTGACTTGGATCTGACTCATATGACTCCTGGCCTTCCATATGCCTTGAGATCGCACGGATTCGACCTTTCAATATCCATTTGAAAAGCTATATAAGGAACCCATTGAGACATTGAAAGCAAAAGAGAGAATTGAGAGTATCAAAACTATAGTCCATTGTTGCTAGAACTTATGCTTGAGACTGCATCCCTTTGTCCCTTGGAGCACTGTTGTGTTCTTCCCAAGCTTGCCTCTTGCTAGTAAGCTTGCTATCGAAGTGATGGAGGATTGAGGTGGTGGAGGCCCAAGTGGGGGATTCAGTTTCTCCGGTTCGAAGACGTGCCGTTAGAGGTTGTCACTTGTAATGTTTGATTCATATTAATAGAAATATATTTTCCTATCCAGTAATGTGTATTTGAATGAATATTGTATCCATTGGAATATGTCAAATGCTTATACATTATTGATTATATATGCTAGAATAGATCTAACACCATGAAATATAGTATGCTTGTATTGTTTACTTGTTGTTGAGGACGTGCTATAACAATTCAAGCTGAAGATTGGAAAGCTCAACGGGGATCTACTTCAACCGTCCGGAATAAGGTACGAGGTTCGATCCTTTAGTGTTAGATGTTTTTATTTCTATTGCATATTGGGAAAGATTGATTTCTGGAGTCTAGCTGTCCGTTGTGGTACCCCAAGCCATAGGAATTTCTCTCCGTAACAGAATTGGTGACTCCACTGGGGAAAAAGTCTGCTGGATAAGGGTTGGCCACCCTACCACCCCCCAGTCTGCGCATTGCGTCTGCCCAACATCGTTGGGCTGGATCTCGAACCCCGTGGAGAGGAAAATCCACTCTAGGGCTCAATCCTGAAACACACTCGAAGAAAAAAGTGCTCAAGATACTGCTGAACCCGAAGTTCCGTATCCTACCTGCCTTGCACTCACTGAGCTGATGTTTCATGTTGCTCAGTAGGGAAGTGCTCCAGTCATAGATGGTCGGTGTCATGCACTCCACCGCATAGAACATCAGTGGCCGAGAGGCCTGATGGAGTGATGCTAAACCTGCTATCCAGCCCAGCATCAGTAGTATGGCCTTTAGGCCCAGCACCTGTATAGCATTGGTGGGAACTTGGCTCCCCACCTTCTCCGTCTCTGGGTAGCAGTACACTGCTATGTACTCATCGATAGTCAGCCTATTGTTGATGCATATGTAACTTCGGAATGTATTCTTCTATGTATTTCATATATTGTAACCCGATGTTTATTCCGGGATGTTTCTATTATGTATTTGAGTC